>CAWUFW010003555.1:1200000-1788088 GCA_963921515.1 Calotriton arnoldi | reverse complement strand
GTTGGTTGTTGCACAGTTGCCAGCAGGGCCTTGTGCTCCCCACAGCAGTGCCCAGTGTCAGCCATCTTGTCAGTTGTTTTCCACTCCCTGTGATGTGCGCATGGTTCAGGGTGGTGTTGATGGGACAGTTGTGGGGGTGACCAATATCTGTGACTACCACTCCCATCATGCTATTGCCTCCACCCCACTTCCCAGCATGCCCATCCTTACTTGCTTTTGGGTGGACTTCAGTGTGTGTGAGTGTGAGAGCAATGGCAAGATGGCTGGCAGTGGTGTCCTGCTGTTGGTTGTTGCACAGTTGCCAGCAGGGCCTTGTGCTCCCCACAGCAGTGCCCAGTGTCAGCCATCTTGTCAGTTGTTTTCCACTCCCTGTGATGTGCGCATGGTTCAGGGTAGTGTTGATGGGACAGTTGTGGGGGTGACCAATATCTGTGACTACCACTCCCATCATGCTATTGCCTCCACCCCACTTCCCAGCATGCCCATACTTACTTGCTTTTGGGTGGACTTCAGTGTGTGTGAGTGTGAGAGCAATGGCAATATGGCTGGCAGTGGTGTCCTGCTGTTGGTTGTTGCACAGTTGCCAGCAGGGCCTTGTGCTCCCCACAGCAGTGCCCAGTGTCAGCCATCTTGTCAGTTGTTTTCCACTCCCTGTGATGTGTGCATGGTTCAGGGTGGTGTTGATGGGACAGTTGTGGGGGTGACCAATATCTGTGACTACCACTCCCATCATGCTATTGCCTCCACCCCACTTCCCAGCATGCCCATACTTACTTGCTTTTGGGTGGACTTCAGTGTGTGTGAGTGTGAGAGCAATGGCAAGATGGCTGGCAGTGGTGTCCTGCTGTTGGTTGTTGCACAGTTGCCAGCAGGGCCTTGTGCTCCCCACAGCAGTGCCCAGTGTCAGCCATCTTGTCAGTTGTTTTCCACTCCCTGTGATGTGCGCATGGTTCAGGGTGGTGTTGATTGGACAGTTGAGGGGGTGACCAATATCTGTGACTACCACTCCCATCATGCTATTGCCTCCACCCCACTTCCCAGCATGCCCATACTTACTTGCTTTTGGGTGGACTTCACTGTGTGTGAGTGTGAGAGCAATGGCAAGATGGCTGACAGTGGTGTCCTGCTGTTGGTTGGTGGCCAGTTCCCAGCAGGGCTTTGTGATCCCCACAACAGAGCACCAGTGTCAGACATCTTTGATGGGGCTTTCCACTCTCTGTGGGGTGTGGTTGCTTGAGTGTGAGCTTGCTGGGCCATGTGGGTGGGGGATGTTGAGCTGTGACTACCACTCCCATCATGCTATTGCCTCCACCCCCCTTCCCAGCATGCCCATGCTTCCTTCCCTTTGACTCTGCTTCCCTGTGGGGTTGTGTGCCTGTGCTGACAAGATGGCTGACAGTGTTATCCTGGGGTTAGTTTTGCTACAGGTCCCATGTGTGTCCCTGTGCTTCACTCAGCATGACCCAGGGTTGTGGTTCTTTGTGGGATATTTGATTGGAGTGTGGGGCAATGCATTCTCCCAGGTGAGTTTTGTGGATTTTGTGTTAGGGGTGTGTGTGAGAAACGCTGCTGGTAACTATGGTCAGGGCTGTGAGTCCTCCTTCCCACCCAGCCAGATATCCCACCATGGAACGTGGTTCCATTGCAGGGAGTGCAAGTTGTCTTTCAGGATGTCAGTCAGTGGTGTCCTGCTGTTGGTTGTTGCACAGTTGCCAGCAGGGCCTTGTGCTCCCCACAGCAGTAGCCAGTGTCAGCCATCTTGTAAGTTGTTTTCCACTCCCTGTGATGTGCGCATGGTTCAGGGTGGTGTTGATGGGACAGTTGTGGGGGTGAGCAATATCTGTGCCTACAACTCCCATGATGCTATTGGCTACACTGACTTGCCCAGCATACACATATTTCCTTTCTTTCAGTGGGCTTCACTGTGTGCTGGTGTTTTAGTGGTGGCTACTTGTCTGGATGTGTTTGTCAGTTATATTTGTGCCACTGCCTAGCTGTAGTTGTAGTTGTGTTTGTACATGTGATGACACAGTTAAATGTCACTTTGTGATGGCATGTGTTGTGTTTCTCTGAGTGACATACACATTTTGGGATGATTCTGTTCTGGTTGCTGTGTATTTGCTAAGAGTGCATGGTTTGACTCTCCCCTTGACAGTGATGTGTGTGTGTAGTCGCAGAATATTGTGTACATTTGTTGTGTACTCACCAGGCTCTGGGATGTTTTCTAGTCCATAGACGCTCACTGGTGGTAGGATGACCTGCACCTTCTCCTCCCAGGGCCTGAGGTATACTGGCTTGGCAGGAGGGCCACTGCCGGTGTATTGGCTCAAGATGTAGTCCTTCTTCAGCAGCTCCTTGACCCTCCTGCGCACGTCATACCACCTGTTCTGGATGTCTGTCTTTGTGCGCAAACATGGTGATTGTGCGTTCACCCTGTCGACGATCCTCTCCCACATCTTTGTTTTCTGTGACATGGGTGTCTGTTGGACCAGTGTACCAAAGAGCTGTGGCTCTACCCTGAGGATCTCATCTACCAGGACTTCCAATTCACTATCTAGGAACTTGTGATTCTTCTTTGGGGGCATGGTGATGGGTGGTGATGGTGAGTGATGTGTGTGTTGGTGTGCAGGTGAAGGTGTGTGGGTGTGTGTTTTGCTAGGTGTATGTGAGGTTTCTATTTGTTGTGGTGCTGATGGTGTGTGGCTTGTGTGATGGATGAGCTGTGGGTGTGTGGTTGCTGTCTGTTGAGTGCTGGCAGGTAATTTGAATTTGCAAAGGATCATGGTAGGGATTTGTGTCCTTTATATGGGTGGAGTTGTGGGTGTGTCTTTGTTCCCTGCCCCTCCCCCAGTATTTATTGGCTTTGTAATTGCTTGTTTGGCCTTTTTTTGTGTATTTTCCCTTTGTACTTTTCGTGCATGTAGGAGACGTTCTTGTGACCGAGTCGGACCCTGCAGTTGTCTGGTAAGGGCTCGTCCGTTTCGTTCACGCTGTGTTTGTGCTGTTTTCTATGCTGCGTACGCGTCGGTCGCGGTGTTTTGGGTTGCTTCGGCTCGCAGTTTTGTATGCGTGTCGGTCGTACGGCTTGTCCTCCGTGCGACTCGGTCGTGTTTACCACGCCTTGCATCGTACTTGGCGGGTGGGAGTCCGCGGGTACGTCTCGTTCGGTATTGTTCCGGGTGCGAATCGGTCGGTTCGAAGCGCGTGTTTTTCCGGCCGGATTGCAGTTTTCCGCGCGGCTTGGTCCTTCGGCTTGTGTTCCGTACGAGTCGGTCGGGTTTTGCTCGCTTCTCATCGTACTTGGCGGGTCGGACTGCACCGGTAGGTGTCGGTCGGAATTAATTCCGGCTCCGAATCGGTCGGTACGTTTTCCGGCCGGAATCGGAATCGGCCCCATAGTATCTTCTTTGGTTACTTATTGTTGCAATCAAGGATGGGGGCATGACCCACATACGGAAAGCATATGCATTGTCACCTAATGCAATTTTTTTTAAATAAGTGCAAATACATATGTAAAATACATAATGTATACTAAAATACATTTCCTAATAGAAAGTCATCCCTAAAGACTTCTCTTGAAAGCCGGTTGTAGGGGCAAGAGTGCCTGAAGAGCTATGAATCGTACAATTTGTATGTTTAAAAGGTGCTTTGCTCTTCCTGTTTCTAAACAAATATTCAGTGGCACTTAGTGGACAAATTAAAACATGTGTTCTATCCACACAGCCCATAATCTCTGGAAAAAAAGCCTTATGGAAAAAATATTTTTGGGTTTGCTGCAAATCTTGGGGATTGTTAGGAAATGCAATGTGTCCATAAATTTTAAGCAGCATTGCATCCAAGAAATTGTAGAAAAAACCGGAAGGTAAGCTCTGGGAACCACCTCCTCCTGTGGGTACTACACCGTGATAGCTCCCTGAGGCTACATAGTGAAGGCAGCAAAGTACCTGTGTATGTGTGGGGATAGCCATACTTCTGTGTGTGTCCCTAGACAACACTGCATCTAATTCAGCAATGAGATCCAAATGAACATTGCTGCTCAGCCTATAGCTAAATTTCCTCCCCAGACTGCTGGAACAAAGTCACCCTGATCCTGAAAATGGACTCCTCTCCTTGTATTCTTCTCTGCTGGTGTGGAGCAAAAACCTCGGCCTCCTTGCCAGCGCATTCAGAGCAGCCATTGTGAAAAAAGGTGATTCCTCTTGTTTTATAGTTTGCATTTGATTTCCACCTGCTTCAACTTGATGCTAATTTGCGAATGCAAACACCCGGTTTTGCGACCATTTGTAATTTACAAATGGTTAATACATACCATTTAGGAAACGCAATTTGGGATTCGTAATTAGTTAATCCCTATTTTCTTTCGGAAAAATAGTGAGCTGGTGAGATTAGATTTGCATTGCTAGTTGCAAATGAAACTGAAAACAACTTTCATACATTTCATACTTACCCTTTCGCAGCTGCAAAGCATTTTGGGCCAGATGCATCAAAAAATGTTTTGCGATTCCCTAATTGCGAATCTTTGCGATTCGCAATTAGGGAATCGCAAAATGGCATGCATGAAAGTGTGCAGTAAACTTTCTGCGATTCCTACGGGGTTGCCAATGACCTACCTCATGAATATTAATGAGGTAGGTCGCAATTTGCGACCCCCTAGGAATCGCAAAAATCACAGGGATGGTGGCCTGCTGAGATCAGCAGACCACCATGTCTGTGATTGCTTTTAAATAAAGCAATCTTTTTTTTGTAAAGCAGCCCGTTTTCCTTAAAGGAAAACGAGATGCTTTACAAAAAGAAAAATGAAAAGTTTTTTTTTCATTTTTTAAGAGCAGGCAGTGGTCTGTGGGACCACTGCCTTCTCTTAAAAATGCTTTTACAAACATTCACAAAGGAGAAGGGGTCCCTTGGGACCCCTTCCCATTTGCGAATGTCTTACCACCTACTTGAAGTAGGTGGTAATATGCACATTTTTTGCGACCGCATTCACGATCACAAAACATTCATGCATACTATTAGGATTTGCTATTTGGAAGGGACGCCCTAAACACGCCCCTTCCAAATAGCGAATCCCAAACCCATTTTGCGATTCGGTAACAGTTTACCGAATCGCAAAATTGGGTTTGATGCATCGCAAAAGCATTTTTTGCAATCGCAAACGGGACGATTCTGCGAATCGGCCCGTTTGCGAGGAAACAATGCTTGATGCATCTGGCCCTTTGTGACTAATTAGGGAATTGCAAAACTTCATACAGATGGCCTTTACTAGTGTGCATCTTTCAATGTGCCTCAAATCTTTTGTATACAGAGAGTACACAGAGAGGAAGCTATTCGCTCTACAGAAGCATATGTCTCAATTCACATTTACTGTACTGTAATGTATGAGTTTATGTCACATCTCCATACATATTAATTGCATGGACCAAAAGAAGACTAATAATGCAGAACCTGTAAGCCATGACAATTGTGAAGGCAGGAATGAAGGTTACTGAAGGTTTAAATATTGATTAGGAGATCTGCTTATTCTTATGACTTTATTTGGCATAGGTCTGTGGGGATTCAAGATGTCACTAGTGGCAATCCTCTCCTAACTGAGATCATGTTGACTATATGGGGGGAATTGACTTTAGAGTAGATCATTAGAAGAAAAGGCTAATTTTTAATGAAGTAGACACCTTATAATATGAATAAGAAGAGGAATACCATTTTGGATGTCAAACAAAAAAACAGCAGCATTAATGATGTTAGCCAATTTTTAGTTTTGATCTCATGCTTATTGACTAAAATGATTAAATACTGGTACCTAGATTCTGCAGTCTGTAAAATTGGGTGTTTGCACTCTGAAATATTTTGTGTATCAGTTATGTATTCACAATCATCTTATTCCAAATGTTTGTTCCATTGTCTAATTCTTTAGGCATGAGGGGCCGTTATTATTTTAACTAATTTCAAAATATGAATTAAAAATGTGGAATACAATAAATAAACATACAAAATCAGTGATTAATTTACATTTTCACTTTTTGCATCGAATTATGAGATTTTTAGTTGAGCAATCATGTTTACTCTGGTTTGAATTATTATTGTCTTGTTTATCATACCAACAACGTGGGATATAGTAATATTAGCTGACAGAGTATCATAATGATGACCTGGACACTTATGCAACAGACTGACAACAGTGATTTAGTGATTGAAATTAAATTGCTACAAATTATTAAAAGCGATATAGCATGAACTTATTTGAAATAATAATGATCAACCAAATCACTTATATGTAACATTTATGTTGAGTTTTCCGATATGATTGGTATAAAGTGTAGGTTTGGGCTATGATTTGGTCAGATCTAAATGACAATGGGCCTGATTACAATGTCAGTCGAACGAGCGTCCGACTGACACTGTAGCGGGAAAGGAACCACTAGACTATTAGTCGGCTGTGCCAATTGCAGTATTAGAATGCGACCGCCCTATGGACTATTGGAAACATCCATGTTCCTATTGCAACTTGTGCAGCAGCTGGAAAAGGGCTGCAGAACAAGCTTCAATAGAAAAATGGATGTTTTCAAACATCCCTGCACCGTGTGGCAAGCACCATGTGGTGCCTGCCACATGGTGCAGGGATGTCTAGGGCGGAACCATAGCGGAGGGCCAGGGGGAAAACGGGCCCTGATAGGGGCCCCCAAAGCCACTTTCCGCCTGCCTTTTCATTGCGGACGGACCGCCATGAAAGGGCAGGTGGAAATCGACATCGTAATCCTGATGGCGGGCCGAGGCTGACTCCACTGTCATTTTGGGATTACAATTCGGCCCACTGCCATGACAGGCTCTGGGAGCCCGTCGGGAGTGGAGCAGAATTTCCTGCGCGGGTTCCCTCCTTCCGATCGCCAGTATCATAAAAACGCGGTCGGACGGAAACCTGTGTTGTCGGGCGGAAAGCCTCTGATTAGCTATCAAATTGCTTTCCGCCCGACATAATAATAATGGCCAATGTAATAAATGCAACCAAATTAGGAGTAAGTGAAAGAGAATACACCTGGATATCAGCAGGCTAATAATTGGCAAGTTTTAATACAGATTTGAATTGTTGCCACATATTTTGAGAACTAATGTATCATAGGAGAATAATGATTTCAGAATGAATTCTATGTCTGTGAATTACTATCAATCAGACAGAATGTTTCAAACTGCTGTAACTATGTAACATTTACCCAATTTATTCTCCTTAGTTTACTCACCTTTGAAGATTAGACTGTTGAGACCCTGGTTTAAGTTTAATGGAATTTTTAGGTTTTAGAACCCTTCAGATGTATTTTTTATTTGACGAAATTTCACTGCACGTGATTAGCAAATTCATGTTTAGTCGTAAGGACATCAACGAGGCCATGTACACAAGTAGTGATTTTTGGTGAACTACCACTGTCAAAGGCTTGTTGCTTAGAAGGATCTCTCAGCCTGCTTCTTGACCTGGACATCCTGCTCTTTGCAGACTTAGGGGCCGATTACGATGTCATCAGGAAAGGCTCCGAACGGGATTCTGATTCGGATTCTGCAAATCCGATTCGGGACCTATGTTCCTGACCGAATCAGTCCCCTTTCGGATGACCGATTATGATGTAAGGAAGCAGTCCGAGCTGTCCGAATCGGTTCCGAATAGGATTCAGGCAGCCTGAGTCGTTCGGAGCCGAATAGTACAGCCCAATGGAGACGGTTTCCGAACGAGCGAATACAATCACCGATTCGGACAGCCGTTCCGAATCGGTTTGGCCGAGATGAAACAGCTGTGGGAATCGGACTTTGGGGGCCCGCAGTGGGCCCCCCTTCACCGGTAGGCCTCCAGATGGGGCCCCTGGAGGTACCCAAGGGACCCCCCGTCCCAACCATGCACAGTGTGGAAGGCACCATGGGCTGCCCACCACAGGTTGCAAGGTTTTCCCCAACCCCTTTTTTCAATGGTTGTTCTCGTTCGGAACACAGGCTCCCATTGAAGTCAATGGGAGTCCGACCAAACCGAATCCGCAACCATCTGGACACATCGTAATCGGTCGGTAGGACTCCCCAAATACGAATTGTTCGGAAAGCATTCCTAACCCGATTTGGTGGGAATGCTTTCCTGACATCGTAATCGGGCCCTTAGTCTGCCAGATGTATGGGCAACCCCTTCCAGTAGTCATGATGCTAGGTAACACCTATCTGTTGGTGCATTCTGGAAGGAGCCCAAAGGATGAAAAAAGGTTAATGGCAAAAATCGTCAAAAAATGATGAATGAGGCTCCAGAGCTGGCTGAGGTGACTTGACTCAAGGAGCATCACGGTAGAACTGAAGATAAAGGCAAGCAGCAGGATTCCAAGTCACCAACAGGTGCAACTGATGGTAGTGAGGATCAAAGCTGGAACCTGAATGAGATGTTAGGCAGAATGTATAGGAAACAGGACCGATGTAGATCTAGGTGGAACCCTTACAAAACAGACCAGGAGCAAGGAAGCATGATGAAAAACTACTTTAAGCATGGCAGAAACATGAAGCAACTAATTGAGCTTCCATCGGATTGAAAAGGGTCTGTTAGAGACTTGCGAGTTAGCTGCTATCTTGAATTTTGGAAATGTATTACTTTTCCAGGGAGAGCCTCACTGAAGAACTCTGGGAAGGAGAAGGCAAGGCTGGACAGAGCTGCTGCATGTATCGCCTGCTGTGAACTCCCCATGGAGAGTAGCATTGAAGGAGAGGACTACACTGGAGGGTCAGCCACAGATCGGTTAGTTGAGTAGGTGGATGCAGCAACCCACAGATGTTGCCTTGAATCTCACGGTTCTTACAGAGCAGGGAGACACATGTCCCGCCCACTTGAGGCATATGTCTCTCAGAATGGCGGGCCCTGCAGCGGTCCTTCCAGCTGCATGATAACCACTTATTTTCCCTTCTTTACAGTCGTAGTGGATTTTTTTGTTGTTGCTGCAGTGGCATGACAGTATGCCCCGCCTCTATGAGCTCCGGGTTTATCTGGAAATTGTCTAAAAAATTGTTGTGTCAGAACTGGGGCAAAACTGCAGCTTTCTTCTAAACATCAGAGAATCACAATTTTCTTGAACTCTAAATTCGGGCAATTTGTTCACCAAAACTGGTGGAGGCAGAGAAAAAAGATGTTGCTTAAGTGGTGCTCGATGGTCACCAGGTTAATGAATTGAATGATTTTAAATAGTCCATAGAATTGTGGTTTGAATTTGTTCAAAGAAAGGCAAGTAGGCAAATGTTTTTAAGATAACCAAACCTAATGCCCAATTCTATATGGAGGAGAGGATTACAATGAACCCTGACCAATAGGGTAAAAGTTTCCAGGGTTGGCTCTACTGGCATTTACAGTGTTTCCTTTGTGTCTTATTGTAACCTATCCTACAGTCCCCTTCTCCATTTAAAAGCAAAATGGCAGAACCTTTCTTCCCTATGGATAGCTCCCTGCAACCACCCAGAAGTGTGGCTATAATAATGGGCTAACCCTCCCTTGTGAACACTCAAAACCAGTTTTGGTAGCAGATCCTCTCTCACTGGGTTTGGTGTCTGCCTAGCTAGCAGAAACATAGAGGGGGCAGGTCCAGGTTAAGGTGTAAGCTACATCTGCCTATGACAGGATAGTCATCCTATGAAATTAACTAAGGGGCCTATTACGATGGCGGGCGGACAAAGTCCGCCCGCCACCGTAACGGTGAATGGGACCGTCCGCCAGAGGTGGGCCGGTCCCGCTGTGGGCATTAGGATGCCACCGCCACCGTGGCGGTGGCATCCCCCATCCACAACATTGTGGCGGACGGTGCGCACAGCACCGCCCGCCACAATGCTGTGGATGCACGTTGTGCATTGGCATGCACAAGGTGACAGGCACCGCGCGGTGCCTGCCACCTTGTCCACGCAAATGTAGGGGGGTACCTGTGCACCCCCCACCCTCCCAACACTCCGGGGGCCCGCAACAGGCCCCCAACAGCAAAGACCATATGCCTTTCCATGGCGGCAACGCCGCCATGGAAAGGCTGATCAACGGCTGCATCGCAATATGGATGGCAGTGTCTTGCAGACACGCCACCATATTGCGCCCGTTTTCCGCCCGGTCGACGAGTCGACTGGCAGAAAAGCGGAGGACGGTCTTCCCGTCCGCCGCAGACCCCCCAGCCATCCTAATATGGCGGGGAGTCATTCAGGCATGGATGGCGGGCGGATCGCCCCCGCCGGCCCGGCAGGGGCGATCCGCCCGCCATCCTAATGGGCCCCTAAGTTCCTGGCCACAGCCCAGGTGGGCAATCTGTCAGGGAAAGATCAACCCCCTTCCCTTTGTCTCTGTCCTGAGAGCCACTTCTCAGCAAATAAAGGACCCATTCAGTTCTGAGACGATAGTGAAAACTGGCAGAGGGGCACATTTGGCTCAGGCAGTAAAATGAGACCTTTCTAAAAGTGTGATTTTCAAAATAGTGATATAAATTCATCTTTACCATTAAGTTGGATTTTAAATTACTATTAAAAGGAGTCCTTGAACCTCATTTCTAGCTGCTTCCAAACGGAAATCAAGCACTGTAAGTTGTTATAGTGTAACCCAATGTTTTCCTATGGGAAAATCAGCATTGCCAGAGTGAAAAACTGAGGTATTTTCAACATTCAATTTCCATGTCCTACTTTATAAATACCATGCACGCTGCTCTATGGGCATTTAGGGCCGATGACTTATAGGTATTAAAAAGGAAGATTTAAGCCTAGCAAAAGGTTTGTTTCACCAGGTCAAAATGGCAGTTTAAAACTGCATACCCAGGCTCAGAGGCAGGGCTGGAAACATGTTTATAGAGTTACTTTAGTGGATAATACAATGAGAGCTACAACCCACTAGTAGCATTTAGTTTACAGACCCTGAGTGCATGTAGTAGAATCAATGAGGTACTTATAAGTAAATTAAATGTACCAATTAGGAATATGTCAAGTTTGCCATGTTTAAAGGGATAGCATAAGCACTTCACCAATGGTTAGCAGGAGTAAAGTGGGTAGATACCAAGAACAAAAAAACAGGTTCAAGTAAAAGAAGGCAAAAATGCGGGGAATGCAAAAGTTGGTCATTGCCAACACAAAACACACATGAATACAATTGTATTAGAATCACACGATTGAACCAATCAGGTTAAAGAAAGAACAATACAGTTTCTGATATCACATTATTCCGCACTATCCCACAGATTCATATAATGCAGTACTCATCCCTGGTATCTGTCAGACACTTCAATAGTTAGTACAAGTACAGTTACTTATTATACAAGGACAAGTTCTCATGAGAATAACACCATGGTCGCAATAGGTGAGGAATATTCACCCTCAATAGAACAGTGTGCTACAGAGTCCTAAGAAAGGAAACATCAGTCTGTACCTGGGAAAGCAACATTATTTCTCAAAGCATTATTTACAAGATTGATTATACACAAGTCGTCTGTGTTCAGAGTAAGATTGAAATGAAAAATGACAATGTACTGAAAGATGACTGCAGACAGCATTAGCCATCTTCAAATCAATGCCTACATTAACTAATGTTAGCATAGGCACAGTTTGCTCAACATAATGTTGTCATTTAAATTACATGTTAATTTTCTTTTTTTATGTTAATGATATTATGCATAAAATCCTAAAACTCTACATCAATACACCCTCTGAAGATTTTTAAAGTCATGTAAATCCACATTTCACTAACTACATCCCCTCAAACTACAATTTCATTGATTTCAGCTTTTTGCATCTGGCTTCTTTCAATTCCTTCATTCCATCTTGCATTTCCGATTAGATGTCCTTTGAGTTCATAATCTTCCTATTTATTTGTCTTCCACTCATTGCTGGCAGCTTCTTCAGACACCCACATTTTAATCCTTGCTTTGATGAAAGTATACTAAAATACTAAACACACCTTCTCCTACCATACCACTCCGCAATCTTTGAGAATAATTCCCCAACTGCACTAAATAAAGAGCTAACTCCCTTTCATGCACCTGATACTTCAAGAACATTTATCTCATGAGTAATGTTAGTGATGTTTGAAAAATAACTGTTCATTTGGTTACTGATATCAGGCACATACGTGCAATATTGTTGTACATGCCAAATGTGACCGACTCCACTTTCTTTGCTAATAATATATCTAAAGCTAGCCAATTTTGCATAACCATAGCTCGCATAGCCATTCGTTCTTTGTCAATCGTTGCTAAGACACCTGCCATGTTAGTAGCCAATCGATTCACCAATATGGACAATTCTCTAACCTTCACATCATTCAAAGCTATACCAGCAGAAGGATTATATGCACAAAATATATCTCCTAGCACTTGATCAAAGCTACGTTTGTTTCTCTTTACAATTGTATCATCCCTCTCACTAATTTAATTCATATGATAAAAACAAGGGAAAATAAGCTTAATTAGCAGCTCCCTTCCCAATTATGAGTCTAAACTCAGCTGTCCTTCCAAAAACATTATAATCACCTTGATAATGGGTTTTCATCCAGTCACAATCATATTATTGGCCGCATAACGTTCTTCACACATCCATTACTTCCACCATTTTGTTCTGTTCCTTTTCACATACCATACACATTTGCCCATTTTGTGCCTGATCATTACTGAGGTGCACAATTGAATTTGTGACCTTCTCTTCTTCCCTTTCCAACTTAACCTCTCTCTCCCCCTCCAACTATCCATTGAATCTCACCTTTTGCTCATTAGACTTTTCCACAAACTCCTTCATATCTCTTTTTAATCTGCATGTGAATTTGATAGCAACACTGTTAATTTGGCTAATTTGCATAATGTATGCGATGTATCTAGACATAGACCCTATGCTTTTGCTTCCATAATAAGAATGAAATGCTCTAACAATAGGCAAGTTTTCCAAAGGAACATCATAATTCGAAAGATATAATTCAAGAAAATCCTGTTGATAGAAAAAAATCCAGGCACACTGCATGATAAGTGATAGCTAAGAGGAAGGTTACGGTATGCCACACTTTCAGAAGTAGGTGCAGATAAAAAATGTCCAAATGTAACAGTCATGTACTGCCATAAGTTTTGAATATTCATCGAACAACCTAAATTATAAATTTTCCCTAAAATTATCTACCGCGTTATCTCTGTGCAACTTGTTATGCAATTCTCTTATTCCATCTATTAAGGTCTGGTTCATTTTTAGGTCGAGCCTAGAGCAGCGCATGCGCTGCTTGCGAGACTTTTAGTAAGGGGGTTTGGAAAGCTGACCAGACGCTCGTGTGTCATGGCCTTTTTCCTGCGGTTACGCGCGCAGGGCCGACATCTGTTTCCCATTATCGTGCCCAGACGCGGGCGCGATAATTGGAAACACATGCCGGCCGTGCGGGGAAAAGGCCATGACGCACGAGCGTCTGGTCAGCTTTCAAAAGCCCAGGCTGCCGCGCTCGCTCGCCCCCGCTCCTCTCTTGTTTGACAAATGTAACAGCACAATCAGACATTTCCTTCTTTCCTTACTGCAGGTTTCATTGCGTCAGAAGCCAACCAAGAAATCCCGAGGTAAATGGCATTTTAACTATTGTTTCTTGTGCCTGGCTGGGGGTTGGCGCAGGGTGGGGAGGGGCACAGCCCACTTGCGGCAGTTTTGTTCTGTTGGCTGGGCACAGAGTGGCATCCGCTTGGCCGCTGTTCTAATGGGGCGGATTCCTTGTGGGTATGTTGGGGAAAGACAGCGGGTTTGGGAAGGGACGAGAGGACTGCGAGTGAAAAGAGGGAGATAAAGATAGCGAATACAGAGGATTAAAGAGTGAGAGGAGGATAGAAAACGAGTGAGGGTGCAGGAGGAGAGCACGAATGACAAACTGAGCGAGCGAGATGAGCGAGAGAGAATGATACGTGTACCAGGTGAGCCTGAGCTCCAATCCCGGCGCCCCATGTTCCCTTATTGTGTAATATTGTGCAAATCATTTTATCTTTTTGTGCCTCGGTTCCGCTATCTGCAATATTGACAGCCCGTCGTAGAACACTAATACCCTTAGTAGTAACTGTATGATAGCGGTGGATATAGATATTCACCGCAAGTGATCAACTATTAAAGGTAAACACATTCCCTTCCAACAAACAACACAAAATCACCCGGACACGCAGCGTCTCACCTGAATTGTTTCAGCGAGAATGCACTGTGTCCGTCACAGACGAGTGCGTGTCTAAAAGTGAGAAAACGCTTTCTATTCCCTGGTGTGCATTTTTCCAGTCGTCTCATCTCTCCGTCTACCACATCCCATATTTGTTGGACTCTCTCAGTTTAACACAACATATCACTGATTTCTTAGCCTTTTTCTGACTCGTCTTTCTTATTCTTTTTCTAAAGCTCCGTGCCGCCCATCCCCTCTTCCACCTGTCTCCCCCGCCCCGTTACTGCTCCACGCCGCTCTGAACCTGCTTGCTACTCTCTCACTCTCTGACTCTGCCTCAGCTTCTGCCTGACACTCTTTCCGTCTCCATCTCTCTTTTTCACTATTTATTTATCATTCGCCCTCTCTCTCAGTCTCCCTTTGTCTCAATTTCTGCCATACGCACTATTTCTCTATCAATCTGGCCTCGTCCTCTTCCTTTATCACCATACTCTATGAATTCCTTCTCTTTTTCACACTTTCTCTGTCAGTCACTTCCTTCTCTATTTCTTACGCACTTTTCTCTATCAGTCTCTGCCTCGTATCATAGAGATTTTCTACATTTATAAACCGAAATAACCTGCTCGTACTAATCGAATTCAAGTGCCATGGAGTGCATTATTTTTCAGCAATGCTAATCTTTTTATCCTCTGGCCAAATTCCTAAAATATATGTTCATGCCTTTTTTTTATTTTTATAAATGGTGAGCCTTAAAACGCATTTTCTTTAAATGAGAAACTGTTTGCTTTTTGACTTTTATGTGTTCTCTGAACTCTTATGTATAGATCTCTATAATCATTTGGTTAGGGGTTTCTGTAAAATGTACCATTCTCTAGCACGTGCCCTGCACTGAGTAAGAAATGGTGTCCAAACATAAACGCACAGCGAAAATAAATCACTCGACGCCTTAGAGACTCCACTGAAACCTCAATGACGGTTGCAGCCACCTACGAAGGAAAGGGTTATCCAAAGAGCTCACTCTTAACCTAATGACTCGCCTCTTTAAAGAGCACTCCATCATCATGATGCAGTAATAGTCCACAAATCAGCTACCTCTCAAACCACTGCTTGACTCTGCCCTTGGCTTTGACCCTGTATTTGTACTCTGCTGCCTGTGGCTAGGTTCTTTCTATACAAATATCACATTCATAGCTAGATGACAGATTGTTATCTGGTAAGGTGAAAGTACACCCTGTCTGTCTTTCAGTATTTTCAGTCATTCTTGCTTACGAGTTGTTAGACCCGCAGAAACAGTCTTCTTCTCCTGCACTAATCGCCCTCTAGCCTATATGTCTTGTATGGAGTGCAGATCTGAATTACAAAAAGTCTGCATAGTCCCTTCTTTAATAAGAAATGCACTGCCTTAGCAGACGGTGTAGACTCAATGGTGGCTGAGCCCTCGTGCATGAGGGAGTGCCTACATGGAAAATGAGAGAATCCCATTTGCTGATGTGTCTGCACCAACTTGAGGTATGAACACAGGCGAAAGGCACTCAGGGCACCCCGGTTGAGTATCTCAATCCTCAAGGTAGGCATTTGGGACGGGTCACGCAGGTGGTGCTTGGCTAATGGGGGTGGAGGGGGACACCTGGCCTCCTCCTCAAAGGAGGTTTCAGCTGCATATCTGCACTCCCTGTCGGTGCTCCAGGGCCTCAAGTATGCATTCTTCACCTGCACTATGGCCATTGGTGGGTGCGAGTAGAACAGTTTGTGACTTTTTATCTCCGTTGTATGGTTCTGAGAGCCCATGTCTATAGTGAGGAAAGCTACAGGCACACATTCCTAGAGAGTTGGATTAATTTTTTTGGTTTCTGTGACTGGTGATAAGTTCATGCATTAGCAGTCAGTGTTGCTTGCAGCCCTTGATGTGCATAGTACACAAAGTTCCCGGCTCCCTGTACAACAAAACCATGCTTGATGTTGTTACATATGGTTTGATATTGTGTTTTTCAAAAGTACTGAATAAACCCAGCATTTCCATTGAATTCACTATGCCAAATTTTGATAGGCAGAATTAAAGCTATATGGACAGGCAGCATCTTTGTTGCCGTTAAAGAAATTTGGTTCTAACGTTTTGATGTCATCCTGGTTGAAATTTGCCTTTGTACATTGGCATAACATTAAAATACTGCAGACTTCTGCTGGCCTCAGAGCAAATGCTAAAACTCTTGTCTCATGATGATCTTTAATAAAATAAATAGGTTTTAAAACAACTTGTTGATACAAGCGATAAGCAAATCTAGCAGAATCAGGGACCATGCCTTTAGTTGGTGTCCAGGCTTCTTTGCCCTGGTCAGAATGTCTCTTAATATCACTAAAGCCAAATAGAAAGTTTCACAATCTAGTCCACAACCAATAATATTGGGATTTTAACACATGGTTCTTTCACTACTAAAATACCACCCTTTCGGTCAGCTCTCTTTAAAAAAAAATGTTTATGGCCTGGCCTGGCTTGTTAGCTCAGCTATCGCCAGACAATTATGTGAAAAAGAATCACCAGGAGAGGAGGCTTTGGCTCCGCCCACATCTTGGGAGCCAAAAGTACATGTTTTGATTGAACAGAAGTTATGTGCTTCCACAAAAAAGTGCTTGCCCTCCACACAGCTGTAATCATTTTGTTTATTTATCCAGCTGCCTGGAATTCAGCTTTCACGGGCACACACATGACTGCGTATATTAACATGTCTTCGATAACGAAATAATTTATGGTGGTTTTCTCTGGCATCAGCACGGATAGTAGGAGGGCGGTCAATAACCTACATGGATATTCAGGTTTGGCACCCGACCTTTTAACCCTTACTAATATTCTTCTACGATTCTTTGCATCCGCACAAATACATATCCATTTCCATGCTATCAACTTGTAATGCTTCACATTACAATACAACATTCTTTTAAAGTTAAAGCCAGACCTAATGTCGTTGCCAGTGCTTGTTCAACCTTGACATTCCAGCAAAGGTTAGCCCGATCTCAAACCATAACAAGTTTCGCAGATCATATTTGTTTCGCAGATTATATTTCAAGTTCGGCTGGTGTCTTTCTCAAGTACAGAACACGCTTCTGTTTCAGTCTAGCTATTGCTCATGATCAGCTTCAGTTTCATACCACACTGTTCTTTACCTCCACATTCCTCTGCTGCTCCAAGCCCCTGACAAAGCAACAGAAGCATTTGCAGAGCTAGCTGGTCCAACTTATGCTGCCAGCCTTTTGACTTTGTCAATGCATTAGCTTTGTCAATGCATGTTGGTTTTTGTAAAACTTTATTGTTTGGGACTAACAGTTACCTTAACCCCTTTCCATGGCGCCCCACTGAGAATAAATGCTCTTTTCATCCAGTTATAGCAGTTGTGTAAGGCTAAATGATAAGAGTTAATATAACACCCAGGATAATGTGCTGCATGGCTAAATACTTTTAAGATCCTAAAAGCGAGACCGTTGCATTGCAAATGCTTGTTATTTTAGGTGAGGCATGTCCAACTGAAGTCTTAGGGGCTGATTACGATGGCGGGCGGTAGCACATCCTCGGTGCTGGCTGAAAATGCCCTTTTCCGCACTCCATCGGCGGTCCTTGCGTCCGCCATATTACGATGGGCAAAGATAGCCCATTTTCCGTCCGCTGCAGTGTTTTGGGAACCGCCAGGAATCCCCTTCCGCAGCGGTGGCGGATGGAGCCAAAAGAGAGGGACCGCCGTGCGGAATGCGGTTACGACCGCCGGTTATATTACGATGCCACAAACAGCCCACCACACCGCTGCGGAGAATCCGGCCAATCGAGGATGGTGGTGGCAATACTGCGGATAGCTCCATGTGCACGAGACCGCTGGGGAAATGGCGGTCTTTGGCCTTTCCGCAGCAAATCCGACCGCCGCGGACGGATTTTCAGCTTTTCCGCTGCTGAATCTTGGAATCCGACCGCCGCGGTAGGGAGTTTCTGGCAGTGCATCCTAATCTGGCCGGCTGTTTTGCCACGGTACCTGCGGGCGGCAATTTCCCGCTAGCACGGCGGTCGGAATGCTTTTCCGTCCGCCATCGTAATCAGCCCTATAGATCCCACTAATAAGCCAATTATGAATATTATTATCATAACCATAAATAATTTGTATTATGCATTTTTAAACAATTATCCTTGCAGTTATCCAAGTTTCTTCTACAAAACAATTCTAAGAATAAGATTAAGTACATCTTACTACTAATCTTTATGGTGCAAAATCAACCCAAAAAGTTTCTTCACAAACTCATATGTCATTCAGTTCATAATTCAATGTTCAAGGAACCTACAATTGTCAATTGGATAAATACAATAGCATACTAAATCCTTGACTGGATACGTAAGGTACAAAACAGACTCTAACTTGAAACTTCAGTTCGATTTCAGCTCAATATCTCATCAGGAATTAATTCAGAAAGTATTGTTTTAACTCTGATCAGTTCATGCTCCTGGAGGTTCTTCAAAATTGTTTAGATAGTTTGTCAGATCAATGAGTTCTTCATCTGAATGTCATAATTGCTGACCTTCAACTAGATATGACCATTCCTGAGATGCATACTTTCTATTTGGCACTCCTAATCTCTTTGATCTTTTAATTTTTGGTTGTTCACTATCACTGACATCTTGCTCTAACTGCTATGTTTCTTCTTCAGTTGTCTCAGGTGTTTGCATCCTTTTCAATATTCTGTTTCTTTTTTTCGTACCTATTGACCACTCTTCCTTGTGATACACACTTCCACTTGAGGGGCTTATGACAGGCTCTGATTCACAGTGCTCAATTTCATCTTCAGATGTGTTTTCAATTGTTTCATTTGTCCCAGATTGAGGACTGTTTTTGATTTGATCATATTCACCCCTAACAGAACACCACGATTTGCAAGAGGTTCAAGAGTTATGAATCTTTAATCTTGAGGTCTGATTCTTTCTCTGGATTTGAGACTCTTGAGTACTCTCACCTTGATCTTGTCCCTGTAGCTCTGGGCTTGATCAGACAGGTCTAGCCGACACTTGTTTTGTATAGGCTCAACTTGTGCTTGTTCTTCTTTTTCTTCTGAGCACTCACATGAGATGATGTACGATTAGTTAAACCAGTGACTGCTGTTACCACTTCTTCATTAGCTTGTCTCACTCTCTTTTTGTTTGATACGTGACTCTACTGTGGCACTCTTGCACATTTTACAACAGTTTTGGTCACTAGGAACACCTGGTGCAGCCCATTTCAGCGAGGCTTCAGACATGTCTGGCGGACATGCTTTTTCACCTAGCCTCCATGCCAGAGGTCATGGCACTGTTCCAGCCCTGCGGGTGGTGTTGTCAAGTCAACCTGCCGAGACATTGAATGCACTACATCAGTCAGTTCATTGCAATACTCATAAACAAGGTCATCTGTGATATTTATGAGTGTGGCACCTGGGACAGAGGCGATTCTCGTGGTTCCCCCTATCAGTACTTCATGTGAGGGAGTCCTATTCTTCTGTTTGGTGTGCTTTAGAGGGTCATCAAGACAAATGGGAGTGCATCATGTCATCTGAGTTAGGTGGAGGTGCACACCTTTACAATCCTGGATTTTAATGTACTGGTAACTTGCTCAACAGCTCCTGATGCTTCTGGTCTGTAACCACAATGGAATTTCTAGTTGATCCCTAAGGTTATACAGAGTAGATCCAAGATATTATTCTTAAAGTGTGTCACAGTATGATTCTAAAGAAACACACATGAAAAACCTAGGGATCAACTCCTCAAAAATACTTTGGCTACGGTGAGCTATTGCATCTCCTAGTTGGGTATTCCTACACCAATCTGATAAAAAGGCAGACTTCTACTAGGAAATATTTTGGCCCATTACAGATGGGCATCTCAATAATATCTAACTGCAGTAGACTCAATGGTCCTTCAGACTTTCCTATATGGCTCATGGTCACAACTGTCCTTTTGCTGGCATTTACCTGCTGGCCTTTAATGCATCGCTGATACAAACTTTCAGCCATGGAGAGGAAATGGGTGTTAAACCAATAATTTTGAAATGTCCAAATCATCATACCTCTCCCAACATGAGTAGGACCATTGAAGTGTTTGGTCATTGCATGCAACAGGCAATCTGGTAGCACGGCCTTCCATAATTTGAAACCTAAGTATCACTTGCATCTTTGGTCTTTGGTGCATCCTGCTCTTACCCACTTCTCTTTCTCATTGTCTGGTGCTTCATGTTGGAGCTCTCTGAGCTCATTGAATGTCTGAACTATTGTCAACAATTCACTGGTTACACTCTCACTGTTAGTTTTACAGGATTCATTTAGACTGAGTGAGCTTGCTCAGGAGCACAATATTTTGCCACCTCATGAGCAAAATAATTACCCACTGTGACCATATCATCCCCATTCCTGTGTGCAGCACTTGCAAATTTCACAACAGAAATGTCTCTAGGTAACTGTGATGCTTCACAAAGGTTAGAATGTACTCTCCATTACAGATAGGGGAGCCAGAGGAAATCATAAAACCCCTTTGCAACCATAACTGGCCGAAATCATGGACCATGCCGAAACTGCATTGACTGCCAGTGTAGATTGTAACACTTGAATTATTGGCCATGGTGCACGCTCTTTTTGAGGTGATTAATTTGGCTACTTCTGCTGAGGTTATGTTGCTCAAGTTGGATTCTTCCACAATACCAGATGTGGTGCAGACTACATATGCTGCTCTCAAGGTTCCACATGGGTCTCTCCAGCAAGAAACACTGACAGAAAATGTCAAATTAGCTTATTCATGTGGTACATCCAGTATGTCTGATCTTGGCTTGGGTGCATAATTCGTGATATCCACACAGTCATCGTCAAAATAAATTTCCTCATCATCATGATCTGGAACTGGCAAAAGTGTTACATTAAATCTCCTAAAAAAAATATTTTCAGACGCCAAGATTATTTATTCATACTTTGTCAAAAGACTACTTTTCATATGCTGAGTTCTAATTAGAGTCAGCAATATTTCAAGTGAGTAAGTAACCATTACAATAAGAGTGTGACCCATTACAATTCCCTCAATCTGCTGGATACCAACACAGACTGCTGAGACTGATTTCAGACAATTGGGAAGAGCCATGGCCAGAGGATCCAGTATGGCCAAAGAATAGACCACTGGCCGTTTCACTTCTCTGTGGGTCTATGCCAACACTGACAATTTACATTCATCATGTTTGTAAGAGAATAAATAGAAATTCTTACCATTATCTGACATTCCTAGTGCTACAGAGTTTGTCTCTGAGCTCTAGGAAGGCTCTCGTGCATTGGTCATCCCACCCCAGGGTACTGGATCACTGACATAGTTGTGAGTAAGGCTCTTTAGAGGCTTTGCCACTAAGGAAAGGTTAGCAATCCACTGACAAAAGTAGCCAACCATTCCCAGGAACATCCTCACCTCTCCTTGTGTCATGGGTGGTTTCATTCTGAGGATTGTAGAGATGAACTCTTTAAACACCTTTCTCACTCCCTTCTCAATGTGGTGTCCCCAATAAATTATCTCTTTCTGTCACTACTAGTTTAGTGGGAGATACCTTGTGGCGATTCTCTACATTTAATTCAACAAAGCAATTGTGTCTAATTTGCAGCTCTCTTTTGTTTTAGATGCCACCAATAGGTCATCTATGTACTGAACCAACACTAAATTACAGGGCAACTGTAAAATCTCCAATATCTGATTAAAGATTGAAAGGCTTTCTGTATAACTTTGAGGAAACCTAAATCAGTTCAGAATGTTCAAAAATTTAAATGAGGGAAGAAGCTGTCTGTCCTAATAGAGGAATGGAGCAGAATGCACCTATGATGGGATTTAGATAAAGCATTACAACAGGATTCAGTACCACAGGACAACATGGGATTACAATTTTATTGATTTTTTTAAAAGTTCTGTCCTATTCTCTATTTTTATTTGCCTTTTAAAGTCCCTTGATCTGGGAGATGCTAGGACTGCTCTACTTGTTCAATCACGGGAGTCATTCCTGACACTGCCTCTGGCGTAAGATGATATTGGGGTATTGAGGGATAAACTGCATCTGGTTTCACTTTTATTTTTACTGGTTCCACATCTTTTATCCGTTCGATGTCTTGACCTGTAAAATCCCAAACTGTCTCCCTTAATGTACATTTTAAATTAGGAGGTAAGCCTTCTTTTTGTAAAAACTGGGAGAAAACAGACAATTGACTCTTGTGATTTTATTTTGAAATCAGCATCTTCAACTTAGATCTGAATTGCTACTCCATCTAGCATACAGAAAATTGCACAATTTATCTTGCAAAAGATGTCTTTTCCCAACAAAATATCAGGAATGGTGTCACATATTAGAAATTCATAGGAATTTTCAACAGGGGTAATCGTCACAGGCACAGTTGCATAAACTTGATTTGCAATTGGCTTGTTCGAGATACCTACAACTAGATTTTGTTTTCCTGAGAGGGGTAGGTTTGGAATCTCCACCAGATGAAACATAGAGCACGTTGCACCTGGCTTGATCCAAAATAACCCCGGGCAGAGAACTCCGCTCTGCCAGCGGAGTTTGCAGAGTTCTGCCAATATAGAGAGAGAGAGAGAGTTAATTTCTAACTATAACGTGCCTGAAACCTATGGTTTTTTCAGTGAATTTCTA
This sequence comes from Calotriton arnoldi, assembly GCA_963921515.1. Lineage (NCBI taxonomy): Eukaryota > Metazoa > Chordata > Amphibia > Caudata > Salamandridae > Calotriton > Calotriton arnoldi. The sequence goes on along the minus strand of CAWUFW010003555.1, from coordinate 1,765,303 downwards.
AGGTTTTTTAAATGCTAATTTCTAACATATATATTTTTTCAGTGAATATATATATATTTATTATACTATGTATACATGTGAAAATGTCTCGGTCCCCTGTTTGCCTCGGTGGCACGGAAAAAATGGGTGGAACTGACGTCAGCACGCCGACGAGGTCCTCTTATGGCTCCGATGACGTCATACGGTGTCGCGAGCGGAGCCGTGCTCGTTGACGTGGGAGAGCTAGGAAAGAATTTCCGTGGAATGCTGGTGCAGGGGATATTCACCTAAGTGTTCAGGCTAGTCCTTTGGGAGCAACTGTTTATGTTGCCACTCCAGAAACCGAAACCAGTGATCCGAGGGCAGAGGCCCTGCAGATGGCACACGAGGTGGGGTGCCCAGTCGTGTGCACCGGCAGGGCAGCGAAGTGACAAGCACCACAACCCACAAAAAGATAACGAGGGCACTGAATAACACAGGATCTTCTCTTTGTATCTGGCAGGAACAACGAAGTTAAAATGCCCTAGTACCAAAATGTAGAATTAGTGCTACAACGGTCTTCAAGAGGACCTGCGATGCCGCTTCTGCCTCCCGTACCCTGGAGGCGGCACATGGGTCACGCGGTACGGTCATACTGCGGTGGGACGCACACTCGTTGACCTCTCATGGTACTGCTCCACACTTCAGGGAGGACACTTTCCATTAGCTATGTTTTCTGATGACATGTCGCGCCGGCCCCGTCCAACAACAGAACTCCTTTAGATCCAAACAGACTCTTCCACTCTCTCACCGGAAGTGAAACCAGGCCACGCGGACACTTTCACAATACAACAGCACTTTTCGGTAAAAAAACCACATTCCTTCCTCCTAGTTAATCAAATAAACGTCTCACTGAAGGACAGGGGCCAGCTTCGATCGGTAAACAGCCGTTACAACGACTTTTTTACTTTGCGATACCATTACAACGCATGCATTACCACGCATGCGTTGTACATCACAAAGTCATTACTACGCATTTTTTTAGAACGCATGGTCATTTACCACGCATGCCTTTACAACAAATTGTGTTGTAAAGGTATGTATGGTAAATGACCATGCGTTCTAAAAAACATGTAGACGATCCATGTCGTTGTAAGGAAACAGAGGCTGTTCTGTTTCCTCACAACGACGTGCACCGCCCCTCAGAGATGACGTGAAGCAGGAACCACGAGGAGAGAGGAACCATGAGGAGTGAGAGGTAAGGGGGATTGGGCATGGGGTGGGGGTTTCTTTTCTAGGGTTTAGGGTAGTGCAGTGGTGTTTGGGTAGTGTAGGGGGACGTGCTGGGGGTAGTGTTTTAGAGTTTAGGGTAGTGCAGTAGTGTAGGGGTCATGCTGGTGGTAGTGTTTTAGGGTTTAGGGTAGTGCAGTGGTGTATGGGTAGTGTAGGGGTCGTGCTGGGGTAGTGTTTTAGGGTTTAGGGTAGTGCAGTGGTGTTTGAGTAGTGTAGGGGTCATGCTGGTGGTAGTGTTTTAGGGTTTAGGGTAGTGCAGTGGTGTTTGTGTAGTGTAGGGGTCATGCTGGGGGTAGTGTTTTATGGTTTAGGGTAGTGCAGTGGTGTTTGGGTACTGTAGGGGTTGTGCTGGGGGTAGATTTAGGGTTTAGGGTAGTGCAGTGGTGTTTGGGTAGTGTAGGGAGTCGTGCTGGGGGTAGTGTTTTAGGGTTTAGGGTAGTGCAGTGGTGTTTGTGTAGTGTAGGGGGTTGTGCTGGGGGTAGTGTTTTAGGGTTTATGTTAGTGCAGTGGTGTTTGGGTAGTGTAGGGGGTAGTGCTGGGGTAGTGTTTTAGGGTTTAGGGCAGTGCAGTGGTGTTTGTGTAGTGAAGGGGGTCATGCTGTGGGTAGTGTTTTAGGGTTTAGGGTAGTGCAGTCGTGTTTGTGTAGTGTAGGGGGTCGTGTTTTAGGGTATAGGGTAGTGTAGTGGTGTTTGTGTAGTGTGGGTGGTCATGCTGGGGTATATTTAGGGTTTAGTGTAGTGCAGTTATGTTTGGGTAGTGTAGGTTGTCGTGCTGGGGGTAGTGTTTTAGCACTAATTTTTCTTTCTACAGCACTAACCATAATTTCTATGGCAAAATGAACCCCTCATTTTGTTCCTTTTTAAATTAAATGTTTTAAGTGTTACCAGTTTATTCCAATCAAGATGGCTTCAGGTGTGCCATACTTTTGTCATAAGTAAGACTGTTAGCGCTCTAGTTGTTCTTTAGAACACTCTGGGAAGCTGCAGTAGAACACAAAGGCATCAACTGACAGGCTGCTCCTGTTGAAATATAACAGGAAGATATTTGAGATCTCACTTAAAACATGTCCTAATTTTTCTTTCTACAGCACTAACCATAATTTCTATGACAAAATGAACCCCCTCATTTTGTTCCTTTTAAATTAAATGTTTTAAGAGTTACCAGTTTATTCCAATCAAGATGGCTTCAGGTGTGCCATAATTTTGTCATAAGTAAGACTGTTAGCGCTCTAGTTCTTTAGAACACTCTGGGAAGCTGCAGTAGAACACAAATGCATCAACTGACAGGCTGCTCCTGTTGAAATATAACAGGAAGATATTTGAGATCACACTTGAAACATGTCCAAATTTTTCTTTCTACAGCACTAACCATAATTTCTATGACAAAATGAACCCCATCATTTTGTTCCTTTTTAAATTAAATGTTTTAAGTGTTACCAGTTTATTCCAATCAAGATGGCTTCAGGTGTGCCATAATTTTGTCATAAGTAAGGCTGTTAGCACTCTAGTTGTTCTTTAGAACACTCTGGGAAGCTGCAGTAGAAGACAAAGGCATCAACTGACAGGCTGCTCCTGTTGAAATATAACAGGAAGATATTTGAGATCTCACTTAAAACATGTCCTAATTTTTCTTTCTACAGCACTAATCATAATTTCTATGGCAAAATGAACACCCTCATTTTGTTCCTTTTTAAATTAAATGTTTTAAGTGTTACCATTTTATTCCAATCAAGATGGCTTCAGGTGTGCCATAATTTTTCATAAGTAAGACTGTTAGCGCTCTAGTTGTTCTTTAGAACACTCTGGGAAGCTGCAGTAGAACACAAAGGCATCAACTGACATGCTGCTCCTGTTGAAATATAACAGGAAGATATTTGAGATCACACTTAAAACATGTCCTAATTTTTCTTTCTACAGCACTAACCATAATTCTATGACAAAATGAACCCCATCATTGTGTTCCTTTTTAAATTAAATGTTTTAAGTGTTACCAGTTTATTCCATCCAAGATGGCTTCAGGTGTGCCATACTTTTGTCATAAGTAAGGCTGTTAGCACTCTAGTTGTTCTTTAGAACACTCTGGGAAGCTGCAGTAGAACACAAAGGAATCAACTGACAGTCTCTGCCCTTGTTGGATGTACATGTTTTACTGAGAATGTCAGACTTCATTCTCACATGACTGAGAAAGATAATGTGAATTTACAGAAAATATGCTCTCATTTTAGCTTCTGGAGCACCTTCCAAAACTGTATGGGACAAGCATGTGAAAATTGTTTTCTCTCAAACATGATTCATGATATCCCAGCAGAAGGTTTTTCACAGGGTAAAATCACCTTAGAACACACCACAATTCCTGAAATTAGTATGGTACCATCAACAAATGAATTCTAATGTAACTAAAGTCTGTTATCACCCTTTATAGTTCTCCTTTTGGTAACCCTCAAAATCTTCGATTCACTACAATGCATTTCAATGGGGTACTATCATTTATATTGGTCCCAAGATGGCTGCAAGCAATTCCAGGATGAAGTGCTGACAGCCAATCAGATCTCACGATGACATGTGTGGTTAGGCTCCGCCCAGATATATATGTGTTTTATTTTTCAAATTTCTCAGGAACTACTGAATGGATTTACACCATTTAAGCAAAAGGCATGACCCTGAACCAAGGACTACCTTTTTGGCAAATTTGGTGTAATTCCGTTCAGCAGTTCGGGCTGTAGCTGCGACTAAAGGTTCCTATGGAAAATTGCATGGGGAAAACACGTTTTGGGACCCCCCTTTGTTCTCGGCCCCCGCTTGCCGAATCACCCCAAGACTTTCAGGATAGGAGCGGATCGGAGCGCCCCAACAAGTTGGAAAATTTCGCGAAGATTCGTCAACCGGCGCCAACGTTATTTCAAATAGAATGTTGCGGATTTCCTATGGAAAATAGGTCCTAACTATAACTATCTACTGGCGACCGCCAGTAGATAATATATATCTATATATATAGAAATTCACTGAAAAAACCATAGGTTTCAGATATGTTATAGTTACAAATTAGCATTTAAAAAACCTTTGAAATTCACTGAAAAAACCATAGGTTTTAGGGACAGTTATAGTTAGTTGGACATTTCACTCGTACAAAACCCGTGAAATTCCCCGTTATAGTTAGTTCAGCTAACTATAACTCGCGCCCCGCAATGCACTGCTGATGACGTCACATATTACATCACTCATGACATGGTCAGTGACATCACTGATGACATCACTGATGACATCTCAAATGACATCACTGATGACATCATCCAGTGAGTGTGTGTTTCTGTAAAGTTTAAAAATGTTTAATATATATAGGGAAAGGCGTATTGAAGAATGAGTGGGTGTATAAGTGTCTGAATGGATGATTTAGTAGGTGCGTGACTAACTCTATAAGTGAGTGATTAAACGTATCTTACTGAATGCATGGGTTAGTGACTAAACTGGGTGAATGTCTGTATCCGTCTGTCTGTTGCTGTGTAAGTGGCAGCATGGGTTTGTGAATAGCTACATGAGTGTCTATATGAGTTATTGATTGGTTGGCTGAGTATCTGTATGGGTGCCTGAGTGTTTGTGTGGGTGGGGTGTGTGCAACTCTGTGCATAGATGTGTGAGTGGGTGATTCACTGGGTGGATGGTTACAAGAGTGCATCTGTGATAGACTGTATGGGTGGGTAAGTGTGTGTAAGAGTGTGTTAGTGAGTGAATGTATGTCCCAGTGGTACATGTGTGAGTAACTACGTATGTGAAAGGCAGTATATATGTGTGTTGGAGTATATAAATAGCTATAAGCGAGAGTGTGTGATTGTGATAGTGACTGTATGGATGAGTGTGTGCTTGTATCAGAGATTGTATAAGAGCGTAAGAATGTGCTAGTATTTATATGAGTAAGTGAGCTGGTGTGTGTATAACTGTATAGGTGAGTAAATGGGTGTGTGCTTAATTTTTTGCATGACTGACTAGGTGTGTGAGTACCTCTATGGATGAGTGGCGGTGTGTGAGTGTTTATATAGGTGTATGAGTGCATATAATAGTCCTGTACTGAGTGACTATAAGTATGAGTGACTGTACGGGTGAGTGAGTAGATGTGTGTGTGTAGACCTAAGAATCAGTGAGTGTGTATATAGTAATTGGTGTTGGAGTGTCTATGGTTTTGACAATGGCAGTCTGTAATTTACAGTGGGTGTATCAAAAGTTATATTAGGGTGTGAGAAGATGCATCAAATTATCACATGGATGATGTCATCAGTGATGTCATCAGTGATGTCATTTGAGATGTCATCAGTGATGTCATCAGTGATGTCACTGACCATGTCATGAGTGATGTAATATGTGAAGTCATCAGCAGTGCATTGCGGGCGCGAGTTATAGTTACCTGAACTAACTATAACGGGGGAATTTCACGGGTTTTGTACGAGTGCAATGTCCAACTAACTATAACTGTCCCTAAAACCTATGGTTTTTTCAGTGAATTTGTAAGGTTTTTTAAATGCTAATTTCTAACTATAACGTGCCTGAAACCTATGGTTTTTTCATTGAATTTCAAAGGTTTTTTAAATGCTAATTCCTAACTATAACATGTCTGAAACCTATGGTTTTTTTCAGTGAATTTCAAAGGTTTTGTAAATGACAATTTTTAAATGTATTAATTGTTATATTTATTTTTTTTATACTGATTTACTACATTTTTTTAAACTATTTATTTTTAGATATTTTATTTTTTAAAATACATTGTAATTACATTATACATTACATTACAAAATATACTTTCTCAGAATGAATTACTTTAGTTTAAATACTTTGCAAATAGGCAATAGACTTTTAAGTACAGTAGTTACAGTTGTTGCAATGGGCAACACAATTTCAAAAACAATGCAACATTGAGCTCAATGTGAATTTCAAGTTAAATGCAATTAGTTACTTTATGGATTACTTTTCTAACCACAGGACTGGATCCTAGATTCAGTCCTGGGACATCTCCTGTAAACAGTTGAGTAAAAGCGTTTTGGTTACAGTAGTGATTTTTAAGGAATATTATTGTATTTTAAAAGTTGACACTTAGAAACTTTTTCACATAGAATCACCAATGCTATCCTATGGGAGGAAATTCACTTAGCAGGTAAGTAGTGTTATCGTTACTTTTTCTTACTCAGTGGTGGATCTTGGATCCAGCACTGGTGCATCTCCTGTAAACAGTTGAAAGAATGCGTTTAAGTCATACAGGCGATTTTTAAGGAATATTTGTAGTTTGTGAAAATCGACACTGAAACTTTTCTGCTGAAAACCAGACAATGGTTTCCTATGGAAGGAAATACAAGTTACTGGTAAATACGGTTAGAATTACTTTTCAGGGTAAGTGCTGGGCTAAAAGATGCAGCACTGGGTTCTCTCCTGATAACAGGTGAGTAAATCGGAATTCGTAGTTCGGCTGATTTTAGAGGAATATTATAAAGTTCCAAAACTCCACACTTAGAAGAATTTCCAAGTGAAACCAGTCAATGTAAGCCTATGGAAGGAAATTCAAGTTACTGGTAAGTACAGTTAAAATTACTTTTCAGGATCAGTACTGGGCTCAAAGATGCAGCACTGAGGTCTCTCCTGATAACAGGTGAGTAAATCGGAATTCGTAGTTCTGCTGATTTTAGAGGAATATTTGTATGTTTCAAAAATCGACACTTAGAAACTTTTTCAGCAAAAAGCAGGCAATGATATCCTATGGAAGGAAATTCAATTTACTGGTAAGTACGGTTAGAACTACTTTTCAAGGTCAGTGCTGGGCTAAAAGATGCAGCACTGGGTTCTCTCCTGATAACAGGTGAGTAAATCGGAATTCGTAGTTCGGCTGATTTTAGAGGAATATTATAAAGTTCCAAAACTCCACACTTAGAAGAATTTCCAAGTGAAACCAGTCAATGTTAGCCTATGGAAGGAAATTCAAGTTACTGGTAAGTACGGTTAAAATTACTTTTCAGGATCAGTATTGGGCTCAAAGATGCAGCACTGAGGTCTCTCCTGATAACAGGTGAGTAAATCGGAATTCGTAGTTCGGCTGATTTTAGAGGAATATTTGTATGTTACAAAAATCGACACTTAGAAACTTTTTCAGCAAAAAGCAGGCAATGATATCCTATGGAAGGAAATTCAAGTTACTGGTAAGTACGGTTAAAATTACTTTTCAGGATCAGTACTGGGCTGAAAGATGCAGCACTGAGGTCTCTCCTGATAACAGGTGAGTAAATCGGAATTCGTATTTCGGCTGATTTTAGAGGAATATTATAAAGTTCCAAAACTCCACACTTAGAAGAATTTCCAAGTGAAACCAGTCAATGTTAGCCTATGGAAGGAAATTCAAGTTACTGGTAAGTACGGTTAAAATTACTTTTCAGGATTAGTACTGGGCTGAAAGATGCAGCACTGAGGTCTCTCCTGATAACAGGTGAGTAAATCAGAATTCGTATTTCGGCTGATTTTAGAGGAATATTTGCACAATGGTGAAGGGAGGGGGCGGGGCCTGAGGTGACATCTGTGCAAACGCGCCCCGTGGCGCATTTTAAGTAGGGGGATTAAGTCCCCTTGAATCATGAGGGTCCCTACGGGCCAACTAGCCCACCAGGAACCTCCAGTATGCGCCAGGGGCTGCGTTGCAGAGACATGTACAGAGGCCACACCCCTTTTACACCTCTCTGCAACGCAGCTCTGTGGCGCTTTCTGGACGTACCTGTTGGGCTAGTTGGCCCCCAGGGACCCTCAGGATTGAAGGGGATTTAATTCCCCATCTTAAACTTAAAACGCGCCACGGGGCCTGTTTGCACACATGTCACCTGAAGCCCCGCCCCCTCCCTTCACCACTGTGCAAACGCGCCCCGTGGCGCGTTTTAAGTCAGGGGATTAACTCCCCTTGAATCCTGAGGGTCCCTGGGGTGCAACTAGCCCACCATATACCTCCAAAAAGCGCCACAGAGCTGCGTTGCAGAGAGGTGTAAAAAGGGGCGTGGCCTCTGTACACCTCTCTGCAACGCAGCCCCCTGGTGCATACTGGAGATTCCTGGTGGGCTAGTTGGCCCCCAGGGACCCCCAGTATTCAAGGGGAATTCGTTACCCCTCTGCAAACGCGCCAGGGGGCGCGTTTACAGAGTGCTGCCAAGGAGGGGGCGTGGCCTGCGGGCCCGATCGTTTTTTTTTTCTTCCCCCCTGAAGGGGGGCTGTGTGGCCCCCCTTCCTTTTTCCTATTTTTAGGCCCTGGGGACCCCATCCCCCAGGGCCTTACCCCTTTTTTTAAAATTAAAATTTAAAAAAAAAACGGCAGGGGGCCGCGTGGCCCCCCTTCCCTGGGCCTGTATTTGCCCCGGGGACCCCATCCCCCGGGGCATGGTCTCTTTTTTTTTATTTGGAGGGGGCTGCGTGGCCCCCTCCTCAGGCCATTTAAGGCCCCGGGGACCCCATCCCCCGGGGCCGGCCTTGCACTTTAAAAAAAAAATTTTTTTTTGTTACTTTGGGGAGGGGGCTGCGTGGCCCCCTCCGTGGCCACTTATGGCCCCGGGGACCCCATCCCCCGGGCCTGGCCTCTCGTTGGGGACTGTGGGGGTCCCCAAACCCCCACAGTCCCGCCGGCTCCCCGTGTCCTACGGGAGCCGGCATTGCTTTACACATGGGGAGCAGCTAACATGCTGCTCCCCATGTGGAAAGCAATCAGCTTTGGATATTGGAAGAGAGAGCAGGTTTCCTGCTCTCTTCCAATATCCAAAGCAGTTTGCAATGACAGGACGGGAGCCGCGAGGCTCCCGTCCTGTCATTGCAAACAGCAGTGTCCCGGGGTGGGCACCCCGGGACACTGCAGGAGCCGGCCCTGGGGGTGGCGGTCCCCAGGGCCACCACAGGCTCCAGGAGGGGGCCGCGCGGCCCCCTCCCTACATTTTGAAAGCCCCGGGAGGTGGTGGTCCCCGGGGCTTGGGGTCCAAAACGGACCCCCATTTTAATTTTCTTAGTGCCCCGGGAGGTGGTGGTCCCGGGCGTGTGGGGGCTGGAGCCCCCCACACAGGTTTTTAATTTAAAAAAGAAGCCCCGGGAGGTGGTGGTCCCCGGGGCTGCGGAGGGCTCAGAGCCCTCCCGCACCATTATACATAAAGCCCCGGGGTGGTGGTCCCCGGGGCTTGGGGGCCCCTAGAGGCCCCCACACATAAAATTAACCCCCCCCAGCATGCCCCCGGGACTTGGCCCACCCGGGGCCAGTAACATCGAGCGCGGGAGACCGCGCTTCGATTTTTTTCGGCAGGATTCGCGCACTTTGAGCGCATCCTGCCGATTTTTAAAAATTTTTTTTTTTTTTGCCCAGGGGTCCTTGTGGGACCCCCTGAGCAAACCTAGGGGGTCAGGGTGTTTCTACCCTGCCCCTTTGTGCGCTTTGCGCACTTGTTTCTGTCCCTCGGTTCTACCGAGGGACAAAATGGCTGCCAACATTTCCTGAATCGGAATGTTGACAGCCAGCTGACAGCCAATTAACATGCAGCTGGTGATCGGGACGGTGCGCGCAGGGTGCGCTGAGGGTACGCGGACCCTACTCGGCCATAGATATCACTATCTTTTTTACTTTTCATTTTCTCAGCAACTACTGAATGGATTTACACCATTTAACAAAAAGGGTTCTTTCTGAACCAAGAACTACCTCTTTGCCAAATTTGGTGTAATTCCGTTCAGCAGTTCGGGCTGTAGCCGTGTCTAAAGTTTCCTATGGAAAAATGCATGGGGAAAACGCGTTTTGGGACCCCCCTTTTTTCTCGGCCCCCGCTTGACGAATCTCCCCGAGACTTTCAGGGAAGGAGCGGACCGGAGCGGGCCACAAAGTTTGAAAATTTCGCGAAGATACGTCAACCGGCAAGAGAGTTATCTCAAATAGAATGTCGCGGATTTCCTATGGATAATAGGTTGTAACTATAACTATCTACTGGCGACCGCCAGTAGATAATATATAGATATATATATATATATATTCACTGAAAAAAACCATAGGTTTCAGACATGTTATAGTTAGGAATTAGCATTTAAAAAACCTTTGAAATTCACTGAAAAAACCATAGGTTTCAGGCACGTTATAGGTAGAAATTAGCATTTAAAAAACCTTACAAATTCACTGAAAAAACCATAGGTTTTAGGGACAGTTATAGTTAGTTGGACATTGCACTCGTACAAAACCCGTGAAATTCCCCCGTTATAGTTAGTTCAGGTAACTATAACTCGCGCCCCCGCAATGCACTGCTGATGACGTCACATATTACATCACTCATGACATGGTCAGTGACATCACTGATGACATCACTTATGACATCTCAAATGACATCATCCAGTGACTGTGTGTTTCTGTAAAGTTTAAATATGTTTAATATATATAAGGAAAGCTGTATTGAAGAATGAGTGGGTGTATAAGTGTCTGAATGGATGATTTAGTAGGTGCGTGACTAACTCTATAAGTGAGTGATTAAACGTATCTTACTGAATGCATGGGTTAGTGACTAAACTGGGTGAATGTCTGTATCCGTCTGTCTGTTGCTGTGTAAGTGGCAGCATGGGTTTGTGAATAGCTACATGAGTGTCTATATGAGTTATTGATTGGTTGGCTGAGTATCTGTATGGGTACCTGAGTGTTTGTGTGGGTGGGGTGTGTGCAACTCTGTGCATAGATGTGTGAGTGGGTGATTCACTGGGTGGATGGTTACAAGAGTGCATCTGTGATAGACTGTATGGGTGGGTAAGTGTGTGTAAGAGTGTGTTAGTGAGTGAATGTATGTCCCAGTGGTACATGTGTGAGTAACTACGTATGTGAAAGGCAGTATATATGTGTGTTGGAGTATATAAATAGCTATAAGCGAGAGTGTGTGATTGTGATAGTGACTGTATGGATGAGTGTGTGCTTGTATCAGAGATTGTATAAGAGCGTAAGAATGTGCTAGTATTTATATGAGTAAGTGAGCTGGTGTGTGTATAACTGTATAGGTGAGTAAATGGGTGTGTGCTTAATTTTTTGCATGACTGACTAGGTGTGTGAGTACCTCTATGGATGAGTGGCGGTGTGTGAGTGTTTATATAGGTGTATGAGTGCATATAATAGTCCTGTACTGAGTGACTATAAGTATGAGTGACTGTACGGGTGAGTGAGTAGATGTGTGTGTGTAGACCTAAGAATCAGTGAGTGTGTATATAGTAATTGGTGTTGGAGTGTCTATGGTTTTGACAATGGCAGTCTGTAATTTACAGTGGGTGTATCAAAAGTTATATTAGGGTGTGAGAAGATGCATCAAATTATCACATGGATGATGTCATCAGTGATGTCATCAGTGATGTCATTTGAGATGTCATCAGTGATGTCATCAGTGATGTCACTGACCATGTCATGAGTGATGTAATATGTGAAGTCATCAGCAGTGCATTATGGGGCGCGAGTTATAGTTACCTGAACTAACTATAACGGGGGAATTTCACGGGTTTTGTACGAGTGCAATGTCCAACTAACTATAACTGTCCCTAAAACCTATGGTTTTTTCAGTGAATTTGTAAGGTTTTTTAAATGCTAATTTCTAACTATAACGTGCCTGAAACCTATGGTTTTTTCATTGAATTTCAAAGGTTTTTAAATGCTAATTCCTAACTATAACATGTCTGAAACCTATGGTTTTTTTCAGTGAATTTCAAAGGTTTTGTAAATGACAATTTTTAAATGTATTAATTGTTATATTTATTTTTTTATACTGATTTACTACATTTTTTTAAACTATTTATTTTTAGATATTTTATTTTTTTAAATACATTGTAATTACATTATACATTACATTACAAAATATACTTTCTCAGAATGAATTACTTTAGTTTAAATACTTTGCAAATAGGCAATAGACTTTTAAGTACAGTAGTTACAGTTGTTGCAATGGGCAACACAATTTCAAAAACAATGCAACATTGAGCTCAATGTGAATTTCAAGTTAAATGCAATTAGTTACTTTATGGATTACTTTTCTAACCACAGGACTGGATCCTAGATTCAGTCCTGGGACATCTCCTGTAAACAGTTGAGTAAAAGCGTTTTGGTTACAGTAGTGATTTTTAAGGAATATTATTGTATTTTAAAAGTTGACACTTAGAAACTTTTTCACATAGAATCACCAATGCTATCCTATGGGAGGAAATTCACTTAGCAGGTAAGTAGTGTTATCGTTACTTTTTCTTACTCAGTGGTGGATCTTGGATCCAGCACTGGTGCATCTCCTGTAAACAGTTGAAAGAATGCGTTTAAGTCATACAGGCGATTTTTAAGGAATATTTGTAGTTTGTGAAAATCGACACTGAAACTTTTCTGCTGAAAACCAGACAATGGTTTCCTATGGAAGGAAATACAAGTTACTGGTAAATACGGTTAGAATTACTTTTCAGGGTAAGTGCTGGGCTAAAAGATGCAGCACTGGGTTCTCTCCTGATAACAGGTGAGTAAATCGGAATTCGTAGTTCGGCTGATTTTAGAGGAATATTATAAAGTTCCAAAACTCCACACTTAGAAGAATTTCCAAGTGAAACCAGTCAATGTTAGCCTATGGAAGGAAATTCAAGTTACTGGTAAGTACAGTTAAAATTACTTTTCAGGATCAGTACTGGGCTCAAAGATGCAGCACTGAGGTCTCTCCTGATAACAGGTGAGTAAATCGGAATTCGTAGTTCTGCTGATTTTAGAGGAATATTTGTATGTTTCAAAAATCGACACTTAGAAACGTTTTCAGCAAAAAGCAGGCAATGATATCCTATGGAAGGAAATTCAATTTACTGGTAAGTACGGTTAGAACTACTTTTCAAGGTCAGTGCTGGGCTAAAAGATGCAGCACTGGGTTCTCTCCTGATAACAGGTGAGTAAATCGGAATTCGTAGTTCGGCTGATTTTAGAGGAATATTATAAAGTTCCAAAACTCCACACTTAGAAGAATTTCCAAGTGAAACCAGTCAATGTTAGCCTATGGAAGGAAATTCAAGTTACTGGTAAGTACGGTTAAAATTACTTTTCAGGATCAGTATTGGGCTCAAAGATGCAGCACTGAGGTCTCTCCTGATAACAGGTGAGTAAATCGGAATTCGTAGTTCGGCTGATTTTAGAGGAATATTTGCACAATGGTGAAGGGAGGGGCGGGGCCTGAGGTGACATCTGTGCAAACGCGCCCGTGGCGCGTTTTAAGTTGGGGGATTAAGTCCCCTTGAATCATGAGGGTCCCTGGGGTCCAACTAGCCCACCCTGTACCTCCAGTATGCGCCAGGGAGCTGCGTTGCAGAGAGGTGTTCAGAGGCCACGCCCCTTTTGCACCTCTCTGCAACGCAGCTCTGTGGCGCTTTCTGGACGTACCTGGTGGGCTAGTTGGCCCCCAGGGACCCTCAGGATTGAAGGGGATTTAATTCCCGATCTTAAAATGCACCATGGGGCCTGTTTGCACACATGTCACCTGAAGCCCCGCCCCTCCCTTCACCACTGTGCAAACGCGCCACGTGGCGCGTTTTAAGTTGGGGGATTAAGTCCCCTTGAATCCTGAGGGTCCCTGGAGTCCAACTAGCCCACCATGTACCTCCAAAAGCGCCACAGAGCTGCGTTGCAGAGAGGTGTAAAGGGGCGTGGCCTCTGTACACCTCTCTGCAACGCAGCCCCTGGCGCATACTGGAGGTTCCTGGTGGGCTAGTTGGCCCCCAGGGACCCCCAGTATTCAAGGGGAAGTCGTTCCCCATCTGCAAACGCGCCAGGGGCGCAGAGTGCTGACAAGGAGGGGGCGTGGCCTCCGGCGCGATGCCGGTTTTCTTTGTTGTTGATTTTTTTCTTTAAAAGGGGGCTGTGTGGCCCCCCTTTTTTGTAATTTTTTTGAGCCCTGGGGACCCCATCCCCCAGGGCCTGACCCCCTTTTATTTTTTTTTTAAAAAAGGACCGGGAAGGGGACCGCGTGGGCCCCCTCCCGTGGCCAATTTCGACCCGGGGACCCCATCCCCGGGCCATTGCCACCTTATTTTTTTATTTTCATGGAGGGGGCTGCGTGGCCCCCTCCTAAGGCCTCCTTAGGCCCCGGGGACCCCATCCCCGGGGCCGGCCTTTATTTATTTATTTATTTATTTTATTTTTAATTATTTTTGGGGAGGGGGCCGTGTGGCCCCCTCCCGGGCCACTACTTGCCCGGGGACCCCATCCCCCGGGGCTGGCCCTATCCTTTGGGGTCCGTGGGGGACCCCAACTCCCCACGGACCATGCCGGCTCCCCGCGTCCTGCGGGAGCCGGCATTGCTGCCACATGGGGAGCTGCTAACATGCAGCTCCCCATGTGGAAAGCAATCTGCTTTGAATTTTGGAGCGAGAGCAGGTTTCCTGCTCTCGCTCCAAAATTGAAAGCAGTTTGCTATGACAGGATGGGAGCCGCGAGGCTCCCGTCCTGTCATAGCAAACTACAGTGTCCCGGGGTAGGCACCCGGGACACTGCAGGAGCCGGCCCTGGGGGGTGGCGGTCCCCAGGGCCATCACTGGCTCCAGGAGGGGGCCGCGTGGCCCCCTCCCCACTTCTGCAAAGCCCCGGGGAGGTGGTGGTCCCCGGGGCTTCGGGGGTCCGAAACGGACCCCCATTTTAAAATTTTTAGTGCCATGGGGAGGTGGCGGTCCCCGGGGCATGTGGGGGGGCTAGAGCCCCCCCACAGGTATTTTAAATTTTAAAAAAGAAGCCCCGGGGGGTGGCGGTACCCGGGGCTGCGGGAGGGCTCAGAGCCCTCCCGCACCATTTTTATTAGAAAGCCCCAGGGGGTGGCGGTCCCCGGGGCTTGGGGGGCCTTAGAGGCCCCCATTAACTATAAACCCACCCCCTGCATGCCCCCGGGACTTGGCCCACCTGGGGGCAAATAAGCATTTTTTTCTTTTTACGGCGGGATCCGCGCACCCTAAGCGCATCCCGCCGATTTTTTTTTTAAATGCTTTTTCTGCCCAGGGGGTCCTTGTGGGACCCCTGGGCAGACCTAGGGGGTCAGGGTGTTTCTACCCTGCCCCCTTTGTGCGTTTGCACACTTGCAATTTTTTTTTTTTCTCGGGGGGATTCGCGCACCCTAAGCGCATCTTGCCGATTTAAAAAAAAAAATGCTTTTTTCTGCCCAGGGGGTCCTTGTGGGACCCCCTGAGCAGACCTAGGGGGTCAGGGTGTTTCTACCCTGCCCCCTTTTTGCATTTTGCGCACTTGTTTCTGTCCCTCGGTTCTACCGAGGGACAAAACGGCTGCCAACACTTCCTGATTTGGAGTGTTGGCAGCCAATTAGCATGCAGCTCGTGATCGGGAGGGTACGCGGACCCTACTCGGCCATAGATATATATGTGACTTTACTTTTGATTTTCTCAGGAACTACTGAACGGATTTACACCATTTAAGCAAAAGGCAAGACACTGAACCAAGGGCTACCTCTTTGCCAAATTTGGTGTAATTCCGTTCAGCAGTTCGGGCTGTAGCTGCGACTAAAGGTTCCTATGGAAAAATGAATGGGGAAAACGCATTTTGGGACCCCCCTTTTTTCTCGGCCCCCGCTTGACGTATCACCCCGAGACTTTCAGGATAGGAGCGGACCGGAGCACCCCAACAAGTTGGAAGCTTTCGCGAAGATTCGTCAACCTGCGCCAACGTTATTTCAAATAGAATGTTGTGGATTTCCTATGGAAAATAGGTCCTAACTATAACTATCTACTGGCGACCGCCACTAGATAATCTATATATATATATTCACTAAAGAAAACATAGGTTACAGAGATGTTCTATTTAGGAATTAGCATTTAAAAAACCTTAGAAATTAACTGGAAAAAACAAAGGTTACTGGGCCGTTAAAGTTGGGCTCAGATTTCACTCCTACAAAACCAGTGAATTTCAGCAGTTATAGTTAGCTGAGCTAACTATAACTCTTGCCCCCGCAATGCACTGCTTATGACTTCACATATTACATTACTGTTGACATCTCAAATGACATCACTGATGACATCATCCAATGACAGAGAGTGTTTTTAAATTGTTTATGAGTGTTAAATTTATATACCAAGGTGTATTGGTGAATCAGTGGGTGTATGAGTGACTGTATGGATGATTCAGTGGGTGCACGACTGACTGTATGTGTGAGTGATTGGGTGTCTCAGTGAACATATGGGTGAATGACTGGTTGTGTGAAAAGTTTGTATCAGTCTCAGTTGGTGTGTAAGTGGCTGTTTCGGTATGTGAGTGGGTACATGAGTGGCTGTATGGATGATAGATTGGATGTCCGAGTACCTGTATAGGTGTCTGAGTGTATGTGTGGGTAGGTGAGGGGATGTGTGACTGACTGTATGGATAAGTGAGTGGGTGAGTCAGTGGCTGTATGGGTTAGTGAGTGTGTGTGTGAGGGGCTGTATGGGTGAGTGAGTGTGTGTATGGCTGAGTGGGTGAGTGAGTGGATGTGTCAGTGGTATATGGGTAAGTAACTCGATATGTGAAAGTCAGTATAGGGGAGTGATGCAATATATGAGTGACTGCATGGGTGACTGAGTGAATGTAATAGTGGCTGTATGGGTGAGTGTGTGCTTGTGTCGGTGTCTGTATAGGTGAGTGAGTATGTGTTAGTTTATGTAGGAGTAAGTAAGTGTTTATGTGTGTAAATGTATGGGTGAGTAAGTGGCTGTGTGATTGACTGAATGGGTGAGTGAATAGGTATGTGAGTAGCTCAATGGGTGTCTGACTCAATGTGTGAGTGGCTTTTTGGGTGTATGAGTAGATATGTCAGTGGCTGTAGTAGTGAGTGAGTGGGTATATGAGTGGCTGCATGGGTGAGTGAGTGGATGTGTGTGTAGATCTATGAATCAGTGAGTGGGTGTTTAAGTACTGGTATGGGTCTGTGAATGGGTTTGTGAATGGTTGTGTGGGAGCGGGTGTATGAAAGTTTCTCTGGGGGTGTGAGTGGGTGTGTCAGTGATTCTGTGGATGATGTCATCAGTGATGTCATTTGAGATGTCATCAGTGATGTTACTGACCATGTCATGTGTGATGTAATATGTGAGGTCATAAGCAGTGCATTGCGGGGGCGCGAGTTATATTTAGCTCAGCTAACTATAACTGTTGAATTTCTCTGGTTTTGTACAAGTGAAATGTCAGCCTAACTATAACGTCCCTGTAACCTTTGTTTTCTACTGTGAATTTCTAAGGTTTTTTTACTTATATTTCCTAACTATAACAGCCCTGCAACCTTTGTTTTTTCAGTAAATTTTTATGGTCTTTTAAGTAGCAATGGTGTTTGCAGAGTGGTGGGGAAAGGGTGCGGGGCCTCTGACCAGCTCTCAGCAATCCCGCTGTGTAGGACTTACAGAAAGTACCAGGAGGGTTTCTTTGTTCCCAAGGTCCCTTAGCATCCAAGAGAACTGCATTCCCCAACCAGCAGTGTGCCAGGAGGTGCGTTTGCAGAGTGGTGGAGAAAGGACGTGCTTGATGATTGCACAGATAGTGTCAGTATGATTCTATGACTGCAATTGCCAAGGACACACTGCGAATACCTGCTGTTTTTGACAAAGTGTAAAACACATATATAGAAATATTTTACATAATGTTTCAGTGTAGCTATTTAGTAAGATAGTAATTTTCCTTCTTCACAGCAACACCGGAAGTCACAATGATATCAGTAGTCATGAATACAAATGACAAAGTGTAAAACGTTTATATAGACATATTTTACACAAAGTTTGAGTCTAGCTGTTTAGTAACATATTGGTTTAAGTTTATTTTGAAAACATATTTCTAAAAAACAACAGTTTAAAAAAATAAAATTTTTAACATCTGAACTCACGAACACAAGATAACTTCCAAACAAACATCAAATTGTCCATTGTTACCCAAAGTCATGGGGAATCAAAACCTGCTGCAAAACTAGTGTAATGCATAATGTGTGACAAGACCTTCTCTAGAGGGATGAACAAAAAATATTCATATGGGACTACTTCCATTTTACATTATCTTAAAACCTATCATAGAAAACGTTTCCAACTGGCGATCTAAAAGAGGGAAGCTGGAGGACCATCTACATCAGTGAGCAGTGTGTTACAGCTATTCGCAATGCTGTAAAAAATCATACATGCTAATTTTTCCTTCCTCCCCTTTTATATTTTTTGCACATTTCTCAGTGCACATTTTTCAAATTACTCCTGTCCCAGGTGCCATTTTTGTTACCATAAAAAAGAACAACATTTTTTTTTAAACTTTACAAAAAAATTACAAACAAAACAGAAAATCATTTCACCGAGAAATGAAGGAATATCATTGGATAATACACTTTTCAACTAAACAAAATAAGAAGAACATGCCCATTTATCTATCTTGAACATTATTTGGGAGGAATTCATAGTGAGCAGATTTGCCCAATATGTCACAAGACATTGTCAAGGGGTACAAATAAAAAATATTCTTGCAGGACTACATCCATGCTTTACCATCTAAAAACAAATCATAGCAATACTGTAAAAGCAGCAAGAAGGCAACGCAAGGCTGAAGGACCCTCAACTTCAATAGCAACTGCAACAACACCAGGGCAGAGAGGGCCCTTCAAAGGTCCAATCTCAACTCCAAGATTTGACTCCACAGTTTTCCCGAATTGCATCATACTGCCTGGATTCTGGAGTTGAAGTGAGTGCTAGAGAGCAGTCTATAACAGCTCTTTGCAATGCTGCAAAGAATCATAAATGTTGATTTTTTTTTTGTATTTTTGGCCCTTCATAGTTTTTCTACATTAGCAGGCATTTTATTATCTTACAAAATAGGTATCTAATATCTATGTGGTCTTCATTTTATTATCTTCTAATTTATGTAACACTACTTACATATAACTTGCCTTATGGACAAGCCAAAGCATTCCTCTACAAATAAATACACAGCTAACTTTTGCCAGCTATCATTATTTACTTTTTCACTTTTTAAATACAAGTCAACAGTCTGTGTTTGAATCTTCTAGTTAGTGCATCGACAACATAAACAAACATACTCTGGTTTTTGAGACCACACTGTGTTAAATTTTGTAATCTCTTTTTCAAAACTATCAACTGTAATATCTGTATCCTGTTCTGCAGCTCCTCCCTAGAATCCTGCTCAGGACCAAAGAAACGAAAGTGCACATCATCACAAACCTTTTTTAAACCTGCCACAGTATCGTGCAAAAGTATATTTTTAAGAAATGACTTTGTCCTATTACAATTAGCTCTTTTTCATTCACCACTTTTTCTTTATTTTGCACCATTTGACCCTCAGTTTTGCATATATTCTGTAGTTGCTTCTGTTCCTTTTTCCTATGAGTTTTTGTAGGCATTCTGTCTGTAATTATGCAGCTATTTTTCTGTAATAAAAAAACTATATTTCCATTTTGTTTCTAGCCATGTACCAACTACTTTACTACTGGCTTACACATAAGGCAAAAGCAGTTTTTATGTTATGTTGCAGTTTTAAATCTACAAATAAACCTACCTATATAACTACAAGCACTTACTTCAATGTACCAAACCCAAAACAAAGCACAAAACTTAATTTATTAGTTACCTTTCAATATTATAGCACTCTCTCCTACAACACACCTGCACCATATCTCAGTTCTCACTTATACACGCTAAAAGACCACTTCATCCCTTATGTACTCAATTTTAAAATAAACATCAAGCAAAGTGTAAAAGCACATACAGTGTCTCAATAATGTAAATCCAAAAACCCAACATAAGAGTTATTTCTGTGCCTCTCTACCACTGTGTCACTGGTGCATTTAATGTTTCAATACTTTTCTTCTTAGATGTGTCAGATTTAAATGTTGAGAAACACTGCATATTAAAATCTGCACATTAATCTGTATCACAGCATATAGATCACTAATTCTTCCCAGAACATGCAAACAGTGTGCGACATGTTACATATATAATGCACCAGATGGTTCTAAAAGAGTACATATTTGTCACTAAAATGCGTAAATACATGTGTTTCTGATTGAGTACAACAATACTCCATGAATGATTGGATGAGTGCATAGATAGTGCCTAGGTGATTCTCTCAAATATAGGTAGTGACTGCATGATTCCCTGAGTATGTAGGAACTACATCAGTGGTTCCATATCTGCATAGTTAGTGCCTGTGTATTCACATGATTATATTGCTACTATCTGGGTGATTGGATGAACACATGGGTGTTGCTTGCGTAGTTCAATGAGTACATAATTAGTGCCTGCATGATTGGAAGAGTGCATGTGTAGTGCCTGGGTGACTGAATAAGTCTAGATATCACACTTGATATATAATTGCATGCATGGCTCTCTAAGAGCATACATTGCTCTGTTACTCAGCATGCACATCCATCAGTAAGTTTCTAAAACTGAAAACAACAATTCTCACTTTTTCAAAGCACAAACCCTTTTCTTAATGGCATACGTTACAGGCCAAGTGAAGCTAGCACAAGAATTTTCAAGAGACATTCTGCACTATTAACCCTCCTTAATTTTAAACATAAGATTTTTAAAGAAATACACCACCCTCACCATATACATGAAATTTTCAACAGCCTTAAAGAACTTGGATCACCATGTAAACATATATGTGATTTCATAATAGATATACAACTTCAAGCCATCTTTCCAAAAATATATAGTTCTCTGTATCTTTAAGTAAACTCAAGAGTCTCATCGTACATATATCTATCTACAACCAGAAGAAACATATCTCACCAACTACGCCCTATGTTTAGACCAATTGGTCTTTTTAATTGGTTTATGTTTTGTGCCGTTACTTCCTTCTCTTTTAATTAGGATTTGCTTCACCAGTAGTTGCCTACCAGCAGGGGAGCCTGCGATACGCAACAAGGGGTTGCTGGATCCTGGTTTTGATTT
Organism: Calotriton arnoldi; assembly: GCA_963921515.1. Lineage (NCBI taxonomy): Eukaryota > Metazoa > Chordata > Amphibia > Caudata > Salamandridae > Calotriton > Calotriton arnoldi. The sequence goes on along the minus strand of CAWUFW010003555.1, from coordinate 1,744,139 downwards.
CTGTTCTTCCCTCATGATTTTTAGCTTTACCACTCTAGCGCTGAGTGGCCATGCCCCCTGACATGGCCCCTTCATCCGGCAGCTCAAAATGACGGCTGCAGCACGTCAGCATCCGGAACGCGACCAGCGCCAGCCCCCCTGCCCGTTTCACACCAGATTTTATTTCTAAATATTCCTATACAAGAGAAGCCCTGCTGTCTCTACGACCAGTAAGTAAGTCACCACACTGCAGGACTCTGCAGCCTGGAGATTATTCTAACAAGGTCTGCACAACCTGCAAACTTACCCTAAGTAATGAAAAAATAAAGGAGAAAGTGCCTCTTAATAAAGAGTTGGTCAATAAACAACCAGCCAAACTCATAAAAGGTCTGCTTGTTAACTCCAGATCGCTAGCTAAAAATAGCATAGATTTCTACATTTTTATCAAGCAGCATCTCATCGATGTAGCTTTCCTAATGGAAACTTGGCTAAACTCAGCTTCAGGACCAGCTATTACCCAGGCCCTGTCCTCCGAATGCTCCATTCTTAGGCTAGACATAAAGGAGGTGGTATTGCAATCATTTAAAAAAACAAAAAATTCTATTCACTGCATGCCTTTCCCCTTTAATGAGAACTGCGAAGCACTTACATTTAAACTAAACGTAAATGCAAAAAATACTTTTAATGGCATTCTTGTTGATTGTCCTCCAACGAACAAAAAACTATTTTCAAAATTTATTGGCACATGTCTTGAATCCAGACTCTGTCACACAAATTTCACCATCCTCTGTGATTCTAATTACCATTTGGAAGACACCTCTGACAAAGAGGCATGTTATCTTATAGACTTAATGTACAGTTTTGGCCTGAAACGAATTGTCAGCTGTTCCTCCCACACGGCGGAACATTCTTTGGATGGAATCTTTACAGACCATCCATCTCTCTCCTTCAGCAAAGCTCTCCCTCTCGCTTGGTCTGACCACTCAGCCATCTTATTCGATATTATGACTGGAAGTCCAAACCCCATTGTCTCCCTTCCTTCATAGAAAACAATCAGACCTTGGCACAAAATAATCCCTGAACAACTCAATAATATCAGTCAATCAAGTAAGCTTTATTCGATAATACATGTCACAAAAGCGTAGAACTTAAAATAGTATTAAAAAGAATAAAACAGTGAATTTAAGAACATGATCTAATAATTTTCAAAAGATCAAGTTAACCTTTAACATTTAAGATAAAACAAGTTCATAAGGTAAAGACAGCAGCATGGGATATTTACAGGTAGGTGGTCAGCACATTTAGTTCTTTAATACATAGTTCAAAGTTCAATTGTTCATAGTCAGTAATTGGGATCTAATAATCCACATCCACCTCAAGAACTTGGCCACCGGAATTGCATAGCGAGGTGATGGATCGGTGCACAAGATTCTCAGGGTGACACTACTTTGTCTAGTACCCAGGTTCCTACAGATCTGGACAAGCCATGCTTTGCGAGGGCCAACGTAAGCAGGGCAAACAAACAATACATGGGAATAAGTCTCTTCCTGGTCCATACCGTTAGGGCATTTATTGTCACCTGATGTCGCCCATTTACTGGTAAAGAAACTTTAGTGGTAGGCAACCCCCTCTAAATTAAAAATACAATTTGCGATCAAATGGTTTTAAATTAACGTCCCAGTACGGTTCGAGACTGAGCCAAGGTTTAGCTGTTAAAAAATTCCCTGTTAGTGTAGTACAGTCACTTTTTCATGATGTTATTTTGTTCAATAAATTCCCAATATTTTTTGTTTATTATGTCTCTTGACGGGAATTGGGTGCTCTGGGGAAGCTCAGACAAATACGACAGACCCATGCTGGCCATGCTGGCCAGTGCCCCTCTGATATCTTGTAACCAGCTAATTCTATGGAAATGATCCGCCTCAATGATGTCCCTAAGTCCAGCTGCAATGGTGGCCAGTTCCGGGGTGCACCAAATTCTATGCCAGAATAAAATAGGGCGTAGCCTTGCAAGGTCTACCAGTGTTTTCCTACCTAAATCATTCAGCAAGGGCAACATAGGGGTACTTTGTGGTAGGCTGGTAATAGCTTGAAGGAACCTATTTTCCGATGTTGCCAGCTGTGTGAGGTTCTAAAAGCCCCATAGTTCTGCCCCATATAGGACCGAGCTCACTACTTTCATATTATAAATCTACAACACCGGATTGACTGGCTTGGTCAGAGATGTTTTAAATTCATTTGTTAAAACCACGGCTAGTTGACTATGTTTCAGTGTCATGATGTCAATATGTGGCTTCCATCTCATTTCCTTCTGCAGGGTTATGCATAGGCAGATGAATGCATTTACCTGTTCTAATGGTGTCCCGTCAAAAATTATTCTACCTCTAAATGCCCTATGCTGGTTAAATGTCATAAACTTCGTTTTTGTTGCATTGATTTTTAGACCTCGCAAAGCACAAAAATTGTTCAAGTTGTAAACCACTAGAAGTTTTTGCAATAATCAGCGTGTCGTCGGCAGACATTGAAATTGGGATCTTTTGACCTGCTAAAGTCGGTGTGTCAGGAGGTACCATAGTTAAAAATTTGGCAGCTCCATTAATAAACAGGGAAAATAATGTGGGTGCCAAGACGCACCCTTGGCGGACTCCCTTTTTTACAGGAAATGGGTCTGTTACATTCCCCTGTGTACCCCATCGTATTTGTGCAAATTTTTCTCATGGAGACTGGCAATGAGAGACATCAAGTCCCTAGGCATACCCAGATCTTGTAGAACCAGCCAGAATTTATTGCGTGAGACCAGGTCGAAGGCAGACTTAAGATCGACAAATGCAGCATACATGCTGCCCTTGCCAAGAATTATGGTCCGCCAATATATTAAAATAAAACGAAAGACCTGGTCAATGGTACTAATGTGCGCTCGGAAACCCGCCTGGAGTGGGGTCAGAATGTCATTAGCATCAATCCACTCTTGAGCCTTTGCCAGGACAAGGCGGGCTACCGCCTTTTGAACTGAATCGATTAGGCTTATTGGCCTATAATTTCCCGGCAGAGACTTATCACCTTTTTTATAAACTGGAATGATCTCCACCCCCCTCCAGGTATCCGGAATGGGCGTACCATGAGCAATAGCATTAGCCAATAACAATACATACCTACTCCACTTAATCTTATCATATAAGAAGATGTCTGCAGGGATACTATCAATACCAGGTGCCCTACCCCCTGCAATGGTACTAAGGGCAGCACTTACATCAGTCAAGTCAAAAACATTTTCGGTTATATAAGGGTGGGTGTAGAAGGGCTCGCTATCCTCCATCTCATCATTAGCGTATTGTATGGAAAAGTGGCTAACCCAGGAATCTGGTTCGACATGGTTTTGGGAGGCAATGAGACTCCACCCCTACCCCATTTTACCAAGTTCCAGAAATGCTGGTGGTTGTTCCTCGTACATGCTAATTTTAAATCCTGCCATCTTTCCTCATCTCAGCTTTTTTGGGCATTTGCCAAAACCTTTTTATAAGTGTTCCTAGCATTCTGCACTCAATGTGGATCTCCTGACCTAAAAGACCCACCTAGAAATCTACGGGCTTGCTTGCATTCCTTGTTATACCAGTTGCTCTGGGGCATGATACCCTTCTTCTTGGCTCTATAAGATCTTTGAAAGTGTAAGCGCATCCTAGCAAATAATGTGATATGAAGCGTTGTTATTTCCTTTAGTGGCTCAGAATTAAGGAGGAAAGCCTCCATCTCTGCCAACGTGTTCTCCACGTCACTAGAAATAGAGGACAAAGTTTCCGGCTTTTCTAGGATCATCTGCCATTTAAGCCGCCGCATATCATTAGTAGTTTGCAAATCCCTGGTGCTGATTAGGTTATGTGGTTGTATTGATTTGTGTAGGTTCTTCAGTTGGAATATAGCGCATACTGGATTATGATCACTCTCTACACGGTCCAACACAACCATGTCCTCAAGTGCATGCCATAATTTTAGCTTAATTAAAAGATAATCAATACGGCTAGAATGATAGCCATTATTGAATGTCTTGGCCCCTTGCCTGTCGGAAATGGTTCTACCATTTGCTGCTCTTAAACCTTTTTCAAGGCAGATAGCTTTGAGTTGGATTGCTACCTCTGTCCATCTTTTAATTGGAGATATTTCAAGGCATGGAATACCCCACTGCGCGTCTTCCTCCCCCACCAGGTCATTTTCCTCACCATCAAGAGGCTCCAAAGTAGTATTAAAATCCTTCGCTATAACAACAGATGTGGCCCAGGAGATGTTTTCTAATAGCTCATCTAGGACCATTATGGTATCAGACTTCTGCCCTCCACTCTGACCTCTCGCATATATATTGTAGATATCGATGTTACCATGGAGGCCAGTCACCAACCGAATGGCAGGGATATCAAGGAGTGCCCGTATTTTAAAACTAATGTCCTGACGAAACCAAAGTGTTAGCCCCCCCGATGGACGGCCTTTACCACAGTGAGTTGCAGGATATAATAAGTTAAATACCCTGGGTGATAAAGTGGATCCATGGTCCAGGTTTCATGAAATATACAAATGTCGTACTGCTCAATAAAGTTGTTCCAATCAGGGGAAACACCCTTGGACCTCAGCCATGCGATGTTCCATGATGAGCGCTATTCTATGTGGTATCTGGTGAGATTCCTGGATCATCCTGGCACCAGGATCTATACTCCCTGGTATAGAACCTGCCTCATCCCTTGCTATAGTGGAGGAGTTCGCCGCTAGAGAAGATTTTACAGCTGGGTGGAGGGCAGTTGGCTCAGTGATAGAAGCTGACTTTATAGCTTGTGTATGTCCGGCAGAGGAGGAAGAGAACCTTCAATCTATCTCTCGCAGAGATGACTCACCAATATAGGAAGACATAGGATGAATAGGGTTCACTTGTAAGGCAGTTTCTGGAGGGTTATATTTAAAACGAATGTTGGTTTTGGAAAGATGTTGGGTACGAATGTCAAAAACCACCAAATTCTCAACAAGGTCACAATGTGAAAACATAAGATCTATAACATCAAGTGTAGCCCCCGGATGGGAGAATCTTTTGGCCCTTAAAATGTCGTCCCTTATTACAGACCGACACCCCCTTACTTGTTGGGTCCATTGGGTACACTTGTTTATTAAGGATCCCTCATCTTCATTAGGCAGACCTGGAGAGAGCTTTGGTACTTTTGTCATATATACTGTTCTTCTCTTATCAGGGACCCTTGCAGCGTTTCGTAGAGCTTGAGTCATACATGCCCGATGGTAAACAAGACCTGGTAAGGGGCCTATGGCTGCAGTGGGATTGGCGGTGTGTTGGTGACCTACCCTGTTTTGATCCCTCCTACTATGTTGACTAAGATCTGGGGAATCAGCTATGGTTCACATAGGTAAAGTTTCCCTACCAGCTCTATTAATGCTATGCCTTGCAAAATCCCTGTTATAACCAGAGCACGGCCTACCACGGTCCACTCCCCCTTGGTCTTTAGCTATGCACTTTGTGTGGTTGTCCAGTTGCTTTTTCATTTGTTGCACATCTGAAGATACCCTACTTAGGGAGTCAGAGAGACTACTAACGACTAGTTTAAGAGCTCTGATTTCCTGGACCAGATCTTTTACTTGCAGGGTGTGCAGTCTTTGAAAGGATTCCTCAGTGGGCATAGCGATCATATAATTTGACTGCCCATCACTACTAATTATATCACGACTGCCTAAACGCAGGACTGGGCTTGTTTCTAATTGGTCATTTCTTGTGTAGCTTGTGCTATCCGCCATATGCTCCCTATGCTCCCTATGCACATTATTCCCTAAGCTAGTGGGGGTTTTGGATGGTTCAGCCTGGCCTAAAAGTGGTGAAAATCTGCTGCTACAGGGAAAAACAGCCAAGTCATCCGTGATCACTTGCGCTGTATTATCTCCAACCACGGGTAGTCTCGTAAGTGCAATTGAGGCTTCCAAAGGCTGATTCCTACTAGCTGCCTTCTTAAATATGTCTGGTATACACCCAGTGTGTGTGGAGCTTCCAGGTAACTTCAGCTTACTATGCTTGGGGGGGATATCGTCGGGGGCTGGATCAAGAAGACCCTCACACTCAGAAAGTAAGCTGTCTATGCGATCCAGTACACCACCCTCAACAGCTGGACTTAAAGTCAAAGCTTTCTTTTTCACCCTCTTCTTATAAACTTCGCCCGTACCTCCCTCCAAAACTTTGCGTTTCCCCATTATAGTTCGAGAAAAATACAAGATAAAGAATGGAAAGAGAAGAGGAAGCCCAGACAGCAAGCAAGCACCCTACAAAAGGGCTTAAAGAATGTTTCAAAAAGACTCTACCTTATCACAATACCTTCCCCTTGTCATAAATATTGTAGAAGTCGGGTTCAGGTCCACTGGAGCAAAAAATATTAGGGTGGTGGCCCAGCCTCTTCCGGGCTATGACAAGCGAGGATGGGCCCGCCCTTGGCTCCGGCGCAGCCCGGGCATGTCTGTGCGTGTCCTGCGCCGCGGGAGCCCCGAGCTGGTTAAATGTGCCTCCTGGCACGCTGCAACATTGGTGGCGTGACAGCCGCAAGAAAGGCTGGGGGCTGAAGTCCTGCTCCCCTGGTATCAGCGATGACGGACTGTATCAGAAGATTAGACGTCAGTCACTTCTTGGCTTAGTGTTAGAAAGGAGATGTCACCTTGGAGTGTTTAACTCAATGGCCAGTACTGTGGGAAGAAGTCTGTGCTGTTAAGCTTGTGATGGCAGAACCAGATAGTTGGGATCTTCAGGCATGAAGGAGCTCTAGGACTGCAGAAAACACCCGCTTCATCCGTGTAGGAATCTGTGTTAGCCGGCGAGCAGCGTTGCAAAGGGAGGAAAAATGTTGTCTCTGCGGTGCCTTGTGATTGAGAAACGCTGACTGTCTGCGTTTAACAGCAGCTTCTCAATAATATCTTATTATCCTCCCCTCCACCAACTGGGATTGACCCAGAAAGCATGGCTGTAAACTATCACTCATGGCTCATGAATGCCACAACTCTCCTAGACCCTTCTGCCAAACAGCCAAACAACAGAAGAGCACCCTCAGAACCTTGGTACTCAGCGAATTTTAAAACACAAAAAAGAAGGTGTCGGAACCTGGAACAAAAATGGCGGAAGCATTATTTTGCATCTGACAAAATTGAATATAACAAGGAACTTTCCAAATATAAGGCCATGATTCTAGATGAAAAGTCAATCTATTTCACTCAAAAGATTGAGCAGGCAAAAAACTCTATCAAAGAACTATTCAATACAGTTAAATTCTTATCAAACCCCAGATAATGCTAATATAAATCAATCCTTCTGCGACATGCTTGCGCAGACTTTTCAATCTAAAGTTTTAAATGTATTTTCGGCATTTACCTCTTGGACGGCATGTACTACTGAGGTCTTAAGCCATAGCCAGCTAGCAGAACCCTTGAATACATTTTCTACCCTTACTACCGAACAAGTACTCCCTCTTATTCTCTGTACTAAATCTGGATCACTGGACAACCCCTGTCCTCCCAAAACTATTCATCAGGCCGTAGAGGTAGTGACTGCTCAGCTGATTCACATATACAATGAAATCATCAATACGGGAATATTCCCCAAAATCTGGAAAAAAGCTTCAATCTTGCCTCTGATAAAAAAGTATCTTATTCTCCGATCCCAAGAATTATCGGCCCATTTCGCGGTTGCCCCTTCCAGCCAAACTGCTGGATAAAGCACTGAATCTTCAGCTATCAGATTTCATCAATGCACATAATCTACTCGTTGCTGAACAATTTGGTTTCTGCAAAGAGCACAGTACTGAAATAGCCGTTATTATGGCAACAGAGAACATAAGATCCATCATTGACCGAGGTGACAATGTGGCTCTGATTTTACTGGATCTGTCTGCAGCTTTTGACACCGTTAGCCATAAGATCCTCATAATACGCCTGCACGATCTGGGCATCAGAGACACTGCTCTATCTCTCCTAGCCTCTTTCCTATCTGAGAGGGAACAACGAGTTGCCATAGATGGCTACGTATCTCAATCCTTTACTCTTCCATGTGGCGTCCCCCAGGGTGCATCCCTCAGCCCCACTCTTTTTAATCTCTATATCATCCCATTAATCAAACTTATTAGGAATTTCAGTTTCACTGTGGTGTCATATGCCAAGGACACCCAAATCATTGTATCAGTGTCTGGCAATCTTGCCCTGACAGCTGAAACATTTCGAAACTGCATCGTAAATATCAGTTCATGGATGAGTCAAAATTGCCTTAGCCTCAACTCGGGCAAAACTGAGGTCCTGCTGTTCAGGAAAAACAGCACTCTCTGGTCCCTGGACTGGTGGCCACCAAATCTCTGCCCTCTTCCAACACCAGTAGAAAAAGCTGGAACCTCTGAGTAATCTTTGACAAGAGACTTATATTTGAACACCAAGTTAATCAAATTGCATCTAAGGTGTTCTTCCTTTTAAAGATCATTAGGAAACTCATGCCATTCATCCCATCTCACCTTCAAAAACTAGTGGTTACAGCACTTATTTTGTCTAAACCAGACTATTGCAATGGACTGTATGTTAATCTACAACAGAAATTGTTGATGAAACTTCCAACCTTACAAAACCCGGCAGCTCGCTTTATTTTGAACATTCCAAAACATCAGTCAGCCTCCCGGGCCCTAAGGGAACTTCATTGACTACCCATACAGAAAAGAATCACCTTTAAGGCTTTATGCATTGCCTATCGGGCCCTGCACAACTCTGGACCACAATTCTTTGCACAAACGTTCCTCTGGTATAGACTCTCTAGAACACTTCGATCATCTAACACAAGACTCTTGATTACCTACCTTTAAGAAAGCACGGTGGGGAGGAAGCAGTTTTGTGATTAGCACCATAAAGATATGGAACTCCCTTCCTTTTAATATTAAAGCATCCCCTAACCTGCTTCAGTACAGGAAATCCCTGAAAACCTAGCTCTTAAATCAATTTGCTCAGGACTTTCGCTCCGCTTATTTTTCCCCACTCTTTTTCTCCAAGGCAGCGCCAAGACTCTCTCGGGTATTCAAGTGCTTCACAAAACATATAAACATAACATAACCATCTAAACATATGCAAACTGGTCATATAAGTTAAAAATCCACATTTACAAACACTTCCTAATACACACCTAGCAGGTATTTCTACTTTATAATTTATATACAGGCACAGCACATTTTCTTATGTTTTATTAATTACTACACTACTCCTATTTAATAATGTGACTAAAAGTACTACAGTTCCCAGAATGCAAATAACATAGATCTGTCTGTTCTGCACATGATGCTTAGACATTTAAAACATAATCATTTTTAAAGGCATTACTCATGTTAACTCTCAACAGTACTAACATCTTAAACACACACCCTCTGCCAGATACAGTTCATCTGATGTATTTTTTTCACTTCACTGTGATACTCCTTTTAATCAAACTCCCACCTATGTCTTCATTTCTAATGTACATTTTTAAAATAATTAAAAAGTTATATATTTACCAGTGAATTGAGTTCATATATTATATTGTTGTTTTAGCTCTTTCTGGATAGTTTTGACACTGTAAAAATTTGTAAAAACTAAGCACAAGAAAAGCACACCACTCTCATAGAAAGCAACTATAAAATGGCAACCTCTTCAACTTTCCACTCTATGATCATGAGAAAGGCAGCAAATGAAATCATGTCATTCATTTTGAACTATTGTATCTCCACTTGTGAATGGTTAGCATCTGTTAACCCTTTCCCTCTGTTTCAAAACGAGGTTCCTGTCTCCGCATGTTCGCAATGTTTTCACGATGATTGTGGAAAAATCGCGATCAAAATGGGCGTCCAAACTGATATTTAGCTTCAGTTTTATTTTATTTAAATACTGCACAACAGTTTATTACATTGTACTAAGTTGGAAATTAAAGTTTGCCATTACTGAAATTGTGTCATAACTCCTCAACTTTGAAAAAAATGTTCTGTTTTCTTTAATACCCTTCCCCCAATACACTCTTAGCTCAGTGTACCTAGCAACCCAGTGGAACCAGTAGGTCACAAGTTCACAGCATATTTTAGAATGAACATGCTACTTCTAAATGAGATACAGCAAGTGTGGTTTACTCCACAGATTCAAAAGCATGTCCATGTCTGTAGTACATTTTTTTTTAAACAACAGCCAATAATAGTACTTCTTGCTAAGGCATCTAACACACTACCTAATTTTATTCACTTTCATACTGACAGCATCCAATGACATATACCATTAGAACTGCTATTCATTTGGAAAACTACCTCATTCAGCTCTAGCCTTCACCTGACTGTTATTGCTACTTCACTTCAAAATGCTTAGAGCGTGGATTGTGGGCCACAGCTATGTCTATTGGGCTAAAAAGGCTGCAAAAAAGAGAGGTATTGACAGGGACTTGGGTTTGCCAAATGCGGAGATTACTTTGGTTAAAGTTTCATCAGTTGCTGGCTTTGGTTAAATCCATTGTGAATTCCCGAGCTCCTCACCTCATGATTGTGCACTGTGATGGCAATGACCTAGGCACATTGACTGGGGTAGGGCTGGAAATCCTAATGAAGGAAACCTTTGCAGAACTGATGACGCTTTTCCCTCACACTGGTTTAGTGTACTCTAATATATGCCAAAGACAGAAATGGAAGTGGTCAAATCAATTTTGTCCACAGATTGACAAAGCCAGGAAACATGTTAATAAAACTGTTTCTGCATTCCTCAGAGACCATCGCATGGGCTGAATCTATGACAACAATATGCGTTTTAACATGCATGGAATTTATAGAACTGATGGAGTGCACTTTACAGACAAAGGCAACAGGGTGTTTCTAGGTAACCCGAAACTCTGCATCAGGTCTTATGTGTAGCTCTCATATACACACAATCAACACAAAGGTTCTTGTCAGAGCCACCCTAGTACAACCCTAGTACCTGAAATATTGTTAATTTTCTTTAAAAATATCCTATTTTTTAGTTTTATGGAATCTTCACGATGACGTTGCGATGGTCGTGGAGACATCACGAGAACGGAAAACAAAAGCAGACATTCAATGGCCACCAGCACATACAAAAATAGTAAATAAAAAAATCCATTCTAAACATTGAGCTACATATATTACTATATACATGCTTCTTCAAAATCATGTTTAAACTCATGTTTTGGTACTAAGCTTCTTTAAAATCCATCTTTAAGACCTATTTCCTGTTTCCGTGGTTATTCGGGAAGTCGGGACCACACCTTAACCCCGACGATCGCGCCACACTGTGAAAAACACATATATTCACACATTTTACACACTAGGGGTTTATTACTGTACACTTCAAACTCATGTTTTTCTAGTGTATTTCTAAAACAACCATCTCTAACACCTATTTTTCATTCTCGCGATGATACCAGAGATCACGATGACGTTGGTAATCGCGATCCCCGCGGATACTGCACGAAAGCTGAAAGCAAAAGCTGCAATTCAATAGCCACCATCACATTAAAAAATTATAACTATATAAAAAATTCAAACCATCTCACTAGATAATTCACTATTTAAATAACTCTACAAAAACATTTATCAAAATCTCTATATCTCTATAACAATCAATGTGTATTAATAATTAACAGATTTTTTTATATTTGCAACAATTTTTGCAATCAAGTCACGATAGCCATGATGCCCCAACGACGGTACACGGGGGGGCCATGCTAGCGGTCACAGTGTTGTCGCGAATATCGCATGAGATTAAAAAAAATCAATTTTGGACACATAACTTGTGTTACTAACACACCCATTTCTCAAACATAGCAAATCAGAGTATTCCCGTTGGTGCGTGCATTCGCGATTCATCACGAAACTATCGCGAAATATCCGCGGCCAGAGATATATCTATAATTTTTGGCTTACATTTTTCAAAAACTACTGAAAGGATTTACGCCAAATAACAGAAAGCACAATCTGCGTAACAGCATCTACCTTGCTGCCGAATTTGGTGTAATTCCGTCCAGCGTTCCTATGGGAATTAACATTACAAACGCACCTTTTTTTGTGCCCATATTTCTCTGTCCCCACTGTACGGATCAACCCCACACTTTCCATGACACACAGAACCTACTTTGACACTTTTTTTGGGAAAATTTCATGAAGATTGGCCAAACAACGCCAAAGTTATAGGCAAGTCAAAAAATGCTTTTCCTATGGAAACTAGGTCCTAACTATAACTACCTACTGGTGACCGCCAGTAGGTTATATATATATTCGCTATATATATATATAATTTTTGGCTTAAATTTCTCAAAAACTACTGAACGGATTTACGCCAAATAACAGAAAGCACAATCTGCGTAACAACATCTACCTTTCTGCCGAATTTGCTGAAACTAGGTCCTAACTATAACTACCTACTGGCGACTGCCAGTAGGTTATATATATATTCGCGATATATATATATATATATATATATATATATATATATATATATATATATATATATTTTCTCACCAAACAAGTATCACGCTGCACTCTCCCAGATTTGTAAAGATTTATTCAAGCTAGTTACACTCCTTCTCCACCAGGTGGAGAAGGAGTGTAACTGGCTTGAATAAATCTTTACAAATCTGGGAGAGTGCAGCGTGATACTTGTTTGGTGAGAAATTGTCGTTCGGGGCAAGTCCGGCCCCGCCACGCGCACCAGCTGTGAGAAGTGCGCCCTTCGTTCTTGGACTGCTTTGTTGATGAATATATATATATATATATATATATTCACTGAAAAAACCATAGGTTTTAGGGACAGTTATAGTTAGTTGGACATTTCACTCGTACAAAACCCGTGAAATTCCCCCGTTATAGTTAGTTCAGCTAACTATAACTCGCGCCCCGCAATGCACTGCTGATGACGTCACATATTACATCACTCATGACATGGTCAGTGACATCACTGATGACATCACTGATGACATCTCAAATGACATCACTGATGACATCATGCAGTGACTGTGTTTCTGTAAAGTTTAAATATTTTTAATATATATAGGAAAAGACGTATTGAAGAATGAGTGGGTGTATAAGTGTCTGTATGGATGATTTAGTAGGTGCGTGACTGACTCTATAAGTGAGTGATTTAACGTATCTTACTGAATGCATGGGTTAGTGACTAAACTGGGTGAATGTCTGTATCCGTCTGTCTGTTGCTGTGTAAGTGGCTGCATGTGTTTGTGAATAGCTACATGAGTGTCTATATGAGTTATTGAATGGTTGTCTGAGTATCTGTATGGGTGCCTGAGTGTTTGTGTGGGAGGGGTGTGTGCGACTCTGTGCATAGATGTGTGAGTGGGTGATTCACTGGGTGGATGGTTTCAAGAGTGCATCTGTGATAGACTGTATGGGTGGGTAAGTGTGTGTAAGAGTGTGTTAGTGAGTGAATGTATGTCCCAGTGGTACATGTGTGACTAACTACATATGTGAAAGGCAGTATATATGTGTGTTGGAGTATATAAATAGCTATAAGCGAGAGTGAGTGATTGTGATAGTGGCTGTATGGATGAGTGTGTGCTTGTATCAGTGATTGTATAAGAGCGTAACAATGTGCTAGTATTTGTATGATTAAGTGAGCTGGTGTGTGTATAACTGTATAGGTGAGTAAATGGCAGTGTGTTTAATTATTTGCATGACTGACTAGGTGTGTGAGTACCTCTATGGATGAGTGGCGGTGTTTGAGTGTCTATATAGGAGTAAGAGTGCATATGATAGTCCTGTACTGAGTGACCATAAGTATGAGTGACTGTACGGGTGAGTGAGTGGATGTGTGTGTGTAGACCTAAGAATCAGTGAGTGGGTATGTAGTTATTGGTGTTGGAGTGTCTATGGTTTTGCGAATGGCAGTCTGTAATTTAGAGTGCGTGTATCAAAGGTTATATTAGGGTGTGAGGAGGTGCATCAGATTATCACGTGGATGATGTCATCAGTGATGGCATCAGTGATGTCATTTGAGATGTCATCAGTGATGTCATCAGTGATGTCACTGACCATCTCATGAGTGATGTAATATGTGACGTCATCAGCAGTGCATTGCGGGGCGCGAGTTATAGTTAGCTGAACTAACTATAACGGGGGAATTTCACGGGTTTTGTACGAGTGAAATGTCCAACTAACTATAACTGTCCCTAAAACCTATGGTTTTTTCAGTGAATTTCAAAGGTTTTTTTAAATGCTAATTTCTAACTATAACGTGTCTGAAACCTATGTTTTTTTCTATGAATTTCAAAGGTTTTTTAAATGCTAATTTCTAACTATAACGTGCCTGAAACCTATGGTTTTTTCAGTGAATTTCAAAGGTTTTTTAAATGCTAATTTCTAACTATAACGCCCCTAAAACCTATGGTTTTTTCAGTGAATTTCAAAGGTTTTGTAAATGACAATTTTTAAATGTATTAATTGTTATATTTATTTTTTTGATACTGATTTACTACATTTTTTAAAACTATTTATTTTTAGATATTTTATTTATTAAATTACATTGTAATTACATTATACATTACATTACAAAATATACTTTCTCAGAATGAATTACTTTAGTTTAAATAGTTTGCAAATAGGCAATAGAGTTTTAAGTACAGTAGTTACTGTTGTTGCAATGGGCAACACAATTTCAAACACAATGCAACATTGACCTCAATGTGAATTTCTAGTTAAATGCAATTAGTTACTTTATGGATTACTTTTCTAACCACAGGACTGGATCCTAGATTCAGTCCTGGAACATCTCCTGTAAACAGTTGAGTAAAAGCGTTTTGGTTACAGTAGTGATTTTTAAGGAATATTATTGTATTTTAAAAGTTGACAGAAACTTTTTCACATAGAATCACCAATGTTATCCTATGGGAGGAAATTCACTTAGCAGTTAAGTAGTGTTATCGTTACTTTTTCTTACTCAGTGTTGGATCCTGGATCCAGCACTGGTGCATCTCCTGTAAACAGTTGAAAGAATGCGTTTAAGTCATACAGGCGATTTTTAAGGAATATTTGTAATTTGTGAAAATCGACACTTTGAAACTTTTCTGCTGAAAACCAGACAATGGATTCCTATGGAAGGAAATATAAGTTACTGGTAAGTACGGTTAGAATTACTTTTCAGGGTCAGTGCTGGGTTAAAAGATGCAGCACTGGGTTCTCTCCTGATAACAGGTTAGTAAATCGGAATTCGTAGTTCGGTTGATTTTAGAGGAATATTATAAAGTTCCAAAACTCCACACTTAGAAGAATTTCCAAGTGAAACCAGTCAATGTTAGCCTATGGAAGGAAATTCAAGTTGCTGGTAAGTACGGTTAAAATTACTTTTCAGGATCAGTACTGGGCTGAAAGATGCAGCACTGAGGTCTCTCCTGATAACAGGTGAGTAAATCGGAATCCGTATTTCGGCTGATTTTAGAGGAATATTATAAAGTTCCAAATCTGCACACTTAGAAGAATTCGAAGTGAAACCAGTCAATGTTAGCCTATGGAAGGAAATTCAAGTTACTGGTAAGTACGGTTAGAATTACTTTTCAGGACTTGTTGGGCTAGTTGGCCCCCAGGGACCCTCAGGATTGAAGGGGATTTAATTCCCCATCTTAAAACACGCCACGGGGCCTGTTTGCACACATGTCACCTGAAGCCCCGCCCCCTCCCTTCACCACTGTGCAAACGCGCCCCGTGGCGCGTTTTAAGTTGGGGGATTAAGTCCCCTTGAATCCTGAGGGTCCCTGGAGTCCAACTAGCCCACCATGTACTTCCAAAAGCGCCACAGAGCTGCGTTGCAGAGAGGTGTAAAAAGGGGCGTGGCCTCTGTACACCTCTCTGCAACGCAGCCCCCTGGCGCATACTGGAGGTTCCTGGTGGGCTAGTTTGCCCCCAGGGACCCCCAGTATTCAAGGGGAATTACTTCCCCTTCTCAAAACGCGCCAGGGGGCGCGTTTGCAGAGTGCTGCAGGGAGTGGGGCGGGGCCTCCGGCACGATGCCGGTCTTTTTTTTGTTTTTGTTTTTTGATTGGGAGGGGGGCTGTGTGGCCCCCCTTCCCTCAGCCACTTTTTGCCCCGGGGACCCCAGCCCCCGGGGCCTGAGGATTTTTTTTTTTTTTAATAAAATTTAAAAAAACGGGAAGGGGGCCGCGTGGCCCCCCTTCCCTGGGCCTGTATTGGCCCCGGGGACCCCATCCCCCGGGGCAAGCCCTCTTTTTTTTAAATAAAAAATGTGGAGGGGGGCTGCATGGCCCCCCTCCTCAGGCCATTTAAGGCCCCGGGGACCCCATCCCCCGGGGCCGGCCTTTAAATATTTTTTTTATTATTTTTTTTTAGGGGAGGGGGGGCTGCGTGGCCCCCTCCCTGGCCACTTATGGCCCCGGGGACCCCATCCCCCGGGGCCTGGCCTCTCGTTGGGGACTGTGGGGGTCCCCAAACCCCCACAGTCCCGCCGGCTCCCCGTGTCCTACGGGAGCCGGCATTGCTTTCCACATGGGGAGCAGCTAAGATGCTGCTCCCCATGTGGAAAAGCAATTGCTTTGGATATTGGAAGCGAGAGCAGGTTTCCTGCTCTCGCTTCCAATATCCAAAGCAAGTTTGCAATGACAGGACGGGAGCCGCGAGGCTCCCGTCCTGTCATTGCAACAGCAGTGTCCCGGGGGTAGGCACCCCGGGACACTGCAGGAGCTGGCCCTGGGGGAGGCGGTCCCCAGGGCCACCACAGGCTCTGAGCAGGGGCCGCGCGGCCCCCCTCCCCACATTTAGAAAGCCCCGGGAGGTGGTGGTCCCCGGGCATGTGGGGCTGGAGCCCCCACACAGGTTAAAACATTTAAAAAAGAAGCCCCGGGAGGTGGCGGTCCCGGGGCAGCGGGAGGGCAAAGAGCCCTCCCGCACCATTATCTTTTTTAGGCCCCGGGGGTGACGGTCCCCGGGCTTTGGGAGCCTTAGAGGCCCCCCCACATATTAAAAAGAAACCCCTGCATGCCCCCGGGACTTGGCCCACCCGGGGCCACTAACAACGGAGCGCGGGAGTCCGCGCTCGTTTTTTTTTTCTCGGCGGGATCCGCGCACCCTGAGCGCATCCCGCCGATTTTTTTAAATAAATGCTTTTTTCTGCCCAGGGGGTCCTTGTGTGACCCCTTGAGCAGACCTAGGGGGTCAGGGTGTTTCTACCCTGCCCCCTTTGTGCGTTTTGCGCACTTGTTTCTTCTGGGGTTTTTTTCTGATCGGCAGGATCCGCGCACCCTGAGCGCATCCTGCCGATTTAAAAAAAAAATGCTTTTTTCTGCCCAGGGGGTCCTTGTGGGACCCCTGAGCAGACCTAGGGGTCAGGGTGTTTCTACCCTGCTCCCCTTTTGCGCTTTGCGCACTTGTTTCTGTCCCTCGGTTCTACCGAGGGACAAAATGGCTGCCAACACTTCCTGATTTGGAGTGTTGACAGCCACTTGACAGCCAATTAGCATGCAGCTCGTGGTCGGGAGGGTACGCGGACCCTACTCGGCCATAGATATATATGTGACTTAACTTTTGATTTTCTCAGGAACTACTGAACAGATTTACACCATTTAACAAAAAGGGTTCTTTCTGAACCAAGAACTACCTCTTTGCCAAATTTGGTGTAATTCCATTCAGCAGTTCGGGCTGTAGCCGTGTCTAAAGTTTCCTATGGGAAAATGAATGGGGAAAACACGTTTTGGGACCCCCCTTTTTCTCGGCCCCCGCTGACGAATCACTCTGAGACTTTCAGGGTAGGAGCGGACCGGAGCGGGCCATAAAGTTTGAAAATTTCGCGAAGATTCGTCAACCGACGCAAGAGTTATTTCAAATAGAATGTCGCGGATTTCCTATGGAAAATAGGTCCTAACTATAACTATCTACTGGCGACCGCCAGTAGATAATATATATATATATATATATATATATATATATATATATATATATATATATATATATGTATATATATATATATATATATATATTAGAGTTATGACTAGTGCCAGTTTTGACATGCCATAAAAGTAGTGCAGAGGGTTAACATGCCTGCTGCAAAGAACGGATATGTATTATATGAGGATAGATGAGTGGATTAGTAAAGTCAGGCATTAATAGCACTTTGAAATAAATGAAATGTATGTGAGAGAGGGGCTATGGAGAGATAGGGGGCACTTTCGCTGGGTGGTAGTGTGGGAATCCAAGGAGAAGGTCACGGGAGGTGGGGCCCCAAAAATGATTGTCGCACTGGGCACCACCAGCGCTAAAGGCTGTGATGATGGGTATGTGGCAAGGTGAAGTAATCCTGTGCCTTTTTTTGTTTGTTTTTTAGTGTCTTTGGAGAACCTGCTGACTTAGGGAAGAGGACATGGTAAGGTGACCGGCATTATTTACTGTTGCACACATCACTCACACACACACCCACCAACAGTTTTAGAACAACCTATCTGCCTTCTACGTAGGATAGTGGTTTAGAAGGACGGTTTTAGCGAGTAGCAGAGATGACGTCTCAATGGATGACTGCTGCTTAAGAACTAACTCGGGTTATGGAGGACAGCTCTGAGGCTGTGTCAGAGACTGAGACAGCAGATACTGAGACAGCATCTGAGGGAGAGAATAATGGAGCAGAATCTGGAAGTGATTTTTCAGTTGCTGGAGTCTCATCCTACGACTCATCTTCCAGCAATTCAGAGGGACATGATGATGACAGTCCCTTCGCAAGCACAGTCTTTGCAGCAGGACAATAGCAGGTTAGACCAACCCAGAGAGCAGGCACGTGTCACAGCAAGCACAGACGGAGTGTTCTCTTGGCAGCCCCCCAATTTAGTTCAGCCCCAAGTGCCGCCTTTAACTGGCGGTGCTGGATATAAAGTCGAAACAGCCATCTTTTTGCCAGTTGACTATGTCCATCTCTTCTCGGTTGTGGACTTCCTTGAGCAAATTGTGCAGCAAACAAATTTGCGTGCTGAACAATTTCTGAGGGAGCATGGAGGCACTCTCGGGCATCATTCTAGGGCAGTGGACTCCCACTTCATTAGCGAAGTTGAAGTAATTTGTTGGCCTTACGCTCAAAATGGAGTTGGTGCATAAACCAACCTTGCTGTCCTACTGGACTCCTCGTACGGTTTGGGTAACCCACATCTTTGCACCATACATGAGCAGAGGTCGTTTTTTGCTATTGCAGCGCATGCTGCATTTCAATGACAATTCTGCTGCTTTACACTGGGACCATCCAGACCATGACAGGGTGTTCAAAATTTGGCCTGCCATGGAACATTTGTCTGCCAAATTTCCAGAGATTTATACTCCTGGAAAGAATATAGCCATCGATTAGTCCTTGATGCTGTACAAAGGGCGGCTGCTGTTAAGGCAGTTCAATGCGAGCAAACAAGTTCTCAATGGCATCAAGCTATACATGCTGTGTGAGACCTGTACTGGCTATGTGTACAGCTTGAGAGTGTATGCAGGGAAGGACTCCACTCTAAACTCTGTAGGTTGCTCTCCCACACTAGGAGCTACAGGAAAGATTTTATGGGAGCTTGTCCAGCCACTCCTTCACAAAGGTTATAACCTTTATGTAGACAATTTCTATATGAGACTAGAGCTGTTCAGTGAGTTGGACAAAACTGGCACTGTGGCCTGCAGTACAGTTCGTTGTCGCCGCAAAGAATTCCTGCAGGAGCTTGTTTGTAAGAAGTTTCAGAAGTTCCAGAGCACTGCATTGTGTTCCAACAAATTGCTCGCAGTCAAGTTTTCAGATAGGCGTGATATGTATGTGCGCACTACAATTCATGATGAGAGCACTTCCCCTGTCATGGTTTGGGCTCAGATGGCTGAAGTTCACAAGCACACCTGTATACTTGATTACAACAAATACATGTCTGGAGTGGATAAGAACAACCATGTTCTTCAGCCATACAATGTGAGTCACAAAAAACGCACTTGGTACAAGAAACTGTTTACCCACCTGATTGAGATGGCAACATACAATGTGTATGTTGTTTATCGCCAGACAACCCCAGGAAGACTGATGTTTTTCCTTAACTTTCTTTTGTCCATCACTGAATGTCTTACTGCTACAGAAACAGCAGCCTCCAGTTCATATGCTCTGGAGGACATGGCAAGGCTGCAGTAGAGTAATTTTTACTGTCCCCAGTGCCCATTTTACCCAGCCCTGTGTTTTCCTGACTGCTTTATATTGTACTATACAAAAGTGAAGAATTGGGAAATTGACTGAGGTGGAGCTGCCGTTGCGTACACCTTTCAATGGCTGTGCATGAATACCTACCTTCCATAGGCCACTACTTCACTAGGCAAGCAGCTGTGGAGTTTGTGTGCCTCTACTTGAGGAAATAATGGACTTGCTTATGACCTGCTCAACACCTTTATCTACAGTCATAACGTGGTTGGTGTTTTGTTCGCCAATTGATAGGGCATTATAGTCCCCACACTGCACATAATGGTCAACGGAACATAAGCCAAGTTGTCACGGAGTACCCTGAGTGGCAAAATTGTAAAGGCTTGACTAGATTGCGAAGTGCTTTTTAGGGAACCTATGCATCTAAAATAAGGACCACCCTGATTGCCCACGAGAACCACAGTAAGTGTAATAAGTCAAAGAAACGTTCTGTGGGACTTATTCACCAACATTTCTACTTGCTTTGAAAGTGTGCAAACTCAATTAGTAACTTGTATCATAACCAATGTTATTGAAAAAGGGTACAGGACAATATATTGTGTATGATGATTGTTTTCACATCATTAGTATTGCCCATGGTACAAGTTAGTAATTGAGTTTTCACACTTAAAAAGCAAAAGTAGAAGTGTCAGTCAATGAGTCCCACAGGACATTTGTTTGGCTTGTTACTTTAGAGAATTTAGGCAGTATTCACCAGCATGTTTGCCTTACTTTCAATGGTTAATTTGCTCGCTCAGTTCGAGGAATGAGCTCTTGGAGGAAAGCATATTCGGACATCCCCAACTTGCATCCACAAACTGGAAAGAGTTGGATTTAGCACAGGAAGCCTGCTTATAGTGCTTGAAAGATACGTTTTCATGAGCTTCAAGTAGCTAAGGACAGAAGGCATTAGCATAGGTTTACTGGAAATTATACAGGATTAGTCAGGACTCTGATAAGGACAGAGACATGAACGGTTAAGAAAAGCTTACAGAAGGTGTGCTTTCCCAGAGATATTGCATAGGTAGAAGGCAGATAGTAAAGGTAGTACAGATACACATGCAATGACTTCACCTTCACCTATGGATTCAAACCCATTGGTGCTGCACTCACCCAATAGTGACTTCCTATGCCACATATGGGTAAATGCATAGGTTTACTGGCAATTATACAGGATTAGTAGGACTCTGATAAGGACAGAGACATGAACGGTTAAGAAAAGCTTACAGAAGGTGTGCTTTACCAGAGATATTGCATAGGTAGAAGGCAGATAGTAAAGGTAGTACAGATACACATGCAATGACTTCATCTTCACCTATGGATTCAAACCCATTGGTGCTGCACTCACCCAATAGTGACTTCCTATGCCACATATGGGTAAATGCTTGACCTACTTGCCATATTCATCCTCCGTCAGAACTTAGTAGATGTGCAGTTTGCTGTATGATAAGTGCATTACAGTCACAGCACTGCACATAACAGTGGATGGGACATATGCCACATTCTCATGGACTACCCTCTGTTTCAAAAACTACTGTTCTTTATAGTTTATGATGTTCTCTTTAGGAAACTTTGAAAAATTCCCCAGCATGCTTGCCTTGGTTTCAAAGGTAGATATGCTCGCTCAGTTCTAGGAATAGGCCTTGGGGCATACTCGGACACCACCAACTTGCATCCACAAACTGGAAAAAGTTGGATTTAGCACAGTGAGTGTGATGAAGGCGCATGGAAGACTTGCCTTCATGAGCCTCATGTGGCTGTCATGGGAGCCATTAGTAAAGGTTCACTAGGCATGCGTTTGGTAATGTCCAGAAAGAAGGAGGCAGTTACTTGACAGGTGGAAAAATGTATTCCAAAAAATATGAAGAGGGAGTGAGAGGAATGAGATGGGTCCGTCCTCCAAAATAGATTTATAACACAAAAAAGGCATCCAGCAATTCTAAGGAGTCTAAACCTCCTAAGAGAAAAACACAAAGTTTTTTGTAAAACCCTCACCAACCAGGGTTACCCCTTGGTGGCATGAGTCATCATTGGGTCCATACCGTTCCAACGGGACGGGGCGTGCTGCGACCTATGAGTTACGCGGGAGCACTTTGAATGACTATGAAATGACTTACAAGATAATCTAGGAGGGTGGAGTGGGGGGTGTTGTGATTAGAGCTGGAGGGATGTCTTTTTTAAAAATACCTGGCTAGTAGGTTTTGTTTTTTATTCTTACCCCTAGTCGGTATGGTTAAAAGCAGGGGATTTAGGATAAAAGGGGATACTGTTCCAAATTCCTAATTTTGGATAAGAGAATGTTGGGGGATCCATGTAAGCCACACCTCCCTGGACTCCCCGGGTGTCTAGTTTTCAGAAATGTCTGAGTTTAGTAGGTTTCCTTAGATGGCCACTGAGCCTGGGACCAAAAATGCAAGTGTCCCCCTTGCAAAAACAGGTTGTTTTGTGATAGATAATTTTGATGTCTCCACAATACATTTTGGGCCCTTCCCTGTGGCTGGCACTTGGCCCAACCACACAGGTGAAGTAGCATTTTTATTGGGAGTCCTGGGGGAACACTGGGTGGTAGGAAATTTGTGCCGGCCAGTGATCCCACATCTTTCCCACACAGAAATGTGAGGAAATGTGATTTTTTTTTTGTAGCCAAATTTGAGGTTTGCAGGGGATTCTGGGTAAGAAAACGTTGGAGGAATCTATGCACGCCACACCTCCCTGAACTCCCCCGGGTATCTAGTTTTCAGAAATGTCTCTGTTTGGCAGGTTTCCCTAGATGGCCGCCGACCCCGGGACCAAAAATGAAGGTGACCCCATTGCAAAACCAGGTTTTATTGTGATAGATATTTTTTTGTTGTCTCCACAATATATTTTGGGCCCTCCCCTGTCACTAGCACTTGGCCCAACCACACAAGTGAGGTACCATCTTTATTGGAAGACGTGGGGGAATGCTGTTGTGATAGGAAATTTGTGCCGGCCCGGTGATCCCACAACTTTCCCACACCGAAATGTGAAGAAAATGTGATTTTTTTGTCACATTTGAGGTTTGCAGGGGATTCTAGTTAAAAACCATTTGAGGAATTCATGCAAGCCACACCTCCATGGACTCCCCCAGGTGTCTAGTTTTCATAAATGTCTGGATTTGGTAGGATTCTCCAGATGGCCGCCGAGCCCGGGACCAAAAACGCATGTGACCCTCTTGCAAAACTAAGTTGTTTTGTGATAGATAGGTTCGATGTCTCCACAATACGTTTTGCGCCCTTCCCTGTCGCAGGTGTTTGGCTCACCCACACAAGTGAGGTACCATTTTTATCAGTAGACTTGGGGGAATGCAGATGGAAGGAAGTTTATGACTCCCCACAGATTCCAGAATGTTCCATCACAGAAATGTGATGAAAATGTGTTTTTGTAGTTAAAGTTTGAGGTTTGCAAGGGATTCTGGGTACAAAAACATGGTGAGAGCTAAGCAAGTCAGCCCACCGTGGATACCAGTAGGTGTCTAGTTTTCAAACATTTGCATGTTGGCTAGGTTTCCCTAGGTGCTGGCAGAGCTAGGGTTCAAAATGTAGAGTTACCCAGATTGAAAAAAGGGTCAGTTTTCAGTGGGAAAATGACCTGAATCCATGTTGCGTTTAGGGCCATTTCCTGTCGCGGCCAGTAGGTCTACCCACACAAGTGAGGTACCAATTTTATTGGGAGACTTGAAGAGATGCTGGGTCGAAGGAAGTTTGTGGCTCCCCACAGATTTCACTTTCCATCACAGAAATTTGAGGAAAATGTGATTTTTTTTAGTGAAAGTTTGAGGTTTGCAAGGGATTCTGGGTAAACAATGCGGTGAGAGCCACGCAATTCAGCCCACCCTGGATACCCCTAGGTGTCTAGTTTGGAAAAATGTACAGGTTGGCTAGGTTTCCCTAGGTGCCGCCTGAGCTAGGGTCAAAATGTAGAGCTACCCAGATTGGAAAAAAAGGGTCAGTTTTCGGTTAAAAAAGTGCTGCGTCCGTGTTGAATTTTGGGTCATTTCCAGTCGCGACCACTAGGTCTACCCACACTAGGGAGGTTCCATTTTTATTGAGAGACTTGGGCAAATGCTGCGTTAAAAGGAAGTTTGTGGCTCCCCGCAGATTCCAGAACTTTCCATCGCAGAAATATGAGGAAAATGAGTTTTTTTTTCATTAAGGCTTGAGGTTAGCAAGGGATTCTGGGTAAGAAAACGTAGTGAGAGCCACACAAGTCAGCCCAATCTGGATACCCCTAGGTGTCTAATTTTCAAAAATGTACAGGTTGGTTAGGTTTTCCTAAGTGCCGACTGAGCTAGGGTCCAAAATGTAGAGCTTCCCGCATTGGGAAAAAAGGGTCAGTTTTCGGTGCAAAAATGTGCAGCGTCCATGTTGCGTTTTGGGCTGTTTCCTGTTGCGCACACCAAGTCTACCCACACAAGTGAGATACCATTTTTATCGGGAGACTTGGGGGAATGCGGGGGGAAGGAAGTTTTGGCTCTCCACAGATTCCAGAACTTTCCATCACAGAAATGTGAGGACATTTTTTTGGGTGAAAGTTTGAGGTTTGCAAGGGATTCTGGGTATAAAATGTGGTGAGAGGCACACAAGACAGCCCACCCTGGATACCCCTTGATGTCTAGTTTTAAAAAATGTAGAGGTTGACTAGGTTTCCGTAGGTGCCGGCTGATCTAGGGTCCAAAATTTAGAGCTCTCTACATTGGAATAAAAGAAACAGTTTTCGGTGGAAAAATGTGCTGTATCCATGTTGCATCTTGGGCTGTTTCCTGTCACAGCAACTAGGTCTACCAACACACGTGAGGTACAATTTTTATCAGGGGACTTGGGGAATGCTGGGTGTAAGGAAGTTTGTGGCTCCCCACACATCCACAATTTTCCATCACAGAAATGTGATGAATATGTGTTCTTTAGTGAAAGTTTGAGGTTTGCAAGTAATTCTGAGTAAAAAATGTGGTGAGAGCCATGCAAGTCAGCCCACCCTATATACCCCTTGATGTCTAGTTTTTAAAAATGTACAGGTTGGCTAGGTTTTCCTAGATTGCAGGCTGAGCTAGTGTCCAAAATGTAGAGCTTCCCACATTGGGGAAAAAAGGGTCAGTGTTCGTTGGAAAAATGTGCTGCTTCCATGTTGCGTTTTGGGTCATTTCCAGTTGCGGGCACTAGCTCTACTCGCACAAGTGAGGCACCATCTTTATCAGGAAACGTGTGGAAGCATAGAATAGTAGAACATTTGTTGTTACCTATTGGAATTAGCTGTATTTGTGCCTTTCAAATGTTAGCCTGTGTATAAGAAAAATGACATTTTGAAAAATACCCTCCAAATAATACCCCTAGTGTGGGCACCCACAAATTCAGAGATGTAGAAATAACTGCAGCTCCTGAACTGAAAAATCAAGGCCAACATTTATTATTTTCAGCATAAGCATAGTTTGCTCAAGTAATGTCTTAATTTACAACTACATGATAATTTCCTTTAGTCGTGTTAATATTATAATGCAATCAATCATAAATCTCTACATCAGAAGTCATAAAAGATGGTATAAAGTAGGGGTGGGCGGAATTTGCGTAGTCGCGTTACGCAAATCTCCGCGAAATTGTTAAAAATCTCCGCGAGCACGTAGAAATTCCGCGAAGTCGCGGAATTGCTTGTCCCGCCCGTTCGCGATGTGTTTTTGCGTGCTCGCGGGGAAATATATCGCTAACTTGCCCATGCGGTCGCTAATGGGCGCAGCCATCTTGTTTTTCACTTGTCCCGCCCGCTCGCGATGGTTATTTCCTGTTCCGAGTCGCGTATTGCATGCTCACGCCCGCTCGCGATGCTTATTTCCAGTTCCGTGTCGCGTATTGCATGCTCCCGCCCGTTCGCGATAAGTATTTCCTGTTCGGGAACGCGCATTACGTGTTCGCGACGCTTTTTGCGTGCTCGGGGGGCAATATTGCGCAAACTTGCCCATGCGGTCGCAATGGGCGCGGCCATCTTGTTTTTCACTCTATTGCTATGGTTCTGGGCCTGCTTTTCAATCCTCCCTCTATCTTTTCAATCCTTTGTTTCTGGAAACTTTTTTGGGATCTTTTTTATTTATTATCTATCTCTCTATTTTCCTGATTCTATATTTTGAGTTTTTTTCTACTTTTTGTGTGTTTTTCACTACTTTTTCACTCTTTTTCTATTACTTGCTTTTTAATTTCTTTTACTTACTTTTTTAATTCCTACCTTTTCTTTTCCGCCCCCCCGCCTACCCAGAACCATGGCAAAGGGCCACAGGGCTCGTAGCCAGAGCCGCGACCGCCTTCCTTGCGGAAGGCAGCGCCAAAAAGGGGTGCAGGCACAGGCCTTATTCGGTGAGGCGGAGGTGGCCGCACTGGTTTTTTTTGTTCAGCGCCACCTCCCCTCAACCCTGGCAGCAGGCGGCAGGCCTGGGTCTGGGTACGGGCTCCGGGAGCATCAGCAGAGGTGGGGCAAGGTACGTCGGGCAGTGTTTCGCTGCTCTGGTGTCCGGCGCACCAATAATCAGCTGACGCACCGGTGGTCCGATATTCTGGACCGGGAGCAGGACCTGCTGGACCTGCTAGGAGTGGAGGTCCCGGGGCTTGGTGAGTAGCTATTTAATATTACTACTTTGTGTTCTGCTCTGTGTTATATATTGTGAATATTTATTTTTTCCGACCAGCAAGAATGCTGCTGCTTACATTGCAGGTAAATTACGTTTAAAAATCTGTGATTGTTATGACACAGGCGCTCGGCGCTACTAATCTTACTTGTTTGCAACTTTGCGCTCGCTTGGCCTGATGATTATGTAAGAGTTTCCTTTAGAGAACTTAAGTTAGGTAATACTAGAGAGACTCTAGTTCTTCCTTTGTCCTCCTGCCACTAAGAAGGGATAGTGGTGGATTGATAGGTTTAGTTACTTATTAGTTGGTAATTTTTAAGTGGTGTGCGTGACACATCCTCTGTCACGTCACGTGCTGCTGAGTGCTGCTTACCCCAGTCCTTAGTAGAATCTTTTGTAGTTTGTTTAGTGAGTGTTAATAGGCTTATATCATCACTAGCAGAACATCAGCAGCAACCAGCCAACAATTTGGTGTATGCAAAAATGTATGCATGTGTCCTCCATCTATGCATTTTTGAGGACTAAAATAAATGGAAATGCAGACTTACTGAACAATTGGACCGTCTGGATTGGAATAGGTGGGCTAGGTCAGGTGGTAGTTAGGCTTACTAGACGGTCCGTGAATCTCGCAGTACTACTAGTCGATCAGATTAGATAGGTCAATTTTATTGCAATTGTTGTTCACAAAAATGTTTTTGGAGCGTATTTTAAAATATTTTATTTGTTTCACACCAAACTTTAATTTTTGTCTCTTTCTTTATGAAATCTTACATGATCAGCACCCAGGGGCAAGAAGACGGGGTCACAGGCGGCGGGACAAGAAGATCATCAAGATGCCTCCCAGGGCCAGGACCGCTCCTCTACCGAGGGCTCTGCTGCTGGCCCCAGTAAGTCCTCCAGTGGTTAATATTAATAATTATATTTCCCTAACTTTTCCTGCACCTTATTTTTTCCGAACTATTATTTCGGTATCTTAATTCTATTTTTTACAAATTCTTCTTTGATCTATACTATCTGTTCCTAAATTCTTGTTATCCCTGCCTCTAACTGCGTCTGCTATGACTCTCTGTACTACTACTATTAGTCTGTCTGTAGCTAAGCTTGCCCAGTTGGCCACTCTTTATTTAAAATATTTTAAATAAAACTCAGATTCACCAATAGCTCTAGCCATTGAGTCCAGTCCTTTGGGTTGTCCTCTTCTACTACTTCTAGTCTTCTTAATCTTGAGGCTTTTCAACAATTCCCACCAAGAAAATGCCCAACCACATTTTACTATTTTTGATAGGATAGGACATACTACTACTGTTGTAGGGATTCTGCACATACAGAACTTTGCACAAGAAAATAGGACGTTGGTGATGGGAGGTTGGACCTTCCTCACACCTCAATCAGAAGCCACCACAATCCCCTGACCGACTAGTTATAGTGTCTCATTAGGTCTCCGAAACCCCTCCCCCCCCAAGATACCCAATGAGTAGACAACCCAGAACATAACACTCCCGACCTCTGTCGTGGAAGCAATGCACACCCTTTCGCTCACTCACTCGTGTAAGTCCACACCAAATACCACCGAGTCTATGTAAGTTCAAAAGGTTTATTTTCAACTGACAAGCTCTGTACGTTGTTCTATAATGCAGCAGCAACAGCAAAATGCATAAGATTAAAACAATAAACATTGTTACACTTAGTTACACTGACAACTACAAGTCCATAGAAGACAAAAGGCAAAATCATGATAACTGAACAGTGGTGGAAGAACCACCCTCCCCTTGGTAGGAATATAGGGGCATATTAGCAAGACCGGCGATAAAATTATCGCCGTTTTAGCGGCAGGAAACTGCCGCTAAAATGGCGATAATGGGCTTGATAATATGCGTTATAGAATTCCAATAGAAGCCCAGGTTAGATGTCCTGCACATCTAACCTGCGCTTCTATTGGAATTCTATAACGCATATTAGCAAGCCCAATATCGCCGTTTTAGCGGCAGTTTCCTGCCGCTAAAACGGCGATAATTTTATCGCCGGTCTTGCTAATATGCCCCATAGTTTATATAAAATTATAAATGGAGATCTGAGAATTCTGGGGACCCCTCACCTTAGAAGAACCTAGTACTGGTTACATCATAAGCTCTGCAAAGCTCTGGTTCGTATAAGGGAATCTTCCGTCTGTTATGAGAAAAATGGTGCGCGTTAGTATAGTGCAAGCATTTCTCAGTCGTGCCAAAAAGTGTAGTATTTTTATGGATAAGCAATATGGACTAACACCAGAACTCCATAACAAAGTGGCTTGTTTTTTGACCTTGTACGCAGCGCTCAGACAGTAGCAGTATGAGCTCATGTGGGCTCAAAGGCGTCTTACACAACAAGCTGTGAGGTAACTTGCGCAAAAATAAAAGACACAAAGCTAAAATGGTTGCATGGCTCGGGGTAACTTAGCAAAGACTAGAATGACCCTAGGGACCATATAACACTACTAGTGGCTACTCTACTACCTGATTTGTACTAGTGATGTATGTTGTATATGTATTATGTATGTATTAACTTTTTTTTCAATCTTGCTAGTGAAAAATAGGGGAGGTGTATATGGCATCTGAAAAATGTGTAATGTTTTTTCTAGGTGTACTACCGACCACCAGTACCGGGGCCAGCGGCGAAGGTGACGCAGCCGCTGAGGGTGCAGGAGATGCGGCAGTTGCAGGAGGAGCTGCAGGGGGTGAGCCAGCAGCAGTGGCGGGCGGTGGTAAGTTATATTCCTAATCCTTACTTATTGACATTACACTCGCTGCAAGGGTGTAATGTATACTGTACTGTTGAGACTTAAGTAAGAAGTTGTTGTGAAAGGTTGAAGAAGACACCCTTTACTTAGCATTAGCAATAGCATTAGCGACGGGAGTGTACTGTTGAGTAACCAATGGCCTCTTCTATCGGACTTCAACTCAGCTGTGAAAGTTTTATGGAGAAGACTAAAAGTCAGATCAGATGACCTTGATGGATGGGTTGAACGAAAAGGGAAAGAAGGGTGGAAGGAGGAAGGACGGGCGAGATTTAATATTTATGACTGGCAGAGAAGGATACGTGGGATGCATGCATAGGTGTCTGATAGGAATCAGATGCATGGGTGGTGGAATGCCTGAAACTCCCACAAATGTTAGAGGCCGAGGTAGTGGGAGGATAGATACATACCACAAATGTTATGTACTGTGCTTGCTAGTGCTACTGTGCCACTATGTGTAGAATTAATTTGTCTTACTGCTTTACTAAGAGTATATTTTACAATAGTCTTGTTGTTTCTTCTCGATATAGCTACTCCTTCCAAAGTGAAAGTCGACAGGAAGGAGTTGGCAGCCAAGGCCCGGCGCCGGAAGCTGGAGGCCATACAAGCTGAATACCGGCGGCTGGTGGTTCTAGAGGAGGAGGAGGAGGAGGCGGCAGCAGCTGCAGCCTCCTCCAATGCCCCGGGCCCCAGCCACCCCCCTCCAGTGTTACGGCGCCACCGTCTGGCAGCCGCCCGCCACCACACTACATTACGCACTGCTGCCCCCCCCCCTGTGGATGCAATTGCCGCGCACTGAAGTGCCGCGTGGCCCGTCTAGAGGAGCGCATTTGTGTCCTGGAGAGGCGAGCCCGCTGAGACCCCGTTTATTTATTGCCCCTTTTTTATTGCTTATTTTGGTGGGTGGGAATCGGGCGTTGGGGTTTTCACTTTTGGACAATTGGACATTTCATTTGTTGGACTTTTTCGTTGCGGGAAATGGACATTGGTTGGGGTTAGGGAGAGGGGTGGGTTAGGTGTTGTGGGATTTTTTTTACATAGTTTATTTTTGTTAGGGTATTACATTATATATTTATACTTTATATACAATGTTGTTAATGTTTTGTGGGTGGGGTTACTGTTTTACGTCACACTGTTTCCTTGCTGGTGCAGGGCCACAGCCAGTGTTTGATTTAAATAATTGGCTGAGTTACTAAGACACAAACAGATAGATGCGGTGCCCCTCACTGAGGGACTTGTCCTACTAGTACTGTCAGTCTCTCCTCCTAGTCTATGCATTCTGCAACTGGACTCAAAGGGTGTGTGAAATAGAATGAATGAAAAAATGTCCATTATTAATTATGCCTACCCCAAACTTCTTCTCTTACCTGTGCTTGATGTTTAACTTGAATATAGCCGGACAGAGGCAAGTTTAATATACACAGTAGTTTGAATAAAATTGAAGAAATGTGAGAGAAATAACAGTGGGATACAAGCCTGTATCCAGAGTCTCACAGATCAAAACACACAAACAACATAGAAAAGCTCAGGCAGTTTACATGTGTTTCAATGAATTTGCACGGATAATGAAACAACAATCATAAAAGGTCACCTTTACACATATTACAAATTAACATTCAGTGTATAAGGTTGACAACTGTGTCGACGACGTTTCGATCCTTATCAGTGAGATATTGGATCATCTTCAGGACTGTGGATTAAAGTGCCTGAGAGCATATGCCTGTAAATTATCATATTAACGAAACATTAGATATAGAGAGAGAAAGAGAGAGAAAAAAGAGAGAGAAAAATAAAGGAATAATAAGTCATGGGTAAAGTTTACATTTAGTTACCAATAAACTCAATAAGATGTCGAAAGGATCTATTTTACGCGTGAAAAGACCTAAAGACCGAACAATGATAGTGATGCAGAAGTAGTGAGAGATTACGATGCAGCATGCAAAGTTGTTAAACCCGACTATAAAAAACTTTTGCCCTTAAGACGACGTGTCTAATGTGGAGGAATGAGTTATCAACAGGTGCTGTCACCTGATCACATTGTATATAAACGTATACATCTAATAGATGTAAAATGAGGTATTAACAACATGCAGGCGGTGCGTATCTGGCTTACGTGGAGTACCTGCAGAAGCGCTTAAGGATGGAAAGCTGGCACGTCCAGAATGGGGAGGAGAGGGGACATAATGTCTTCCCATTGTGGATAACGGAGCCTCCACTTTCTAACCCGGGTAAGCCACCTTGACATGAAGGTCACAAGCATTTCCTTCCATCCCTACCCCCTCCTTATCTCATCTCATCCCAGTTCCTAATGCTATTCTTCTCTGTCCCTCAGGTCCATTATGTCCCCTCTCCTCCCCATTCTGGACGTGCCAGCTTTCCATCCTTAAGCGCTTCTGCAGGTACTCCACGTAAGCCAGATACGCACCGCCTGCATGTTGTTAATACCTCATTTTACATCTATTAGATGTATACGTTTATATACAATGTGATCAGGTGACAGCACCTGTTGATAACTCATTCCTCCACATTAGACACGTCGTCTTAAGGGCAAAAGTTTTTTATAGTCGGGTTTAACAACTTTGCATGCTGCATCGTAATCTCTCACTACTTCTGCATCACTATCATTGTTCGGTCTTTAGGTCTTTTCACGCGTAAAATAGATCCTTTCGACATCTTATTGAGTTTATTGGTAACTAAATGTAAACTTTACCCATGACTTATTATTCCTTTATTTTTCTCTCTTTTTTCTCTCTCTCTTTCTCTCTCTATATCTAATGTTTCGTTAATATGATAATTTACAGGCATATGCTCTCAGGCACTTTAATCCACAGTCCTGAAGATGATCCAATATCTCACTGATAAGGATCGAAACGTCGTCGACACAGTTGTCAACCTTATACACTGAATGTTAATTTGTAATATGTGTAAAGGTGACCTTTTATGATTGTTGTTTCATTATCCGTGCAAATTCATTGAAACACATGTAAACTGCCTGAGCTTTTCTATGTTGTTTGTGTGTTTTGATCTGTGAGACTCTGGATACAGGCTTGTATCCCACTGTTATTTCTCTCACATTTCTTCAATTTTATTCAAACTACTGTGTATATTAAACTTGCCTCTGTCCGGCTGACATGCGCTCAAATATAGTACTGATTGAGACTATATTCATTGTTTAATGAGATTTCCTTACTCAGGGACCACTGTCCTTTGTACTAATCTAGCTCCCAAGGTCCCTGACCTATTCTTTTTGGGTTCCCTTGTTTGTTATACATACTTAGCGCAATCGCTTGATTGCAAGGGTCTTTCCTTATTCCCCTTGTTTACAAGTGGGTTACTTCCTTGTCTCCCTTACTCCTACAGATCTTCACTGTCACAGACCTTCACCCTTTCTTCCTTTTTTCATTGACACAGCTGTCTCTAAGTCATTAGGGTAATGTCAGATCACGCACCACTCTATACAGATGACTATATTAGAAAGATCTTAGAAGGACCCTCACTTTTCAGTGACATAGCGAATGCACCATCTGAAATTAACACCTCACTCCCTGAACAATTGGAGAAAATTAAAAAGAAAACTGTTAGATTGCAACTTATGATCCGCATGTTGACGGAATATTTAAAGGCAGAAATTATTCCCACTGGCCTACAAGTCAGGAATATACCGGGGATCTTTACGGACATCCCCAAGTATATTACAAACTTTAGTTATATCGGCACCACTTGCTCGAGACATTGGATGGTGCTCGGTGTTGATATAGCAACCGAAGAGCTTAAAAACTATTAGATGAAGTAACTGAGGTTGAAAAACAAATCAAAGAAAATAGCTCCATTGCCGATGGCAAGAAATTGTTAGACCAAGTACAGAAAACAGTTGATGAGTTTTTTAGACTAGAACAGAATAAAAAATCAGTTAAAGTTAAAAAGGACATTAAATCCTATACAACAGAGAGAGCTTACCCTTACCTGACCAAAGACTTCTACCTCAACAGATCATATAATAATCCACGCAACACCAGACCGTGGGGTAGATTCAATCGTAGGAATAACTTGGTAGGTTTCTCAGATACTTCAGCCGATTCATCGGACAATTCTGACCCAGGAGACGGTCCTAGCACATCCAATAGAGCAACAAACAACTCTTTTTAGGACGAGGCCAGCAAGAACCACAAAAGAAAGGCGGCCTAAAACGCACTCATTGGCAGAACCCACCAGGGGAACGAAACACACGACGAAACCATTATCAATGGTAACTACCCCTCACTCCTACTCCAACCAGATAATGGTTCCTCTCACTTCAACTTTGACTGGGGACACTACCACATTTGATACACTTCCTAATTTGATGCTCCCTATTTTTAATCTAACTAAGCACCAACTGAATGTTTCTGAATTATCTATATTGAACAAAGGACTATCATTTGTTCCCACTACCCATACAAATTTTCTTGACCTCCAAACTGAGGTTTTAAGATTTTTTCGGAAAATAAGGCTACACAGCTATTTTTTGCTTAATCCTATGCCACTCAAAATATCTAACACTCCCCTTAGACCACCTTCCACTTTTTCCCCATCCTCGAATATGGTCCCCTCAGAAATTTCTACATTTGAAAAATTGGTACTTAACGATCTCTCAGAGATGGAGAAGGGTCGTCACTTTGTCCCATATAATATCTCTAGGGCAGAGAAATCTGCATTGAGCACGCTTAAATTGAACGATGACATCGTTATAAAGCCTGCAGACAAAGGTGGCGGTATAGTGCTACAAGAGCTAGCTAGCTATAAGAATGAGATAACTAAGCAACTACAGAATACTGATCATTATTGTAAATTGCCCACAAATCCCACTCTTGAACTTCAGAAACTTATTTTGCAGGTAACTACTGATGGCCTTGAGCAAGGTTTCTTGACCAAGTTGGAACATCAATTTCTCAATATCAAATCCCCACGCATACCTGTTATTTACACTCTTCCGAAGATACATAAAAACCAAGAAAACCCTCCGGGACGTCCCATTGTGTCAGGATGTGGTTCCATTTTGGAACCCCTTGGTCTTTATGTTGATTTCTTTATAAAAGAATTTGTTCCCATTACTACCTGCTATGTCAGAGATAGTATGCAGATGATATCCTTGGTTGAGAACCACCCTTCAATCCACAAATTGACACTCTATGTACTTTGGACGTTGAGTCATTGTACACTAATATACCTCAAGTTGACTCTCTACATGTGATAGAAAATACCCTTGATAAACGCCCCAGACCACATGCAGTTCCCACAACTTTTATATTACAATTGTTGGAAATCTGCCTTACTAGGAATTTTTTCTTGTTCGATGGCCAATTCTATCAACAAACCAAGGGTACATCCATGGGGGCAGTTTTTGCCCCTAATTTGGCTATACTTTACATGGATGCCCTTGAAACTAACTATATACTTGCATTGGGGAACCCTTTCCATAACGCTATTGAAATATGGAAGCGTTATATTGACGATATTTTTATGATCTGGCACAATAACCAGGACATGTTGACCCAGTTCCTCCACTGGCTCAATAATAATTGTGGAGGTCTCAAATTCACTTTATCCCACAGTAAGACATCTATTCCTTTCCTAGATTTAAATATTGTACATAAGGAGGGCCGACTTATCACCAGCTTATTCAGAAAACCTACTGAACGAAACACTTTACTCAAATATGACAGTAATCATCCAAGAGCACTCAGAGACTCACTTCCGTATTCTCAGTTTCTTAGAATCAGACGCAATTGCACGTTGAAAGAAGACTATTTCACAGAAGCCAAAGTGCTCAGTTGCAAACTTACAGTCAGGGGCTATCCTAAAAGACTTGTACGTAATGCTCTGAAAAGAGCTTGGTATTGTCCCAGAGAGTGTCTGTTGGAACCAAAATCCAAACAACAAATGGAACGCATTGTATGTGTCACTACCTTTTCTCCATCCTCACACAAATTACGCAAGAGTATACTAAAGCACTGGAACGTAATCAATGCAGGAATACTGAATTTAGATAAACCCCTTTTTGCATTTAAGAAGAGTAAAAACATTAAGGACCATTTGGTTAGGGCAGCACTTCCATGCCCACACGTTCCCAACACTCTTGATGATCACTGGGGACTTCCACGCCTTATAGGACATGCTAAATGTGGCAACTGCACTGTGTGCAGATTTACCTCTGATTGTAAAGAATTTGTATTTGGCACCATTAAATCCACTCATAAAGAATTCTCCAATTGCAATACGAACAATGTTATTTACGCTATTTTGTGCCCATGCAATAAGATCTATATTGGTCAAACGACTCAAAAGATACGTATTAGGATCTGCCAACATCGGAGCAGACTTCGCTGCAAGACACCTAATGCCCCATTGGTGGAACATTTTGAAACTCTGGGACACACTGAGGACGACATCCGTTGGACAGTTGTGAGTGTGGTGAGGATACCCCCAAGAGGAGCTGATCTTACACAACTACTTAATAGAGAAGAACTCAAATGGATTTTACGTACTGGCAGTATCCATACGGGACTCAACCGATTGGAGGACTGGACAACATTGCTGTAGGTTGCTTAGCACTGCTACTGCAAAAACAATTGCCCAAGCTATGCATTAATTTGATTGTCCTAACTGCACTCTATTTCTCTATACAACTCTCAGTCCACTATTATGTCTGTGTTCAGAGATTACTGATTAAGTGGCCCTATTTTCCACGTCTATGTAATCAGTGCCCTTTAATTACCAAGCCCTTTCTGTTTGTATATTGGGTATTGCATTGACATTTACTTCCTCATTGAAACCTTGTGTCATTTCATTCTTTCGCTTAATTGTGAACTGATATCCAATATGGAAAACTATTTACTTATTTATGAATACTTTATATTGCATTATTCTCTTGCCTTTTTTATTTTTATTTCTGTTAGTAATTCCATGATCACTTTGTATATTACTTTACAGTTTGCGAAAAATAATTGTCACTCTTTATGCGTTTTTGTCTGAAACTCTAGGCGTATCTACTATTATATCTATTACTTTGACTATCACTTTGCCTATTTCAAGATTGCCGCTGTGCCGATACTTCACCATACGCTGGATTACGCGCGACTCCTCCCACAATCGAAATCACATGATCTCCCATGCGGTCACGCGACCACTTACTGGTTGCCATATCTTTAGGTAAAGCGTCCCTTCCTCCAGCGTTCACCTCTTTTGCCTGCATGTTCCACTGGCACTACACCAGGTAAGCGTCCATTCTGGACTCCCGGTTTTTTCAACAACAGTACCTTGTTGCCAGATTGCAACCCCCTTGGCCCTCAATATTGTTTTTTAATTATATTTATTAGGCTCATCGCTAAACATCCAAATTGCATAGAGTTTATCCGACCCTGAAATAGGTAAGCGCGCACGCGTTCTCTCTCTCCCCCCCGACACCCCCCCGCCCCCCGTTTTCCCGCCACGCTTGTAAATTTACCGATTGTTCCCATCCAGGCTCGCAATCCCTTTTATTTAACCCTTGATGCGCAGGACTCATCCGCCTTGTCTTCCCATTGTGGATAACGGAGCCTCCACTTTCTAACCCGGGTAAGCCACCTTGACATGAAGGTCACAAGCATTTCCTTCCATCCCTACCCCCTCCTTATCTCATCTCATCCCAGTTCCTAATGCTATTCTTCTCTGTCCCTCAGGTCCATTATGTCCCCTCTCCTCCCCATTCTGGACGTGCCAGCTTTCCATCCTTAAGCGCTTCTGCAGGTACTCCACGTAAGCCAGATACGCACCGCCTGCATGTTGTTAATACCTCATTTTACATCTATTAGATGTATACGTTTATATACAATGTGATCAGGTGACAGCACCTGTTGATAACTCATTCCTCCACATTAGACACGTCGTCTTAAGGGCAAAAGTTTTTTATAGTCGGGTTTAACAACTTTGCATGCTGCATCGTAATCTCTCACTACTTCTGCATCACTATCATTGTTCGGTCTTTAGGTCTTTTCACGCGTAAAATAGATCCTTTCGACATCTTATTGAGTTTATTGGTAACTAAATGTAAACTTTACCCATGACTTATTATTCCTTTATTTTTCTCTCTCTTTTTTTCTCTCTCTCTTTCTCTCTCTATATCTAATGTTTCGTTAATATGATAATTTACAGGCATATGCTCTCAGGCACTTTAATCCACAGTCCTGAAGATGATCCAATATCTCACTGATAAGGATCGAAACGTCGTCGACACAGTTGTCAACCTTATACACTGAATGTTAATTTGTAATATGTGTAAAGGTGACCTTTTATGATTGTTGTTTCATTATCCGTGCAAATTCATTGAAACACATGTAAACTGCCTGAGCTTTTCTATGTTGTTTGTGTGTTTTGATCTGTGAGACTCTGGATACAGGCTTGTATCCCACTGTTATTTCTCTCACATTTCTTCAATTTTATTCAAACTACTGTGTATATTAAACTTGCCTCTGTCCGGCTGGACATGCGCTCAAATATAGTACTGATTGAGACTATATTCATTGTTTAATGAGATTTCCTTACTCAGGGACCACTGTCCTTTGTACTAATCTAGCTCCCAAGGTCCCTGACCTATTCTTTTTGGGTTCCCTTGTTTGTTATACACACATGATGTTTAACTTGGGCACGGCGATGGCTGCATGGTGATGATGATTTTCTTTCCCAACATGCCATGGTTGTGGTGGTAGTAGTAGTAGACCCTGGCAGTAGCATTTGCAAAAAAAAGAAAATGAGACAGTCAGTCGCCTGAGAGAGACTGTGGGAGGAGTAGTAGAACGAAGTACAGTACGGAACTTACTGCCAAACAATATTATGCCAAAATACAATAAAACATAATGGTGGCGGGGATAGCCTAGTACATAGAGTTACAAACTCCTAGCTGTGTCGAGTCACTCGACTAGGCCTACAGTACACTCGACACAAGCGTAACCGTTAGTGCTGTGTAGGAGGATGACAACAAATCCAATCGATGCCGGCAATTAATGCTGATGGATTAGGTTCCTTTGGTAAAAAAATTATCTCGCAAATATACTGCTCATGGGTGGCCAAGCAGAAGAAGATCCTCGCCCTGCCTTGAAATTGAATTAGTGTTGCTTTTGCCACATCCGCCCCAGCAAGCGTGTGATAAATTATTGGTGTACATTTAATTTAGTCACACCTCAATAAGTCACACAGCCCGGGGAAGAGGGTTAGGGTTTGAAGAATGGTTGAGAAGGGGGTTTTGGGAAAGGTTTGACAAAGAAAAACAGTACGCATGGACAACAACAAAACACAATCTTGGCAGACAACCATATCCATAAATCTGTTAAGGGAGAAAAAGGAAATGCATGCATGATGATGATAACTTGATGGTTAATGATAAGTAGTACTTACTAACTACTACTAGACAATTAGACAGTACAGGGCAGCAGTATATTATGCAATGTGCCTTGCCTATCTGCCCTCCGAGAGACCCGAATTACATACAGTTTCTGTTCTGTTGTACCGGCCCGGGCTTAAAGATAGCAAAGAAAGTTCAAAAATAGCTGTAGGGATGAATTGAATTAGAAGCAGAGAGCAAACATAACAACAACAACAACACACAGTAGTAATGATTGAAGACAAAAAATGAATCAAATTTAAAAGATGATGAAAGGTGATACTGTTACTGTATGTTATTCTGGTCAAAATGGGGAGTTGCATCTCGGCATTCCTCTTGGTCCTCCCTTCCATGGACGCTCCGGCCATCAATCTTGGGTGATGCCACTGCCTGCCTGGCAGATGTAGATTCATTGGTAAGGTAAGTGAGAGTTGTTTTTCCAAGTATAGCACAGGGTAAGGGCCGGCCTGTAATTGTAGATGGGAAAACAAAAGGGATATTGAAAAATCAAGTAGAAAAAAATGCATAAATTACGGTGGGGTGCAACAAGAACACTTTCAGAGGCGGCATGGATACATCATGTCTACTCTAGTCTGTTTCCAGCATTAACCTCCAACAACAACAGGACAGAGCAGGCCCACGGCACCCATGACCCATCCTCCATTTAGCGTACATTTTTTGACAGAGGCAGACAAAGCAGATATACAGCAACATAGCATTTTACAAATTAAGTGACTAAATCAATGCCCCGCTGTCAGTCATACCACCACACTCGACTCCACCACTACACAGACATGTAGGTCTGCAGTGGTTGTTGTTGACTTGGTTACCTTTTATGGCACTCATGAAACGCCCTGATTTATTCCATCAATCATCTCGGATCGTACTGAGGGACTGCGAAGATATTATGTCACTGTGGTCATCATCATGGTGTGTTGTCCAACTCAGTGTGCAGTGTCCAGATTGAGTCCCCTTTCCATATTCAAAATGCAATGGATCGGCCTGCAGTAGAAGTAGAAATTTGTTATTAAAAAACAAGAATGGAAACAAACATTGCATTGAGTTACTTTTAGTGTGTAGATTAGATAATAGTACACAATGAATTAACTTCATGCACTACAAACAACAACAACACAAATCACTCAGTCAGCGTCCAATGCATGTCATCATTCATTACCTGTTCCTTCTCATCTTCAGTTAATGGGCAGTCTGTATCGGCTCGGAAAGGAGGATAGCTATAGTAGTCATCATCATGTTCCACTTCTTTTGGAGAGACTCAACGAGGCAAGATTTTAGTTTTTCTTCGATTATGCTACATCCAATCATCATCTGGCTTGAGGGCAATAGATTTAGGTCGATTCAGGAGGATGGAGGAGCAGGACTCGGAGGAGTGGACTGAAATGCAGACAGCTGAAACTCATATATGGCAATAAAAGACGAAGACGGTGGTGATGGATTTGTTGTGATTTGAAGTTTCCAACCAGAAAGACAGACACACAAATAAAAGTAAATAAGGGAGAACGACAGTAAGAAGTGGAAGCCTAGTTGTCAGGGAAGTATAGCT
The DNA here is from genome assembly GCA_963921515.1 of Calotriton arnoldi. Lineage (NCBI taxonomy): Eukaryota > Metazoa > Chordata > Amphibia > Caudata > Salamandridae > Calotriton > Calotriton arnoldi. The sequence continues at coordinate 1,703,611 of CAWUFW010003555.1, read as the reverse complement.
CATCCTCAAACTCTGGGGGTTCAACCAGAAGTAGGTAATCAGCATCTAACATGCTACTTCCGTCACCTGAGCCGCTGTCCTCATCTTCCTGCGTTGATTCATGTATTGTGTAATTCGGTGGTATAAATTGCTGATTCATTTTGATCATGGTTAACCTCTCCACGTTTTTTGGTGAGAGACTGGTCCTTTTCACTGTTACAATGGAACCAGCAGCACTGAAAACACGTTCAGAAGAGACACTTACGACAGGGCAAGCCAGATAGTTTATCGCCAGCCTGCTGAGCACTGGCCATTGGCCCCTTTGCCATACCAATACCGCAATGGGTTTTGATCAATGTAGACCTCTGTTGGGTCATCCAGGTAGGCCTGGACCATCCGGTCAATGTTCAGGGGTGCTACACTTTGTTCGGCCTCTTTTGTCTTTGCATCAGCACTGGACCTAGCAAGTCCTTGCTGTAAATACCAATCCTGTGCCGTTTTTACTGGGGCTGATGATCCGGTTCTTGCTGTTGTCGATAGTGTTGGTGTTGGTGACAGCTGTGAACCAAATGCACTGCCCTCAGGCTCTGAAGTTGAACTTGACGCCGGATGCCTTGCTGCAGTACTTGACGTGGGTTTGAGGCCTTTAATTACCAGCCGTTCATTTTCCAATTTACTGGCTGACTCAGCTAATCAAGTTTTGTACCGGGCAACATCCACTTCTGAAAAAGGGAGTAATGTCTTACTGTTCAGTGCCGATTTGTACCGTGGATCCAGAATTGTGGCACAAATGTAATGTTCTTGTGACAAAATCTTAGTTTGCACCCTTGCATTTTCAGTTAAGCGACATGATAAGCTCTCCACCAACTCATATGCTTCTTTTTTTCCCTCCACACCTATGTATGCTTCAGACACCTCCTTCAGCTGTTGCTCTAGCATGTGCAACAATGGGATAGCTTGGCCCACAGTACAGTCCTCCTTGCTGACTTCACGTGTGAAGACCTCGAAAGGAAGAAGCATCTCTGTAAGAGATTTAACTAGGCACCATTGGTCCATCTGAAGGGTCATGCCTTTCACAGTAGCATCCGCCCTTCGCATGACATATTCATTGATTGGTCTGTACTGCTCAAACAGACGGTCAAGCATGTAATACGTTGAGTTCCAATGTGTTGCCACCTCCTGGATGAGTGCTTTGACTGGCATTCTATAGTCACGTTGAATGATCCTCAGCTGCTTCCGGGCTTTAAAAGAATGGCTGAAATGAGTGCATATTGTGCGACAGGTGGTCAGTAAGTTGCTGACTATGGGTTCTTTTTTCAGAAAGTCTTGAACTATAATGTTAATGCAGTGCGCCAAACACGGGACCCTGAAATAGGCACCAACCTGCATGGCCTTAACTATATTACTGCCATTATCCGTGGCAACAAAACCAATGTTAAGCCCTCTTGGGCGCAGCCATTCAAAGACCTTGCTGTTAAACTCTTCCTAAATGTTTGCAGCAGTATGAGATTTCTCCATGGCGAACATGGCTACAGTTGCATGTTTCCGAGAAGCATTACAAATCTCAGCTGTGTCAACAGCACCTACTTCAGATAGCTTTTCTCTAACCCCCACAAAAGAGACCCGGTGTGCAGTGATGCACATGTAATCAGTGGCTTGGCAACTGGACCACATGTCTGTTGTCAGGTGGATTTTGTGAACAGCACTCTGCTGCAAAGCTTGTCCAACCAATTCCAGCACATCGTGATGTAGTGCTGGAACAGCAACTCGGGCGAAATAGGACCGGCTGGGAACCTTCCATTTAGGGCAGATGGCTGACACAAATTCAAGCAAACCCACCCCTTCCACAAATGAAAAAGGGAGAAGGTCCAGCGCTAACATTTTAGCCAGCTTCGCATTGTACAACCGTGCCGTTGGGTGGTTGCGTTGGTACTGCCCCTCCAACCTAAGCATGCTGTCAATGGTAGGCTGGAATATTTTCCTTTGTGGTGCACCTTTCTTCTTGAACCCAGCTAGGCTCAACAACGCCGCACTTTTGCTCATTGCAGTGCCCGGTTGCCTTGGTGTCTCAGGCTGACTCTTAGTACGGTGCCACTGAGATGTTGCTGAGGATGTGGGCGTTACCACTACACTGCTGGGGGTCGGGCTAGAAATGTCTCCCTCTTGTTGACCTTCCTCCGCAATCATATCTTCCCCTACTTCTTCATCCCCAACAACAGCAATGGGTCCAGTTTTACTTTTTTCTAAGTGAAGTAGGTGAGCCTCCCACTTGATACTGTGGTGTTTTTTGAGATGACTTGTTTGTCCTCCGGTACCATAGTTTGTACCAAGCTTACCCCGCCGAACAGCCTGCCGACAAATTGAGCATATAGCATTGTTCTCCTCCTTACTGCTAACCGAAAAGAAGTCCCAAACTGGGGAGGAGAACTTTCTGGCGCTGCTGGAGGTGCCACTTTCAATACCAGATGAACTAGAGGGTGTGCCTGGAATTTGACTCTGTGCACTTACATTACCACCACCTACTGAGGTGGTGGTTGAGCTGGATGTAGGTCCCTGCCGGGCCTTTGCAAAGGCAAATATGGAAGCTGGAGGTCGTGTTGGTGTTACCTGTGTTGGTGGTATCCGTGCTACATCCCTCGCAGCGATTTTGGATAGTCTAATAATGTTGGTCTCCATCTCCGCAGGCCCAGGAGTGATGTTCATGATGACTGGCTCTTCATTATCATCATCACCCCCCTCGTCTACATCTACCTCCATAACTCTAAGGCTTTCTGGAACCTTCCTTTTCACTAGCCTTGTCTTGTGGCGTGCATCACTCTCAGGCTGAGCTGGTGGCTTCCAAGTGGCATCTAGATCATCAGAAGCGGGGCTTGAGGAAGAAGTTGATGGAGTAACCCTCCTTTTCCTTGCTGGGGGTCTGGAAGACAATGGATCTTCTGGAACAGTGGCTTGCTCCTCTTCGTCTGCAAAAAGCTCGATTTCCTGAATTGCCCCTACTTCAGGTGGAACAACTACTATTGTGGGCTGTGGTTCCGGCTGTGGTTCCGGCTGTGGTTGCGGCTGCGGCTGTGGTTGCGGCTGCGGCTGTGGTTGCGGCTGTGGTTGCGGCTGCGGCTGTGGTTGCGGCTGCGGCTGTGGTTGCGGCTGCGGTTGCGGCTGTGGTTGCGGCTGTGGTTGCGGCTGTGGTTGCGGCCTGTGGTTGCCCACTTATCTGCTGAGTTTCCGCCTGCGAGTGCGTGGATTGGGTACTACTTTGCGATAATGACATTTCAACATCACTGGTCGTTAGTAGACTGGCTACCTCTGCAACACTCATGGGCTTGGGCCTAGGTTGCTGGGGTGGGCCCGCTGATGCGGAGGTGCTGCTCCCAGCTTGGTCCCCGCCGGACACCGCTGCTGCAGGCGTAAGTTTTTTTTTACCATTACCAAAAAGCTTTATTCAACGTCAAGTCATAAAAGCACAGTACATACATACACCTTAAAACTAAAAAATACATACACATTAAAACTACATAAAATACAATGTATATACATATAAAACCATAACTGGATAGTTCATGACGTCGACAATTCCAGTATAAAAATGAAACATTTTAAAATTGATGGAAATACTAGAGCTCAAAACAATGGTAGTTCATATAAAACGTTAAAACCTGGGATGGATAGTTAAATCACAATTAAGTAAGATACATTCTATCTATTGGGTATTGTTCAAAACCCCATGAGAATGATTTATACGATCCTTTCAGAATGCTTAGCATACCTTTGATCTGATAACCCACGCCCATCCCAGAAACTTTGCAATTGCAAGAACAATGGGGGCTGAAGTGTTCGTACGCAGTATTCTATATACTTCTGCACTCCGTCTGGTCCCCATTGTCCTGCAAATTGGAGCTAACCATACACGGCGAGGCCTTTCATACGTGGGGAAAATAAACAGCATGTGGGCCACTGACTCTGTCTGGGCCATACATGTGGGACAGACACTGTCACCCTCTGTGACCCATCTTGCTGTAAAGGACCTAACGGGAAGTGAGCCTACTCTAAACTGAAAATATAATTTCCGTTCCTGGGGTTTTGTTATTAAATCCCAATACTGCTCCAAGCGTGGGAGTGGTTTAAAGTCCATAAAGCAACCTGTGAGAGAGGACGATTCCACATTTCTATATGTATTATGATTAATAGTGGCCCTGTACCTCTCTTTTAAGACATCCTTAGAGGAAAAATATACATCTACGGGATTCTCCCATAGCATTTCCATGCCCATGCTTACTAGGGTAGCTCTCACCTCCCTGAGCCATTTGATTTTGTGAAAGCTATCGGCACTGATTAAATCTTTTAGGCCTGCAGCATAGGTTGATAGTTCAGGGGTTGACCAGATTCTACGCCAGTACAGTATAGGGCGGAGTCTAGCTGCATCAGCCAGTGCATTTCTACCAAGGTCATATAACAATGGGCGAACCGGGGTACTTTGTGGGAGGCTTGTAATCTTTCGGAGGAACCTATTTTCAGCAGCAGTCAACTTTAGCGTTTTTTCAAACACCCAGAGTTCAGCCCCATACAAGGCAGAGCTGACCACTTTCATATTATACAATTGAAGCACCGGACTAACCGGTTTTGTTAGAGAGGTGTTATATTCAGTTAGTAAAACCCCAGATAACTGCCGGTGCTTTAATGTGGCCATGTCAAGGTGTTGATCCCATCTCATATTGTTCTGTAATATAACCCCCAGATATGTAAATGAGTTAACTTGTTCTAGCTGGCGACCATTCATGGATAACCCTCCTCTATATCCCTTGGATGGGTTAAACACCATGAGTTTTGTTTTGGAGACATTAACTTCCAAACCTCGTAGCAAACAAAACTCCTCAAAAAGATTTAATGCTCGCTGAAGACCATTCACAGTTTTTGAAATAATTAATGTGTCATCAGCGAACATTAAAATTGGGATTTTTACACCTGCTAAAACGGGGGCATCTGTTGGAGTAGACTCCAAAAACTTTGCAATTCCATTAATGAACAATGAGAACAGTGTGGGCGCCGTAACACATCCCTGTCTCACACCTTTCTCTATGGGGAAGCAATCAGTTACGTAGCCCTGGGCACCCCATCGAATATGGGCAAAATTATCCTCGTGGAGTCTAACTATGAGAGAGAGTAGCTCAGGTGGCATCCCCAGCTCGTACAGCACTGACCACAGTTTCCCCCGGGGCACTAAGTCAAAGGCTGATCTAAGATCAACAATGGCTGCATAAAGGCTGCCCTTGCCTAGGACAACCGATCTCCAGTGTACTAATTGAAACCTGAACACCTGATCAATTGTACTTATGTGTGATCTAAACCCAGCTTGTAATGGGGATAGGATGGACCACTCTTCAATCCACTCTTGGACTTTATTCAAGACTAACCGCCCCATTATTTTTTTGTAAACAATCTATCAAGCTAATAGGTCTATAGTTGCCAGGGACTGATTTGTCCCCTTTTTTGAAAACCGGAATAATCTCCGCTCCCTTCCAGGAACCGGGTACCGGGGCTCCTCGAGCAATAGCATTTGCTACTATGAGAATATATCTGGTCCATTTTTCCTTATCATGTAGATATATATCGGCCGGGATACCATCTAAGCCTGGAGCTCTACCAGCAGTTACTGCACTTAAAGCAGTAATAACCTCTGCCTCTACAAACGGGGTGACTTGATAAAGGGAGAGTGGGAAATCCCTTAAACTACTTTCAGTTGTGCTGCTCACGTATTGGGGTTTAAAGTGGTTGATCCATTGCTCCTGGGTAACGTAATTCTGTGGTTTTGTCGATTGGCCTCCTCTGCCCCATTTTACTATATTCCAGAACTGCCCGGAGTTGTTACTGGCACAAGCTAGTCTGAAGTCCTGCCATCTACCTTCATCCCATGCTTTTTTTGCCAGCTCCTGCGCCCTTCTGTATTTAGATCTAGCTATACATACTAAAGCCGGATCACCAACCTTAATCATGTCCCATAAAGATGTACGGGCCTTGGAGCAATCCTCATTAAACCAAGGGGATCCTTTAGCTTGCTGTATATTGTTATTTTTGTGGGGTCTTAAAAAGTACGAGCGTAAGTGAACAAAGAATTTGTTGTGTATCTCTATGATGTTCCCTGAGGACTCAGGATCGACACCACAGGCCTCAAGTTCATCTAATGCCCCATATAAGCCTGAATTGATAGCTACTAGGGTATCAGGTTTTCTTAATAACTGGACCCACTTCAATCCACGCATATTATTTGTGGGAACCACGTTGAGGGTTGATACCGTACTAGGTAGATGGGCAGATACTCTCTCTGGAAGCAGATCAAAAGTCGCACAAAGAGGATTGTGGTCACTCTCAACCCGCTCCTTCACTATCATATCCTCAAAGGCGGCCCATAATCGAATATTAATTAGAAGATAATCTATACGGCTGGAGCTTCGACCATTGTTGAATGTACATGCTCCATGCCTATCCAAATCAGATCTCCCATTCACAGCCCGGAGGCCTTTTTCCAGGCACATAGCATTGATTTGAATGGCTACATCTGACCACTTATTTATAGGAGTAAGTTCAAGCTCAGGAATACCCCACAGGGCGTCTTCCTCCCAGGCCGGGTCGTGTTCGCCGATCGCAAAGGGCTCAAAGGACACATTAAGGTCACCTGCAATTAGAATTAGAGAGTCTCTAGAGTGCAGATCTAGGAGATCGTCGAGAGTCGCTAATACTTCCGACTTTTTCCCCCTAGACGTGCCTCGTGCGTAGACATTATAAATATCAATGTGACCCTTGGTGCCCATTTTTAGTCTAATCGCCAGGATGTCCCTACTCTGGGTTGGGAGCACCTGGATGATGTAACCAATCTCTTGACGAACCCAGATTGTCAGTCCCCCTGAGGGACGGCCTCTTCCCCCACTAGTTGCTGGAATATGATAATTTAAATAGCCTGTCAGATAAAGGGGCTCCAGTAACCACGTTTCCTGAAAAAGGCATATGCCATAACCATCAATCAATGTTAACCAGTCGGGGGAATCGGTCTTTGACCTTAGCCCAGCAATATTCCAGGATATTACAGCTAGATTATGTAATGTGGGGTCAGATGCCGATACTAAGTCCCCACCTACATCGATATGTACCAAGCCAGTGGTGTTCAACTCTACTATCTTCCCAGATGGATTGTCCAATAACGTTCTACTCTGCCAAGCTAAATCACTAGACTGAGTATGGTGGCAGGAAGAGGGGACTGTAGAAGTTACGAATCTAATAGCAGGCTCCAAGGAGATGTAAGGATCGATTGATAAAGGGGCACTATCTATCTCAGTGACGTCGTCATGGTCGGGCAGTAGTCAGTCGTTTATATCCAATGAGGTACTCCCTTCCGGATAAGCATGCAATTGTCCTTCAACCAGATCACCCCTACGAAGCAATGGAAATCGTCTGAACTGAATTGCGGAGGTACCGGGCGGGCAAGTGCGAAATTCCAGGGCAAGGAGGTTTCCCGCCAAGTCTGCATTAGCTAGAGTAAGCTCGATATAATCAAGCGGTTATACCGGCGAAGAAAACCTCCGTGCCCTGGTTATATCATCGCGAATGACCGAGCGGCAGCCCCGAACTTTCCGAGTCCAGTGGATGACCTTGTTTGTCAAAGACTCTGCGTTTTCAAAACCGTGAATGGCTACATCTGACCACTTATTTATAGGAGTAAGTTCAAGCTTAGGAATACCCCACAGGGCGTCTTCCTCCCAGGCCGGGTCGTGTTCGCCGATCGCAAGGGGCTCAAAGGACACATTAAGGTCACCTGCAATTAGAATTAGAGAGTCTCTAGAGTGCAGATCTAGGAGATCGTCGAGAGTCGCTAATACTTCCGACTTTTTCCCCCTAGACGTGCCTCGTGCGTAGACATTATAAATATCAATGTGACCCTTGGTGCCCATTTTTAGTCTAATCGCCAAGATGTCCCTACTCTGGGTTGGGAGCACCTGGATGATGTAACCAATCTCTTGACGAACCCAGATTGTCAGTCCCCCTGAGGGACGGCCTCTTCCCCCACTAGTTGCTGGAATATGATAATTTAAATAGCCTGTCAGATAAAGGGGCTCCAGTAACCACGTTTCCTGAAAAAGGCATATGCCATAACCATCAATCAATGTTAACCAGTCGGGGGAATCGGTCTTTGACCTTAGCCCAGCAATATTCCAGGATATTACAGCTAGATTATGTAATGTGGGGTCAGATGCCGATACTAAGTCCCCACCTACATCGATATGTACCAAGCCAGTGGTGTTCAACTTTGCTATCTTCCCAGATGGATTGTCCAATAACGTTCTACTCTGCCAAGCTAAATCACTAGACTGAGTATGGTGGCAGGAAGAGGGGACTGTAGAAGTTACGAATCTAATAGCAGGCTCCAAGGAGATGTAAGGATCGATTGATAAAGGGGCACTATCTATCTCAGTGACGTCGTCATGGTCGGGCAGTAGTCAGTCGTTTCTATCCAATGAGGTGCTCCCTTCCGGATAAGCATGCAATTGTCCTTCAACCAGATCACCCCTACGAAGCAATGGAAATCGTCTGAACTGAATTGCGGAGGTACCGGGCGGGCAAGTGCGAAATTCCAGGGCAAGGAGGTTTCCCGCCAAGTCTGCATTAGCTAGAGTAAGCTCGATGTAATCAAGCGGTTCTACCGGCGAAGAAAACCTCCGTGCCCTGGTTATATCATCGCGAATGACCGAGCGGCAGCCCCGAACTTTCCGAGTCCAGTGGATGACCTTGTTTGTCAAAGACTCTGCGTTTTCAAAACCGTTCCGGGAGTTCAACTTGGGAACGTTAATCATGTAGATTTTAGACGCATATTCCGGTCTGGGTGCTAATGACCTACTAGGCCTCTGATATGTAGCATAGGGCATATATGGTGCGGAAGGTACGTTAATAGGCCCTAGATTTAAAAACTGGCTCCCAGTCATGGGCCTAATAGGTTCAGTTTCCCTCCGGAGTGTGGTTAATTACGTTCTTACCCTCCAACGACGGAGATGTTTCTCTAAGATGTAATGCCGCGTCAGGTGGTAGGTTGGGGCCTTTAGAGCAGGTGTTTTTCCCTTGCCGAGTTGCCTTTTGCCTGATATCATTGCCTTGACGAGCCTGTTGTACAGTGGGACTTGCTTTGTAGATAGTTGTAGTCGTGGACCCCGAAACACCCTGTTGGACTAAACTGTTAACCAGCGAAGTTAGATTCATAATCATCGCTTTCATAGCCCCTATTTCGTGCCTAAGAGAATCAATGAGATGATAAGTGTCCTCAGATTCTAGTCTGGGCCCTGAGCCTGATCCACTGCCTCCCTTCGACTTTGTCAATTGCTCCGTCGAGTTTTCCCTATCACCGTCCTGCATATCAGACAAAAGATGGAACCTGTTGGTACATAGAATTGCGGGGCCCGGCTGGTGCAGGTCAGTGTCGGGAGAAATAGTGGGCAAGTGACAATTTCCCTCCCCTTCAGGAATTGGCACATTGTTGGAAATTAGGGCTCCTTTTCTAAGTGATTTCTGGAAAATTAAAGGGATAGTTGGGTTATTTTGTGCTTTAGGCTTTGTGAGTGGGAGGGGCTGGTTAGGTTTTTCCACAGGACTTGGGCACTCGGGTGGTTCAGCCTCAAGAATGTTTTCGCATTCAGTAATTAGGGTGTCTATGTGGTCAAGGACACAGTTGCTCCCTAGGTGTTTCTGTACTTTTCTGGCCTTTTTACCTTTATCAGACCTCCCATTGAGGCTACCCCCACTTCCCACACTAGTTCCACTCCCCTCCATACACTTCCTTTTCCCCATGTTCCAGTACGTTACACTAATAGCTATCAGATAGACAGACCTTCCCTGCTAAATCACAGCCTACCCAGCTCCTAATGAAGCGAGCTGGGTAAACAATAGATGGAAATGGAATACGGCGTGCTTATACAAAGCTCAAATTTGGGTAGAATACTTGTCAAACAATCCACCGATACAAATGACATATGCAAGAGAGATAAGGCCAAGTGCAAACGCCGTACCTTGTTACAATAAGAGATCACCAGTCACTGAGTCCACAGTTTGATTGCTAGATGAAAGGGGAATGGCCCTGCCCTGACTCTTTCTGGCGATGACGGGCAAAGTCCGGCCCGCCCTTGGCCCGGGCTTCGCCCGGGCACTGCCCGCGCGCGTCCCGCGCCGCGGGAGATTTAGCGCGCTTTTATGCGCGAGATGAAAGATGTGGCACCCGGACTCGCTCCTCCCTCCTGGGAGAGCCTGGCTTACTGGGCGATGTAGTCCCTTGGCAGCAGCAGCGGTGGTTAGCGTCCCACGCCGCGGGAGATTTAGCGCGCTTTTATGCGTGAGATGAAAGATGTGGCACCCGGACTCGCTCCTCCCTCCTGGGAGAGCCTGGCTTACTGGGCGATGTAGTCCCTTGGCAGCAGCAGCGGTGGTTAGCGTCCCGCGCCGCGGGAGATTTAGCGCGCTTTTATGCGCGAGATGGAAGATGTGGCACCCGGACTCGCTCCTCCCTCCTGGGAGAGCCTGGCTTACTGGGCGATGTAGTCCCTTGGCAGCAGCAGCGGAGGTTAGCGTCCCGCACCGCGGGAGATTTAGCGCGCTTTTATGCACGAGATGAAAGATGTGGCACCCGGACTCGCTCCTCCCTCCTGGGAGAGCCTGGCTTACTGGGCGATGTAGTCCCTTGGCAGCAGCAGCGGTGGTTAGCGTCCCAAAGCGTTACCAAAAAACACATCGGCCGGCACACCAGTCTTGGCAAGTGCCACTTCCTTCTTCTGTTCCTTCTTCTCACTGGCAACTTTCTTGGTACTTGAGGACCTGGTACCTTTCTTTGGGGCCATCTTCTTCAGATGTCAGCAGGACGCAGGTGCACAAGTTGCAGAGATGTCTGTGGTCACACGTGGACGTGACGCGCAGCAGGACTTCTGTCTGGCAGTACAACGGGTGATGATGACACCTCCTCCTCTGTCTTTTTGTGCACCTAAAAGCAAAGAAGCCAGGAGAACATCAGTGAAATGTTGCATTTGTTGTTGTGGTTCAATTACTAGTAGTACAAACAAACAAATAAAATATATAAGTTAGTGTAGCCATTTGTGAGACTGTCAACAAGGGCTTTCATGGTATACTGTGTACACTGTCAGGAAGGATAGGAAAGAAGAGGAACAACAACAAAAATACAAATGTAATAGAAGTGGACCCTGTTTGGCATTAAATTATTTGCTCATCACATCATTCAGGGAGCTGCAGCTGGCAAAGGGGATGGATGGAAGCAGTAAGCCAAGAGGAAAACCATGCAGGCCTAAATGGCAAAAGCAGCACACTTATAACTCCCACCAGAAATGGCCACCAGCCACATGGACACTCACAAATTACAAGCAACAAGCATGAGGCCTGGAAAACAATGTACTGAAAACAGGCCTATGATAGCCAGGCAAAGGTTGCATGCTAAACCACACTGCTTTGCCTGTAATGCAATAAAATGCAAAAACGAAAATCCACAGGGCTAAACAAGGCCTGCAACACACCACACACAACTAAGGCATGTATTTAACACACAACCCAAAAAACTGAAATACACTCAAAAATACACATTTTGCAATTCAATTCAATGCCATCCATGTGCCCTAAATGATGTTTAAATTCAACAGAACACACAGAAACAGTTGTTTCATGCACCCCTGACTACCTCTGCGCCTACTGGATGAAAGGCCTGTTGGCAGACTAGGCCACAAGCTTGCAGGACTATGGATAAAAGCACACTGCCGGGCTTCAAAATGGCCAGGCCCACACCAACAAGAAACTGAAGACAGACAATGCAGGCCTATGGCAAAAAGCACACTGCCTGGCTTCAAAATGGCCGCCAGCCTCATGGCCAGGCCCACAACAACAAGAAACTGAAGACAGACAATGCAGGCCTATGGCAAAAAGCACACTGCCTGGCTTCAAAATGGCCGCCAGCCTCATGGCCAGGACCACAACAAGAAGCCTAGGCCACAAAGGAAATACATTCAGGCCTATATGGCAAAAGCAGCACACTTATAACTCCCACCAGAAATGGCTACCAGCCACATGGACACTCACAAATCACAAGCAACAAGCAGGAGGCTTGGAAAACAATGTACTGAAAACAGGCCTATAATAGCCAGGCAAAGGCTGGATGCTAAACCACACTGCTGTCTGCTTTGCCTGTAATGCAATAAAATGCAAAAACGAAAATCCACAGGGCTAAACAAGGCATGCAGCACACCACACACAACTAAGGCATGTATTTAACACACAGCCCAAAAAACTGAAATACACCCAAAAATACACATTTTGCAATTCAATCCAATGCCATCCATGCCCCCTAAATGATGTTTGAAATTAATAAATACATCACACAGCAAAGGAACAGTTGTTTCATCATGTTTCATCATGCACCCACCCATGACTAGCTCTGGGCCTACTAGTGGCTACCCACAACTATTTATTTTTTTAAATGTTGAAAAGTACAAAAATGTAGTTGCAGCAACTGCAATGCCCCAATCAAACAACACCAACTTACTTGTAAAATCTCAAATCCCAAAATCCTCAAATCCAATGATAATAATGCAGCAGACACAAAGAGTGATCCTTCCAGCTCAAATCCAAGTGAAAAATTAACAGGAGCTGGACAAAGCACTGGGAGGAGCCTGCTGGACAGGAACAGGAAGTAGTAGACTCTGTGGCACTTCCTCCCTCTCCCCCCAAAAAAATTTGACAAAAAAGGACAGCCAAATATCAATCTGAGGTTTTTATTTCATCCAAATCATCAGTTTATAGAAGCTGTTATGCTGCTCGCGATATTATTCTTCTCCAGATTGAAAATTTTGCGTGTTCGGGATCGCGAGCTTTACCAACATTCCGCCGGATGTCCGATGGCGCGCCCGAATGACGTGTTCGCGATCGCAATATCTCTCGCGTGCACGATGGCGCGGCGAATGACGTGTTCACGATCGCACACTCTCGCGTTGTCCGATGGCGCGGCGAATGACGTGTTCGCGATCGCAATCTCTCTCGCGGTGCACAATGGCGCGGCGAATGACGTGTTCGCGATCGCACACTCTCGCGTTGGCCGATGGCGCGGCGAATGACGTGTTCGCGATCGCAAACTCTCACCGGATCGCGCGGCCGGCTACCGAAATCTCATGGCGCACGCGAACGGATAGGAAAACCCGTCGGCGAACGCAGGAATCCCGGTAAGTCGCTATCGCGCGCGCTAAAACGCATTTTTAAAGCGCGAACAAGAAAATAATTCCGCTACGCCGAGGATCGTGGAATTGTTGGCAATTCCGCGTTCTCCGCGGAACGCGAAATTGCCTAAATTCTGCAAATTCCGCGAGCGGAGCGGAATTTGATGCCCAGGGTTAGTATAAAGGCACCAGGATGCAGTGCTACAAATAATATGCAATAAAGCCCAAGTATACAACTCATCAAACTATAATCATGTCACCGGAGTTAATATGCAATTAAAAGTCGTTTGCACCATTTTGGGAGCATAAGAATCTGATAAAACTGAAATATAAATTTGTTATTGTAGTTTTGAATAAAGTATACTTCACACAAAAAAATGAAACAATGTAACATTCTTTGAACCAATTTAATATCATAATTCTATCAGACGCATTCGTGTGTACATTGTGATTAAACTGTGTATTTTTATAGGCACAGGCAGTCCTATTATCATAATATCATCCTTCAGAGTATCCTGTGTGCACGAGTTAATGTTTAATACTATTGCCTAACTAGAAGCATGTTTGCACATAGAAGCTTTCTAGTACACAATGGTTTGTATACACACACGGTTGAGTACACCTGTCTTCAATGACACACTATAGCTGGTGATCAACGCAAATCCGTAGAAGCCTGCTTGACGCTGAGGCATAGTTTGAATTGTCAGCATGGCTGCACAGCGCAGCACTTTAGCAAAGACTTAATGACCAATTACATGCGTGGCTGCTTGGAGCAGCATAATGCCAGGGCATTATTGTTTCAAAACACTTTAAACTTTGAGCTGACGTAATGATTGATTTGCAATGCAAACAACGAGCTTCTGCGTGCCTTTGTGGGCCAGTCAATAAATGGCCCCTATAGTTCATGATTATGATATATTTTTGGAGATTATGAACAGATGCAGTAGTGCTGGCCATTGTTTTAGGAAATTAGAGATTGTTAATACGTTCGCTTTATAAAAATGCGGTGGCTTGGGTGATTGTGAATGATGCCATGCAGATTCACAACGGCCTCTTTTTAGCCACAACACACTCAGTCACATTTTAAGAGAGGAATAGATGTTTTTTTTTTTTTAAACATAGCTGTGTCCTCGTGGGCAAATGTATGTCTCCGACAATAAGAGTTAGTGTTTTGGGAAGTTAGGCTTGGTCTGTCAACCTTCCAGAGATTAGCTGCTTCATAGGCCACTGTTGATATTGACACGCTGTTGCTAGGCGACGTGTTTACCGCCTCGTGAATAGGCTACTTGGGGACAGCGAAAATATTCAAGGGATTGGCAAATAAGTGAAACGTGCAGTGACTTGATTCCTTCCTTATGCATAAAATAAATGGCGGTATTGATAGCTATAATTTTACACTGAAACAACCTTGCGAAAACCAACAGCAATTAGGGTAACCGTAATGGAAAAGTATACCTTCCCGGTGGTAGGTGAAAAATTATCTGCCCTAGGCTCAAAGGCCAACACTGTAAGGTCTCCCCTTATATCAGTCTGCACAGCGGAGTAGCTTCGGGGAGGGGTAGGAGGGGACAGTATGCGGCACCACGACTGACAAAAGGCTATTTCATACAAACGCTCTTTATTTCAGGTAGTCAGCACCTTCAGTTTTCCCAATATTCTATTAATTAATATTATTTCGAATCATTTTTATTCGAAATTTAGACCCAAAACGGCGCGGCTCGTTTTGTAACCTCTGACAAAAGTTTTAGGTTCTTCAAAATGCCCCTTCCGGGCACATCTAAATGGAAAATATGCCTCAGGGTCCTGTTTACAGGAAGCTGCTAAAACACTCTCAGCCTTCCCATCTGCTGAGTTCCATGTGTGTGGAGTAAACATCGTCGTCTAAAGCTCGCAGAGACCGACAACATTGCTCCCTTCTTATAAAAAGACAGCAAACATTACAAGGTAATTAACGGATGTCATTCAAGATGGTGGCAGAACATGCCAGTCTAATTGTATGCAATAGCAATTCCCATGACCCAGATAATGCCCTCATTTCATTATCAACTCAATATATTCATTTTCACTGTTAACCCCCTCCCCCTTACTCCCCCCGTCCATCTCCAGGCCTCTCCAGATCCGCATCTGGCTTCTGCGGTTTTGTACATCATATCTCACAGCGCATGCTTTACTCACGTCCATGCTTTACTCACGTCGATCACGAATGATTACTTTTGTGTTGCGTTACCATTAAAGCCACGGGAGAAACAAACAGTATGGAAACACTGCGCAAAATGGTTCTTTGTTCACAAATATGGAAGTAGCAAACAAATTTAGCCCCATGTTTTTAGTCTAAACTTTTACATTGGAAACGAAGGATGTTAAGCTATTTCCATTTTCTTGCTCTCAGTTTTCAAAAGCAATTCCCCCCTCCCAATGTTGTGGCATTGACCTTGTTACTCCAGGAAAAGGGAGACAATAAGCAACGCACTACCCAAATATCAAAGTAGAAACATAATTAGCTGCATTGTGACCACAGCTGTCAAGAGAATTAAGGGTGCATGACACATGGTATGGGGTGAGAAATATCAGAAGGATCTTTAATTTTTTGGAGGTGGGAGGCACCAGATTTTACAGACAGGCCAGTTAGGGGTCATGGGCGTCTGCAGAATATTTTTCAGGGGAGGCATCATTTTAACATCATCCATCCCCCGAATTTTTTGACAGTGTCAAAGGATAGGGGCATGGTCATTATCACATAAAGTGCAGGCATGCAAAGGGTTGAGAAACCTGATGCAAAAGTTTAATAGAAGGATCAAGCTGCCTTTGTCTGATTAGCAATTTCTAATCTGTTTTTAGGTTATCACTATTGAATACACCACATTATTCATACAACACGATCAAGGCACTGTAACTGAATTATAAAAAAACATGTTGAATCTGCATTTGGTGTTAACTTGCACAAACGAATGACAATTAAAATATATGACAGATGTATTTATTTTGAAAATGTATTAACTTAAATATATTAAAATAAATCAAATTAAATATGTCAACTTAGATATAGACAACTGTTCTCATCCAAATTGGAAAATAAAACATAAACTTAAACTGGATAGCTGTTGGAGGTTAGGAACTGCAAACGTCTACACTCTTGCTCAAATTTAACAATCACATTTTTCAGTGAGTAGTATTATTCGTTTTTTGTTCACTGGTTAGTGATCTTGAAAAAGGAACTGTAAACATCTGTAGTCTTGTGCAAACGTATCAATTACTTTATCAATCATCTGTTGTTTGCTTTAATCAATTTTTGCTTGACGTATGCTCATCATGCACAAACCCGATAAGCGATCATCTGCCATTGTTGACCTCAATCAGGTTTTCACCCTTCTCATTGTGCTGAAAGAACTTTCCACTGTAAAAGTGGTCACTGGTAATGTGAGAGGGATGAGAATTGCTTGCTGGACTGATGGAAATAAATCTGTGTGCTTTAGCAAATCCAGAAATCCATTGTCAAACTGCTCATCCTTTGTTAACCAGAACTCAAACCTTGTGACTTCTTCGGCTTCCAGGTTTTCAATGTCATAAATTTCTCTGATGTTTGCAATCTGGCATTTGTATTACTCAAGTGTTATTTTTGCCATGTGTTTTGGGTAAAGTGAGAAACAGACTGAAACCAGCTTTCTAATGATGCGATGATAGAGTTAAAGTATGGCACATAGATAGACTGGTGACAGTATTCTTCCACAGAAGAGTAACCAGAATTAGAATGCACTACTTGCCGGCCACACTGTCTGGCAATACAAAGTTTGGGAGAGCATGTAGCCTTATGACTAGAGCGGTCGACCTCGAAGCTGGAGAACCGGGTTCGAGTCTCTGCAACAACACTCAACATCCTGTGATTCCGGGCAAATAACTTAATCTCCCTGTGCCCAACAAAAAATGAAAGTGTCCATCTGTAACGAAACTGGTGTTCATATAAAGCGCTCTGATACCTGATATCTTCAAGTCTAGTTCGCGCTATATAAAACTCTAAAAAAAAAAAAGTTTGATGTTCAATTTTTCTGCACTGTTTGAACATTTGAAAACATTTTCTTAAATTTCTCTTCTGATTTCTGTCTGTGACCACAGAACACAGTCAGAAGATCTTTTGCACGTGATTACAGACCTTGAGGATATCACGCTGAACAGCTTGGAGAGCCTGGCTTACAGATTCCAATCTTGATGAGTAATTTGAAATGATGGACAAGCAAAAGAGAGAGCTCCCTGTGCTTGAGGTACATTGCAAATGATATGCATCCTGATGTGTTTTTCCTGATGCTGTTGGTACCCAGTAAGCTTAATTGCTTAAACATCTATTCAAAGTTTGAGCTAAAAATTCGAATGCTCTTGTATTTTGCTGTCCATCGTGTTTCACTCAGCAATGGCTCGTTGGGAATAAGAAATTTTCTTTTTGGACTCTCACGTAAAAACTTAATGATGGCTTTCACTGTGCCTATAGAATTCTGTATATCAGGAACAGCATTTAGGCCATTAACCACCAAATTAATGTTATGTGCAGCACAGTGAGCAGAAGCGGCTTTAGGATATTTTCTCTTTAGTATGGCTTGAACGTCACCTTCCTTTTTCTGCCATTGTAGAGCATCCATCATATCCTTGGCCATGGAGTTTTTCTATGTTTAATCCAAATTTAGAAAATGTATCCATAATCATATTCACAATTGAGATACCATCCATTTCTTTTAAGGTTGCAAATACAAAGAATTCTTCTCTGATGACAGCTACGGTGCTACTTGTGTTTACAAAACATACTCCAAGTGACATCTATTCTTTTCCAGATATGTCAGCACTTTCATCAGCAATGATTGAAAATCCAATTGACATATTTACTAAGGATACTAGATCTTCTCTTAAAGTTTCTTCACCTAATGTAATCAATTTATTTTCAACTTGAACTGATGTACAATGTGCATTAACTTGTGCATTTTCCAGATGGTTCTTTAGGATCACATCTCCTGCTTCAATGCGGAATTGGTACAGACTATGCATGTTTCCATTGTACTTATTTTCCCATGTAAAGCAATTTCATGTGTGCCACAAAATAAAATTGTGGACATAATTGGAAATAAGTTTTTCCGATTTTCTTCAACTTGCCTTTTCACAGCGCTGCTTATTTGGCAAACAATACTTGTTTCTGGCTTCTTTCTGATCGCCAAAAATTGAGTTGCATCTACTTATGCGTTTTTTTATGCCAAGACAATAAAACATGGTTGCGTGCACTTTCATGGAAGTCTTTATATTTAATGAAAGGCATAGTTATGAATGCTCCTTGTGCCCATGAAAAATTGCTGTGGAAAAACTGTGCAATACTTGCAATTTTCACCATTTAGTTGTGAAGAGTAGCTAAGCAATAGTGAATATTGATTAATCCACACATGACAGAAACAGCATGGTCTGCTGGAATCCATCTTGAAGTCATACTTTTCTGGTGGGGTATACATATTTATTAGTAGATTGTATTTAAAATCATCTGTTAGTTTTTCTCTGAATTAAAATCCAATCCAATATCATTTACAGGAGCATCAACATCTTGGCTACAAGCTGAAACTGAACCTGCAGAACTGCTTGTGCTTGGTTCTTCTGCCTCCTGTTCAACATGTATAGATTCATTTTTGCTTCCTTATCAGATTCTAAATCATCCAATTTTAGTTTTGAAATAATTTGTGAATGTCAATTTCTAAAAAGAAATGGGGATCATTAAATACTCTGCTTATCACTGACTGGGCTGGATTGAATAAACTGTGAGTTGTAGATGAGCTGCAGGGAATTTAAAAATCAGTTTACATTTCTCCTGAAAAGAGAACAAGGGCTTTCCTTCAATAATGGTTAGTTATATTGGTAAAATGAGATTTGTGAACTTAAAATAGCTCACCTACAATGCACTATTATTGCCCTGTGTGTGTGCAATAATAGAAATTCAAAAAGGAAAAGTGTATGTGTGTCGGTATATATACATACACACTGACACACGCACACACTCACACACACACACTCAATATATATATACTGTAGTATCATATTTCACATGCAACAGCACCAGATTCCATAGACGGCAGTTGCCACAGCACTAGATTTCACCCACAGCACCAGATTGCACCCAAAACACTTGCCAGAGCAACAGCTATAATCCCCACAGACCTTGACACAAAAAAAGAAGCACTATGACGAGGCAAATGCTTGATGCGTCATACTCATATCACTTCTTGGTTTCTCTTTCTCCTAATTGCTCTCTTCTGCTCTTTGTGGCTCGTTCTTTCTTTAAACATCGAGTCTCACTGTGTTTCTCCCTCCTCTGTTCTTTCTCCCTGTCCGACTTTATTTTGTCTCTCTTTTTTTTCTATCCCATGCACCTTCTCTTTTCATCTTTCTCTTTTTATCAATGCTCCTTTGTCTCTCTTTTGCTCAATCTATTTTACTTTTACTTTCTCTCGCTTGCTCTCTCTCACCCTTGCCCTGTCTTGCTTTATCTTATCTCTTTCTCTCCATATTTCTCTCTTCTTCATTCTTCTCACTCTATCTAACTATCACACTGCTTTAGGAGCCATACCCATGTGGCACCCACCCACTGCAGCAAAACGTGTCGCTGGTGATTTGCTCAAGCGCAGCCTAATTTTCAAATTGCCAGTGCAATGAGGGAAGTTTGTTAAGATGCACCAGGTCTGGGGCCAAAAAGCAATATGAGCCACAGTGAACGGGGCCTTTGCAGAGTGCTGCTGTAGCGCATGACACATGCTGCTTCTTCTTCTCTGTCCTGTCTGCCTCGGAGCGCAAGCCTGCCCACTATGCTGGGGGCTGTGCCATAGTGGGCGTTTGGCGGACGAACTTCTGCAGGTGACAGAGGTCGGACGCAGATTGGTCCAACTCGGGACACGTGAGGTGGCTTCTGCATGGTAGGAGGCGACTGGCTATGTACTCACACTGTCATTGGTGGCGTTCAGCTACCAATAACAGTGGTAGTTGCCTGCCGCCAGGACCTACCCACCACCCATGACCCAGACTGTTTTTAGCACTGTACAAGTAGTGCAGCATAACACTACAGCAGCTGTACTATTACGTGGCACTTTCTAAATCCACCTGGCAGCCAGTGAGGGACCGCGCGAAGAGTGGTGATTTTTCCAAAACAAATGAGAAAAATGTAGCTCATTTGTGCAGGAAATCTCCTAATCTGTTTACATCCGGGGTAGGGGGCAAGGGCCCCCCACCTTGCCCCTCCTGCGGACACCCATGGTGGGGGGTATAGAGTGCTAAAACTGATTTTGGAAATGATGCAGACCCGGCGAAGTGGATTCAATATGGGAACTGTGATCTAGAACACAAAAGTGGATTGGCATCAAGGCGCTACTGAGTTCAAAATTCACATACGCTTAGTATTATCATGCTACAATAAGGGGGTTGATAGGCAAAGTGTTTACATTCATCAAGTCTGCTTTCAAGAACACTTTTGAAAATCACTCCTGAACCTAAAGCTCAAAGGCAGAGGTGAGGATCGCAGGAGATTTCAAAGACAGAACTGAACTACTCAAAGAATCTGTATCATGAGGAGCTGTTGGGAGGGAGGTTAGGATCGGTGAGCAGATTGAGGCGAGTAATTATAGTAACGTCTGCATTTCCATAGAAAATGCCTTTTTTGGTTTGCTAATAACTTTAGCGCCGTTCGACGAATCTTCACAAAACCTTCCAAAAAAGTGCTTTTTGTTTTGCTTATGTTTCTTCATGGAAAGTTTCAGGGTCATCCAACAAGCAGAATCCAAGAAAAAGAGGGGTCCCAAAACACAAAGTCCCAATGCAATTCCCATAGGGATTTTTGAAAAGGGCTAAAGCCAAAACAGCTGAATAGAATTACACCAAATTTGGCAGGAAGCTAGATCTTGTTCCAGAAATTGTGCTTTTTGCTATTTGGTATAAATCCATTCTGCAGTTTTTGAGCGTCAAAAATATTTGTATATCTGGACGGGTGGGTTTGAAGGACTCTTGCAAGAGTCCTGCCAGGTTAACTTCAAAGAATAGAGCATTCTGATTAGCGTAGGGGGCTTTTTTCCCCTTTGGCCACTTCGCTCCGGAGGGAGCGAGTGCTTTGATTGGCTGCCGGCAACATGAAACAAAATGTTGCAGTGGCCATTACAGTACTCCGAGGACTTAGTCTCCTGTCCTGAACATGAGTTGAAAAAAGATATATTGGGGCCGGATAGGGATGCCCTGCCCTTCTAGCCCTTGTGGGGGGAGGTGGCAAAAGAACGATGGATTAAACCCAGGTCTTTGTGACTGGGGGTGAATGTTTGACATTGTGCAGCACTCTGTCCATCAACTGATCTTTTTGCATTGGTCACCCGAGTGGGACAGGTATGCTCAGACGTGGGTCCAGTGCTCACCATGCCACTGGAGTCAAGCTAGCCTGGCTGATGAGGGGTGATGCCCCTAAACCGGTCCCAGGATGCTTGTTTCCAGTCCAGGGAGAACCTGGCCTGGCAGTTCGGGCTGGACTGTTCCCATGGGGAACAGGGTCAAAACTGATTTGCATATGGCTGGGTTTAAACTGGAATGGCATGGGGAGCAAAAAAATGAGGTATTTAGGCCCAGATGTCTGTACTTGGGTAAATGTTTGACATTGTGCAGCATTCTGTCCATCAACTGTTCTTTTTGCATTGGTCACCCTGAGTGGGACGGGTATGCCTTGATGTGGGTCCCGTGCTCTCCATGCCACTGGAGTCAAGCTAGCCTGGCTGATGAGGAGTGAAGCCCCAAAACCAGTCCCAGGATGCTTGTTTCCAGTCCAGGGAGAACTTGGCCTGGCAGTTCGGGCTGGACTGTTCTTATGGGGAACAGGGTCAAGACTGATTTGCATATGGCTGGGTTTAAACTGGAATGGCATGGGGAGCAAAAAAAGATGGATTTAGGCCAGATCTCTGTACTGGGGTGAATGTTTGACATTTTGCAACATTCTGGTCATCAACTGTTCTTTTTGCATTATCTATCAGATACGGCGCATTCCTGTCCTTTTCCCTGAACTAGTGCACAAATGGCTGCCAGGCTTCAACGCAGGCACGCTTGCACCATGGTGCAAGGGCGTCTTCATTTTAGGGATGATTGTTTTTGTGCAGGAAGGGACACCTGCCTGCACAAAAACAATCAATGGAGATGATTTCCTCTTTCTATATGTGCTGCAGAATGCAGCACACATAATGCAGCACACATAGAAAGAGTAAAAAACAAGGAAAAATAATGTTATTTCTCCTAGTTGTGCCTCCCCTAGGCCGCCCCTGGTGAGGTGTATGCTTTTGAAGTATTCCCAGGTTTACGAAATCTCATGAATGTGGGAATGTGACAAATGCCATTGTGTTATGTGCGAACACCCACCATAACGCTCATGGCATACCTCCCTATTGCAGGGTGAGGCAATGCAACAACCTGCACTGTTTTGCCTCAGTTCATCTCTACAAGGCCATGAAAAGCCACAAAGGGTGGATTTACGCTGCCTTGCAGATATGGCTCTGCAGTGTACGCCACATGACCATCACTAAAAGTGACGTTCCGGTGATGCAGGGCCCTTGTAAATGAGGCCCTCTGTCCCTTTCTAGCTCGACTTGGATGGCACCGTGCTAATCCTATGCTGAAAAACTTTGCTAGATAAACAGACATTTGCAGTGAGCAGATCCAGAGTAGTGCTGGTGTTGTATTTGAGTCCCTCAGCGAGGGACTGATATACAGCTTAATGAGGTGAGGGACTGAAATACAGCTTAATGGGCCAAGGGACTGAAATATAGCTTAATGAGGCGAGGGACTGAAATGCAGCTTAATGGCACCGGTAATTGGAGGCACAGAGGCCGGCTTTATCGCAAAGGACTGCATGGATCATGCTGCATGTGAGTGACATCAGACATTTTAGATTTTCTTTCTATACAAGATGGAATGCAGTTATTGTCTATAAGAGACTGAGAACTATAAAATAAAAGAAAAACAAAATGCTTACCATTAGGTTGCAAGCTGTAAAACACACGCTGACATGGCAGCCAGGGAAATTGGTATCATGATCGTGAACTTTATCAGTCCTTGGCCGTGATTGTGTGTTTCTCCAATGAAATCACCTCTAAATGCATTTAAACGTGCGCTATGTTTGGTGCTAAGTTGATGAGCACTGAGGAAGGCTGGAGGTCGAAATGCATTTGCTCAAATAAATCTAACTGAAAACGTCCCATGAGTGCTCCTCATTTGTGTAGCTTGGATTATTTTATGTGATTTTGCCTCACGTTAGTGGATAATAGCACCCTCTCAGAGTTCGGCAGTTGGGCGATACTTGGAGCGGATATATATATATATATCCCACAACAAGGCAAAAGCGCATTCGCCTTACACGGTCCTCTGATGACGGCGTTCCGCGGCGGTGTGGCGAACCCCTAATTCTCAATCCAACTGCTGTTACACCTTTCCAAACAGCATGCCACAGACACAATAGTTTTATAAGCGGTTATTTTTATTTCTCAAGGCAACCCAACGCGTTTCGAGGCCAAACGCCTCTTGTTCACTAGTAAAGATGTTGCAATGCAGAAGTGCTTAAATAAACATGTGACTCAAACAAATCATAAAAGTGATAAACAGACTTTCCGTTATTCCTCGAGTTTGCTCACTCGGTATTAAAAAATTATTCCTTAATTATGCCCCTAATGTTGCACCATCTGGTGATAACATTTTGTGTGCAATTATACAGGATGAGTGGGGTAAATATTCATAGGCATCCTACCTTATTCTGCTAAATGCCACCCTGGTTCATGATGCACCGTTGTGTCTCAATAAAGTTTTGAATCAACTTTATTGTGGCTTCTACAATCCCCGTGTTGTGCCTAACTCAATATCTTATGTCTAAATTATGCCGTGGCCATACATCTGCCTTCTTGTACACCCAACTTACTTTGTTAAATAACAGACAACCCTCTATGGGATATATCTAAGGGAGACATCTAACTCTCCTCTTGGTGAACAATGTCGGTATTGAAACTACTTCATAAGGCTGTATTCGCCGGGATGCTGCCCCAGTGGGCAGAGTCTCTACTGCGTATGCCCTTGGTCCATACCGGGCAATTTAAATTAAATGAGATTCATGTAATCTCATGTCCCGATAATGAGTTAAACGGGACTGCCTGCACAGTTAATCAAGCCCAAGTGGGCTAATCATTTTCTGAAATTCAATTCAAATTATCATCCTAAGGTGAAGTAGATATTATTAATCTGATGCCTTCCACTCGTCATTAATACAAGTCTTCCAGTCTGTGAAAACATAAAAATACAGAAAGTGTCAAATTAATCGTCATGTATTACTTCATACAACAACACTGAACAAAAACTACAGTGAGGATAAAAACAATTTAAATATATCATCCTTCTAGACCACTGACATCTTTTCTGATTCTAAAAACAATACTTTTAATTAATTGGTGCCCCTATGGAACAATCCCTAACGGTGTTTAGCCTAGAGGGACTGACAATTCTTCGTCTCCATTATGGCCTGTGGGGGCTAATGTCCTGTATTGAATTATTAACTTTGATTCTAAGCGTCTCAAGTCTTGGACTCGGTTGCCACCCCTTTCTTGTATCGGGATTGTGTCAAGTACACAAAATGTCAGCAGGCTGCTATTTTGATTGGGATAACTTTTAAAATGCCTTGCGATGGGATACTGTTTGCCTTCGTTTTTTATGGCACGAAGGCGCTCTAAAACATGCTTCTTTGCTTTATGGAATTATGGATTATATATATATATATTTGCTGAAAAAAAACAATTTTTACATGGACTTTATAGCTAGGCTTACATTTCATCCATACAAAACCATAGAAATTCAGCAGTTATAGTTATGGGGAGCTAACTATAGCTTACACCCCTGCAATGCACTGCTTATGACCTCACATGGTCAGTAACATCACTGGTGACATCACTGATGACATCTCAAATGACATCACTGATGACATCATCCACAGAACAATTCACATACCCATTCACACCCCTATACAATCTCTCACACACCCACTCACACACCCACAGAACCATTCACATACCCATTCACAGACCTATACAAGTACTCACACAGCCACTGACTCATCCTTAGAGCCACTCACTCACACACCCACTCACTCACTCAAACAGTCATTCACACAACCACTCACTTATCCACATAGGTACTCATACAGCCAGTCACTCACCCATATAGCCACTCACAGAGCCATACACTAACCCATACAGCTACATACACACCCACGTATTCACCTATACAGCCACTCAAACTCACTCACCCATACAGCTTATCAACACAGCCACTCACTCACTCATATAACCCCTCACACACTCACTCACATACCCACACAACCAGTTGCATACCCATTCACACATTCATACAGGCACTCACACATCCCCTCATTCACCCATTCAGTCATTCACAAAGACACTCACTCTCCAATACAGCTACTCACACACCTACTCACTTAACAAAACACCCACTCAAACAGCCACTCACTCACTCACCCATACAGCCACTTAGATAACCAGTCACTCACTCATACAGCCATTCAGACACCCACTCACTCCCCCATACAGTCCCTCCTACACTCACTCACACACCCACCCATACAGCCACTCACACAGCCACTCACTCACCGATACAGCAACTGATGCACCCAGTCACTCACCAATACAGCCACTCAATCACCCACACAGCTAATCAAACACCCACTTATACGCCCATACAGACACTCACACACCCACTCACACACCCATACAGCCACTCAGACACCCACTCACACACAGATACACACAGTCACTCACATAATATATGTTAAAAGTAGTATCGCTCATTAGTAGTACACCTAGCATATTAATTTAACATTTGTAGTAGCTTAGTATATATTTTAACACTCATAAACTCTTAAAAAACACTTACACCTACTGGATGATGTAATCAGTGTTGTCATTTGAGATGCCATCAGTGATGTCATCAGTGATGTCACTGACCATGTCATAAGTGATTGTAATTTGTGATGTCGTAAGCAGTGCATTGATGGGGTGTAAGTTATAGTTAGCTCAGGTAACTATAACTGCTGAATTTCTTTGGTTTTGTACGAGTGAAATCTGAGCCTAACTATCATGTCCCTGTAACCTTTGTTTTTTAAGTTAATTTGTAAGGTTTTTTTATTCTGTTTCCTAACTATAACGTGCCTGTAACCTTTGCTTTTCAGTGAATTTCCAAGGTTTTTTAAAATTCTATTTCCTAACTATAACATCCCTATAACCTTTGTTTTTTTAGTGAATTTCTGAGGTTTTTTAATTCTATTTCCTAACTATAACATCCCTGTAACCTTTGTTTTTTCAGTGAATTTCTAAGGTTTTTAAATTTTTATTTCCTAACTGTAACCTGTTACCTTTGACAGTGTGTATGTGAGTGGTGTATAAGTCAGAGAGTGGGTGTGTGAGTGGCTGTGTGATTCTGTGAGTGGGTGTGTGAATGGTTTTGTGGGTGTGTGTGGCTGCATGGGTCTGTGAGTAGGTGTGTGAGTGACTGTAATGCTCTGTGAGTGGGCAGTTGAGTGACTTTATGGTTGGTGACTGGGTGTGTAAGTGCTGTATTAATGCGTGAGTGGATGTGTGAGTTGTTTTGTGTGTATGTTGGTGTGTCCGTGGGTGCATGGGTGACTGAGTTGCATACTAATAAGTAACCCTGCTTGTAAAACTCCACTCTGCTCATGGAGTTTGCGGAGTTTTGGCAACTCCACATTCCGCGCAGAACGCGGAGTTGTCGAAAAATCCGCACTTCGCAACAGAGCAGAGTTTTTTTGTGTTGGCTCCCCCAAAATGTGTTTTCGCACGTGCGGGAGTGACTTACCGGGTGCCCGCGATTGCCGACGAGATTTCCAAGATGTTCGCGAGAGCCACTAGATTGCTAGGCGGCTGCATGGTCCCGCGAGAGTTTGCGGTCGCCAACACGTCATTCGAGCGTGCAAGAGGACTTCCAGTGGGGGTTTTGTGAAGAACGCGATCCCAAACATGCAGGATCTACCCTGACTGCAATCTGGAGAAGGTTCCCTCCTCGAGCAGCATCAAAACCTTCTCGAAATGATGATTTGGAGGTAAAAAAACTCCTCAAATTGACATTTGGCTGTACTTTTTTGTGCCAGGAGTCCTTTTTCTTTTTTTACTTTTTTTTTCAAGAGGAAGGAAATGCCCCAGAGACTCTAACTTCCTGTTCCTGTCCAGAAGGCTCCTCCCAGTGCTTTGTCCATCTCCTGGTCACTTTTCATTTGGATTTGGAGCTGGAAGGATTACTCTTTGTGTCTGCTGCATAATATATCATTAGATTTGAAGACTTAGAATTTGAGATTTCACAAGTAAGTTGGAAAACTGGTGTTGTTTGTTTGATTGTGGCCATGCACTTAGATTTATTTGTATTTTTCATCAATTTTTCAAAATTTATTGTTAGTGGCCTGTAGTTTCAATAGGCGCCTAGTTATTTCTTTGCAAGTAAGTTTTCTTCTTTTATAAAGGAAACATGTTGCACAGTTCACTACATTTTCTCCATGTTTTGAAATCAATTTGAAATATTTATTTAATTCACTATGTAGCCCAGTAGTCTGCCAATAGGCCTTTCTCGGCCACTAGGCCCAGAGCTACTCCATGGGTCCATGAAACAACTGTTTCTGTGGTGTCTGTTGAATTAAAACATCATTTGAGGCATGGATGGCATTGGATTGAAATACAAAATGTGTTTTTTTGTGGTATTTCACTTTTGTTTCCATGTTTGTTAATGCCTTTGTTGGATGTGTGTGGTTGTAACTTGCAAACCTTTTTAGCCCTATGGATTTTCATCTTTGGCATTGTTGCATTAAAGATTTGTTGTTTAGCATGCCTCTATTCTCTGGCCAGTGTGTGGGTGTGTTGTAATAGTAGGCCCCAGCATTTGCCTTCGCTCCCTATGTGGCCAGGGGTCATTTTGTAAAGTCTGTGTCCATAGTCCTGCTTGTGTTCATTGTTTTCCAGGCCTACTGCTTGTTGTTATGACAATGTGGCTGGTGGCCATATTGTGGAGGCAGTCAGTGTGCTCTTGCCATAGGCCTGCATGTCTTCCCTTTGTTCCTCTTGGCTTCTTGCTTCTTGCTATGGTGGCCTGGCCATGTGGCTAGTGGCCATTTTGTGAAGGCAGCCTGTGTGCTTTTGCCATAGGCCTGCATTGTCTTCCCTTTGTAGGCTTATTGCTTCTTGTGGTGGCCTGGCCATGTGGCTGCAAGCCATTTTGTGAAGGCAGCCAGTGTGTTTTTGCCATAGGCCTGCATTGCCTTCCCTTTGTAGGCTTATTGCTTCTTCTTGTGGCCTGGACATTGTGGCTGTCGGACAATTTGTGAAGGCAGCCAGTGTGCTTCTGCCATAGGCCTGTATGCCTTCTTTGTGGTGGCCATGTCTTCTTGCTGGTTGTTGTTTTGCATGCAATTTTTTCATCTTTTATTCAGCAAAAATGTAGCACAGTTCACTACATTTTCTCAATGTTTTTAATAAATTTGCAATATTGAATTGAATTGATTCACTATGTAGCCTAGTCTGCCTATGGGTTTTCCAGCCCATAGACCCAGAGCTACTCATGGGTGCATGAAACAACTGTTTCTGTGGTGTCTGTTGAAACATCATTTTGGCCATGGATGGCGTTGGATTAAAATACAAAATATGTTTTTTTTGTGGTATTTCACTTTTTTTTCGAGTGTGTTAAATTAATTAAATTCCTTTCTTGGATGTGTGTGGTTGTAACTTGCAAACCTTTTTAGCCCTATGGATTTTCGTTTTTGGCATTGTTGCATTAAAGATGTGTTGTTTAGCAAGCATGCCTCCTTTTTCTGGCCAGTGTGTGAGTGTGTTTGCAAGTAGGCCATCAATGCATTTGCCTTGGTTCCCCATGTGGCGGAGGCCATTTTGTAAAGTCTGTGTCCTCCTTAGGCCTGCTTGTGTTCATTGTTTTCCAGTCCTCCTGCTTGTTTTTGTTGTGACCATGTGTGTTGTATCTTACCAGACATAGCCGAGTTGTATCTTGAGTATTTCTTTATTAAGTTCAAGTTGCAGGATGGTAATAATGTACATCTGTTCTTCAGCCTGGTAATCCTTATACACCAGCCCCACCAGGAGCAGCCTGCCTGCTGCTCAGCCCATCTTCCAACTGTCACACCTCATCCACACAGGCGCCCACACATTCCAAGCATCACAGTCACACCAACATTCCACTCTAAACACTCACACTTGCTGAGCAGCTAGGAGATAGGTAAACTGGGATTAAATAAGCAGGATATAACATATCCCCCTCCTTTTAAATGAAAAATTTAAAGAAGAATAGAACATGGGAGGAACTACACACAAGAATGTACAAAAGCAGAGAAAAGTTCAAGACTCAGGGAAGCAAATTAAAATACAACTTCACGAGAGAGTCTGAACACTAACCTGAAAGGAAGGGTAAATATATTGACAAGCAACCATAAATAAATTGACAAGCAATATAACCCATCCTCCCCAATAAAACAATTTTGAAAAATATGTAATATGTAGCAAAGGGTGGGCCACACCCCAAGACAACGATCCCAACAACAAGGGAGCGAACAGTGTAGACAAGATTCCTAACATAAGGAACAAGAAAAACACTCTGAGAATGGGACTAAGAAACTCATTGTGACACTACTCATGTAAAGGGTAAAACACTTGGGACTGTAACCCAAAAAGTCATCCCTCTAGTAAGGGTTTTTGACATAAACCATGTGAATGAGACTAAGACCCATAACCTACCCCTGACGTAAGGGTGAGAAACCAATATACGTGTAGCACCTGGTGACTTACACACCGTATAGACAAGACGTGTGGCGCATGGTGACTTACACACGGAACAGACAAGACGTGTAGCACATGGCGACTTACACACCACACAGACAAGACATGTAGCGCATGGCGACTCTCACACCGAACAGACAACATGTGTAGCACATGGCGACTTAAACACCATTAACAGAACCCACAAGTAAAGTAGTGTAACTAAGAAACAGGAAGGTGAGAGAACCACCCACCAAGAGACAAGAACCTCCCTCATGTAAGGAAGCGTAGTACCAAACCAAAAGATGTGTGACCACCACCTACTAAAAGACTAGGACCTCCCTTGCGTAAGGGTACCTATGCTTCCACAGTAAATGGCAACCATAAGCCATTAATGTGTGACCAAAAACACCAAACCATAACATGTAGCCCTAAAGTATAGTGTGTGTAAAACAAGGTTGCATGGACACACTACAGAGAAAAACTAGCACACTAAGAAATGCAGAAAATCCTTTTAGCTGAAAACAATAAACAGACACTGTAGTAGTAGTAGTAGTAGTAATAAACTTTATTTGGTAGGCAAGTACCATCAAAGTATACAAACACAAAACGTTACAATAGATACATCAAAATGCATTTTAAAAATATCTCTAAACACAGTTCATTTTCCCTTTAAAAAAAAAAAAAAAACTTTTCAAAGTTTCTTCCCTTCCATTATTACTAGCATGTAAAACAAAAGCTGCAATCAGGCAAGGCCATGTGCAATTAAGGCAAACACTTAAAACATATAATATTTATCTTTCTACTTAATATATAAAAATTGACACAATTAAAATCAGACAATGATTAAGAAAGGATTAATCTAAGCACTAGGAGTCAAATTCAGAAGCCTACTACGTTTGTGCCAAACTGCCTGTAGGAATTTGCTCGCAGCAATGACAATAACAGGAGTAGTGTCACTTTTTAAAATTCTAAAAGCCACTAGATATTTAATCACCTTCAGATTATGGCATACAGGAATAATCCATTTCCAGCGTGGGGCAAGATAGTTAGGACAGAAAAATAATATATGCACCTCATCCTCGTCTTCCAAGCCACACGCTGGGCAGATACTGGGGCTTGGGACCTTATGCACCTTGTTAGTTAAAAATCTCAAGGGTAAAGTACCGAATCAAAAGCGAATATAAAGGCTTTTTGCTAGAGGAGAGGAAACAAAATCTAAAAATTCCTCAAAGTGAGAAAACGGCTTGATGTCTAAAAATCTGTTTGTCAATGTACCTACTTGCTGATTATTAGAATAACTATCTTGGATGTAAACCCACTAGCTTGATTTCATGATGTTAAGATCAATTTTACTCATTTTTTCCAGGTTAGTCCATAATCTTGTTAGCCCCAGCTTATTTAACCAGTTAGATACATGTTTGACCCAGGATAACGACTTGGCACCTCTAGTAGACAGCACTTCAATGAAACAATCTCTGAATTCCCTTAGCTCAGGGGTAACCCATAGTTGAATCCAATAGACAAGTGGTCTGAGAGCGGCTAAGTTTGCAACTCTTTTGAGTCCTAAATCGAAAAACAGGGGCGTTAGCGGTGTACTGTTAGGGACAGAGACAAGCCGTCTTACAAATCTATTTTCTGCAGCAGTGAGCAAGGAGACATCACCACATCCCCATATCTCAGCACCATATAGAGCAAACCCTTGTGCCTTGCCACAGTAAACTTCTAAGGCCGGCGAGACAGCACAAGAGCTTGTTTGTCTATGCAACCTGCTAATAGCATTTGCTCTATGCTCAAGTAGTAACGTGCTTTTCCTAAGCTGGTCTTCCCACTTCAAGCTCTCCATTACTTTAACTCCTAAATAATCAAAACTCCTCACCCTCTCCAGTATTCCCCCCCCCCAGGCACGTATAGCTAAGTTTTTGGCCACTCCCTTCCCAAACACCATAAACTTGGTTTTGTTAGCATTGAGCTCCAGACCCCTTGACACACAGAAATCTATAAATTTGTTTACAAGGAGCTGGAGTCCCATTGGGGTCTTGGAGATGAGAAGGGAGTTGTCAGAAAATAAAAGAATTGGTACCTTGCTGCCGTTCTGTGTAGGGGAATCATTTCTGCAGTCCTTCAGAATATCAGCCACTTCGTTTATATAGAGGGTAAAGAGCGTAGGAGCAAGGACACACCCCTGACATACCCCCGCTGTATGGGAATGTGTTTAGTTAGCTCTCCTGCGAGCCCACACCGCACCTGAGCAACGTTATTACTGTACAGCTTAGACATGAGATGGATCAAATTCCCAGGAACTCCCATCCTATTCAAAATATGCCACAAGTTGGTACAGGGAATTAGATCAAAGGCAGCCCTAAGATCAACAAACGCCACATAAAGCTTCTGCTGTTGGAGTAGAATATATTTCCAATGTAATGTGGCGAATCTGGAGACTTGGTCTATAGTGCTCATCTTAGGGCGAACCCAGCTTGAAGGGCTGACATGATGTTATTTGTGTCTATCCAATATAGCAACTTATCAAGGATTTGCCTTGCAAAAATCTTCTGCATTGTCAATTAGGAAAATTGGCCTATAATTCGAGGGCTCAGATGCATCACCCTTCTTGAATATTGTGACAAACTCAGCCCCTCTCCAGGAGTCAGGTATCTCTCCCCCTCGTGCTATGGCATTGGCAAGTAAATTAAAATAGACTTTCCAAATCTGAGGTTCCGATTTATATAAATCGCCTGGAACCTTATCAGGTCCTGGTGTCTTAGCGGTTTTTAATGCAAGGATGACACTAGCAGTATCATCTAGGCTAAAAGTAATAGCTGAGCCATAAGATTCTGTGGTATCACAACAAGGAGAGCCCGTAAAGGGTGCTGTGTTGCCACAGGGACCTGGGGGCACCAGTCAGTGACTCATACAGATTAGAAAAATGGGATACCCATTTGTCAGCTGATATATGATATTGGTATCTCTTTGTGTTATTATCCGCTCTAGTTTGGGTCACTGTACGCCAGAACAAACTGTTGTCATTTGTTTTAACTGCAAGCAGCATGTCTTCCCAAATTCTAATGCCCCAACTCTTTTTAGCCTGTTTTAGCAAGACTTTATAAATATGCCTGTCTTGGGCTATCTGGCTCCTTTCACCTCCTAGAACAGCAGTCCTTAGGGAACATTTGGCTTGCCTACAGGAAAGTTCATACCATCTAATATTTTTCCCCATAGCTGGCTTCCTGTGGGCCATATCTGTATAGAACACCTGTTGCAACTCTTCAAAGAGTAAGTTGTGTATGCTCAGGATTGGGATTTCCAATTCATTCACCCCTTCGTAATTTGTAAAATAATTGACATAAAGCCCATATATCTGGGCCAGCAAAAGTGGGTTTGTCATGACTTTGGGACAGGAAACATAGCGTCTGCAATTGGATAAAACAGGTTCGGGCACGACTGTATAGCATGTATTTGTTACCCTAGCTAATGGAGCTCCAACCAGTGATACTACCAAGGGATCATGATCAGTGTCAGATCACCTATCTACTCTCATATCGGCCAAAAATGGCCAGAGCCTCACATCAAGGCTAGCCAAATCAATGACACTCACATGATTACCTCTTCTAAAGGTGGGTGCTCGATCAGGGTCTGAGGTAGTACGACCATTACATGCCCTCAATCCTCTGCCCACTGTTATAGAGCCTAACTAGCGTCCTGTTGCCGTAAAGTTAGTTCGTGGCTTCCCTGCTAGTGCTCTAATGCCCCATTGTTCATCTTCCTCTTCTGTTACCTTGCTAATATAAGACGATGGCTCATAGGATGTGTTAAAATCTCCTGCCAGTCTTGTTTTTGAATTCGGGTGGAGTGAGTCTAGAGTTTCTTCAAAAATAGAGAGGGTAGGAGATTCAATATTAGCCGCAGTCATTCTTACATAGATATTTAGAAAAACCAGAACCAGTCCCGATGGTAACAGAGCGACAACCCCCATTAAGTCTGAGCATTCTAATTGTAGTACGGTGCATGACTTAAATACATTATTTTTCATGAGAATCATGAGACCCCCTGAAGCCTTCCCGAAATGTTCTGGTGGTTTAGCTTCTACGCTATAGGTCATAAAACCATCAACAACATTTTTTTTGGTTGCACAGGTCTCTTGAAACATACATACGTCATGCTTACTTATAAACAGTAGCCAATTAGGGTCACCCAATTTAAGTGGAATCCCTGCCAGATTCCAAGATATTAAACTAATATCGATTTGCGTTTGAATGACCTCAGGATCAGCGGTATGTGGAAAACTTAAGCTAGGAATGGTTAAGGTACCATCCAATCTCGCTCCATCAGGACAATGACTAACAAGATTTTCGTTAGTCCTACTCAGGCCTGG
The DNA here is from genome assembly GCA_963921515.1 of Calotriton arnoldi. NCBI lineage: Eukaryota > Metazoa > Chordata > Amphibia > Caudata > Salamandridae > Calotriton > Calotriton arnoldi. The sequence continues at coordinate 1,669,178 of CAWUFW010003555.1, read as the reverse complement.
GGGGTCATCCGGGAGTGGTTAACCCCAGCCTCTTGTCCCATTTATCTTTGGAGTCACACAATTTTTGATTTCCACCACCCCTGTGTTTCTCCTCCTATCACTAGGGGGATCTAAGACATCACCAGCAGGGTTAGCTATCACACATGCTGACACTGTGCTAGAATTTATACGAGTATTCCAAATATGTTCAATGCTCAGTCAATCGACTGCATTCAGGTTTGAGGCAGATTCCAAGTGGCTAGCCTGCACAGTTGGGTTGTGAGATTGCGCAGAAGAGCCTTCAGGGTTTCTATTGTTTGAGGGAGATATTTTCAACCTGATCCCGATGCGTTGTTTCCCAAAAGATGACAAGTGCGAAGTTCGAAGTTTATCAGGTTCTCCACTAGTTGTTTGTTACACAAAGTGACCTGTATACAATCAAAAGCTGCAGTGTCTGAGAGGCACCGCCTGGCATCCAAAATGTCAGATCTAATCACTGAAAGGCATTTACGTTTCGACCACACCCAAAAAATTACTTTAATAATTAATGCATCTCTGTCTTCATAGTCCCCTAGGCTTAGTTTAGTCACTCTTGTCAAGTAGATTACATTTTTAAAATCTCGAATTGCTCTTCCTTGAGTATTAGCAGTTAAAAATCTTGTAGGGTAATTTCGCTGGTGACAGAAGGCAATTTCTTGTGCATTATCCGAGTAGGTAGAAGAGGTTGCAATAACACCGTCCATTCCACCCTTGTCCAATTTAACAATAGATGATTTAGCGGCCATCATATTAGATGCTATTTGATTTAAGAGCCTTGGGGGTCGTGTGAGTTGATTTACATAAGTGGCCCTTAGAGGCCGGGTACCTTCCAACGCCTTTTTGGTCATGTGAATAGAGCTTGAGGCGACAGTGGATTTTAGAGCCCGTTCTGCTCCCTTAGAAGCTACTGTTGCTTTGGAAGAATACTGATCTATATAAGGTTTCACAAGCGGTTCAGTTGGACTTGCTTGATTGCAGCGGCAAAGAGAACTTGTCCGTTGCAGCAAGGAAACTTGATCCACTAATGAGACAACCAAATTACTAAGATGGTCCAATTTTAATTTTAATGTCAGGAGAGTAACTGTCTCAGCAGACACCCCGGCGCCTTGTTGAGCCCCAGTTTCAGTTAGGTCCACATGGTTCTTCTCAGGCGGAGTCTGCAATAAATGTGAATATGACCCTTCGGCGCCCTCAGGAGATTGAAGAGGTGCGAATCGATTTTGACAAGGGATATTAGGAGCAATGATAACTTCCGGAAATAGCGGGCATTGGGCATGGCTAGATGGTTCCGTAAGTTCTATTTCCTTATGTTTAGGCAATAAAGATACTATGTCCTCTGCAAGTTCGCTAATTTCACACTGATAATTATCTGAAATAGCAGGATTTGCAGTTTGTACAGTAGCCAACTTTTGAGTTTTTTTGATTTTTGCATTTTTAAATATAGCCAGAACCCTTGGCGCTTTTTCCTTCCCCTTGTCAGTGTTTGATAGGTTTAATAGAGACTCAACCTCTTCAATTAATAAATCAATATCCACCAGTGTGTCGGTATTGATATTTGCGTGCGAGTCAACTGCCAGCTTCTTATGTCATGGTTTCCTGTTTTTTTGTATTAGTTTCAGCCCTTGGGAGGTCACCAGCTTTCTTTTTACCCACACTGTAAATTAGATTAAATTAAATTTTCCCCTGCGGACAGCCTGACCCACAGAGAGAATACAAATAAAAAGAAGCAGTACTCACTCAGATTCGGCAAGTTCAGAGAGATATCAGCTTACTCTCTCGCGGTTCTTTTAGGTAGTCAACTCCTGGGAAGATCCAAATCAATACGCTACTGCAGCATCATCAGAGCCAGGGATCAAAGAGAGCACAGGCCGCATCAGCACCCCGACTGTAGATGTTAGAGAAGGGGCCCAGCCAGGCCTCCTCCGGCCAGTGATGGGCAAAGGCGGGCCGGCCTGCGCGCGTCTCGCTCTGCGGGAGCCCGGGCCGCTTTTATGCACCTCCTCGCGCAGAGAAGATGCGTGGGTGCCTCCTGGCGCGCGGGCCTCTTGGGGATGAAGTCCCCAAAGGTAAAGTGGCAAGTGCTGGTGGGTGCTGGTCTCCGTTGCGGGCTCTGTATCTTTGGTGCTAAAAGAACATTGAAGCTAACCAATGTGGTAAGTTGTGACATGTTGAACACAGGAGAGAAAACACGCACAACATCTTTTAGCAACAATAAACTAGCAAAAGAAAACCATAATTTAACACTCTTATGCTGTGTTGTGAATGTCACCACATCGTTTGTGAAAATTACGTAAATACCCACTTTTACACAGGCAGTCAATGTCTATGGTGTGCCTGTCACCAGAATCATATGCCACACGCCGTGGTACATCAGCAGACAAACTTCTAACCGAAGAAAAGTTGTGCGTGTCACTGAAAACTGGAAAACATGCAAAGAAAGTACTTAGAATTCACTGAGGACTTCTTGGAGAGCATCTACACCGCCAATCTTGACCCAGTAATGAGCAATGTTGCACACAAGATAGCATCCGAAAGTGGGTAAACTCGATCTTACCACCCCAACTTCGGGCATAACCCATAGTCCTCGGTGTGTTTATTACACACTAGAAGAAATGCGGCAAATCCTCACAAATTTCCCTCGATTGTAATAAAGTAAACCGCTCCATTTATTTTTTCGCCATGTCGTGCTTTTAAACAAGCGTTTTGTCCAAGTTCATAAAGATGGAGGCACGTAGAAGATGCAGCGCCGGATGGCACCTGGCGTTGCCGTGCTGCAAAGCGTCCAAAAGCAGCACACAGAGTTACCAATGCGTCACTGAAGAGTCTCCGCGCGACTGCAGTTAGAAGGTGAGTTTGCGCGTGTTAAGAAAGTCTTGTGTCACCGTTCAAAAATGCCCTGCAGCAGTTGAACTGTCATGTTGCCTCACCTCACATGCCAACGGTAAAATGGTAGTTTCCCATAATTTCTCCATGCAGCAGAAGTAGACGCCAGCAAAATGTTCTTTGCACAAATAATGAAACTTTTCTTATTTAAAACTCCACCAGTTCGCGTTGACGGCAATGTGGAGTCAAATTCCATATAGATCTCAAATGTGCCCAGGGTCACGCAATTTGTGGCTGGAAATACGCGCAAAAAAAACTGCATAGTTGAACATGCCACTAATCCTTTCCAGCACTAAACAGCTTGAAAATTAACGTGTTCTTTAGAACCAAAGCTGTCATTGTCAATATAGAAGAAACAAAAACGCAGTGTGCCGCGATCTTCCAACCAGTGCACTCATGTAAATGACAATGCTGCTTGTAAGAGCCACATTCGTAAAACTTGTATGCTAGTAAACACCACCAAAACCAGATGATCCAAACAGATGTAGCAAGTTCCAAAGTTAAGCTGTGGAAGTAGTGAGGGTTACACCACTTACCCACTTGCATCAATCTCAATTAGAAGCACAATGAAGCATGTCCAGGTTGGGGCTGTCCGCTGACAAGGACACTGGTGGGGCTGGCATGCCTGGAGCTCCATTGTTGACGCTTTAATCTTTGTTTCTGTAGGTTTCTTTGGGTTCTTCATGTCCGTACCATAGACAGGTTCTTTAAATCTTGTAGCACGCTTGAGTCATGGTCCAGGTCGTTGCCAAAATATGTTGCATCTTACCAGACGTAGCCGAGTTGTATCTTGAGTATTTCTTTATTAGGTTTAAGTTGCAGGATGGTAATAATGTACATCTGTTCTTCAGCCTGCTAATCCTTATACACCCGCCCACCAAGGAGCAGCCTGCCTGCTGCTCAGCCTATCTTCCAACTATCACACCTCATCCACACAGGCACCCAAGCATTCCAAGCATCACAGTCACACCAACATTCCACTCTAAACACTCACACTGGCTGAGCAGCTAGGAGATAGGTAAACTGAGATACATATAATTAAATAAGCAGGATATAACAATGTGACTGGTGGCCATTTTGTGAAGACAGTCAGTGTGCTGTTGCCTTAGGCCTGCATGTCTGCCCTTTGTTCCTCTTGGCTTATTGCTTCTTGTTGTGGCCTGGCCATGTGGCTGGCAGCCATTTTGTGCATTCAGCCAGTGTGCCCCTTTTCCATATGCTTGCATGGATGGTTGCTCAATGAGATAATGGCAGTTTAATAAATTAATAATTAGACGCTTGAGGGTAATTTTGATTTTTTACTTATTTATAATTATTAATTTATTTTAATTTTTTTTTGTTTATTTCTTATTTCATTTTCATGTTTTAATATTTGATATTTTCAATTTTGTTCGTCAATTTTCAAAGTATTTTAAAAATAAATGTCAATCTTTTTTTTTTCAGTTTCAAAGTAACATGATTTGGCATCAATGAACCATTAACATAAACCCCATGTCTGCTATATGATGTGCATAACAGTATTCATTGTCTAGGGATTGTTCCTTTCCATTGTAGTTTGTCAGCTGCAGCTCCTTGAGTGCCGCATCCCACGTGATGCACAATGCCAAACCGTTACATTTGTATTTTTGTTGTTCTTCTTCTTCTTTCCTATCCTTCCTGAGTGTACTGTACTGTACAGTACACCTTGAAAGACCTTGTTGTTGTCAAAGTCTCACAAATGGTTACACTGTATTGTTAAATTTTTTTAATAACTGAGGTAACACTAACAAGTGTGACCACACACTATATTAGATATATAATATTTGTTTGTACTAGTAATTATTGAACTACAAAAATACCACGTTTCACTGATGTTCTTCTTGCTTCTTTGCTTTTAGGTGCACAAGAGGAGGAGACAACATCACCCAATGTACTGCCAGACAGAAGGCCTGAGCCCTGCGCACGACTTCACGTGATGTGTGACCACAGTCATCTCTTCAACTTGTAAATCTAAGACAAGTGCCGCCGTATGCTAACTGACAGCTTCAAGATGGCCCCAGAGAAAGGTACCAGTACCAAGAAAGTCAAAGTTGCCAGTGAGAAGAAGAAGGCACTGCGACTTACCACCATCGGTATGTCTCCCAAGACCTTTTTTGGGAAACCAAAAATTGCACCTGCAGCAGCAGTGTCCGGGGAGCAAGTTGGGAGCAGCACCCCTGCATCAGCAGACCCACCTCACCAACCTAGGCCCACGCCCATGTCTGTCGCAGAAGCAGCCATTCTAACCATGACAGCGCCGACGAGCAGTGATGCTGAAATTTACTTATTGATATTGCAAAGTAGTACCCAATCAATGCAGGAAACTCAGGTAAGTGGGTAACAACACCGGCAACCACCACCAATAGTAGTAGGTCCTCCCGAAGTAGGGGCAGTTCAGGAGATCAAGCTTCCTGCTGAAGAAGAAGAGCAAGCCACTCTTTCAGAAGATCCATTGTCTTCCAGATCCCCAGCAAGGAAAAGGAGGGTTAGTCCATCAACTTCTTCTCCAAGCCCCCCTTCTGATGACCACTTGAATCCCGCCTCAGTCTGAGAGTGAGACATGTCACGCACACGAGACAAGGCTAGGTAAAAGGAAGGTTCCAGAAAGGCGTAGAGTTATGGAGGTAGATGTAGAAGAAGAGGATGATGATGAGCCAGTCATAATGGACCTTAGCCCCGCCCCAGTAGAGACCGACATTGCCCCATCCCAAATTGCTGTGAGGGATGTGGCACGGATACCACCAACACAGATACCACCAACAACACCTCTAGCTGCCATATTTACAAAGTCCCGGTAGCGACCTACATCCACCACAACCACCTCAGTAGAAGTAGGTACTGCGGAGAGTCAAACGTCATCACCACCGAACAGTTCATCCGACATTGCAAGTGGCACCGGCAGCATCAGTAAGTGTACCTCCCCAGTTTGGGACTTCTTTTCGGTTAGCCAGAGGAGCTGAACATTGCTATATGCTCCATTTGTGCAGTAGGTGTTAGTCAGGGTAAGCTTGGTACAAACTATGGTACCGGAGGCCAAACAACCCATCTGAGAAAACACCACTTGATCCAGTGGGAGGTGCACCTTAGCGGCAAAAAACTGCAAGTGTTGTTGGTGGAGGGGATGAAGATCCGATCACGGTGGAAGGTGAAGAAGAGGGAGACATTTTCTACAGTACACAAAGCACCCCTGTCCCCAGCAGTGCAGTGGTGTCACCCACATCATCATCAGCAACATCGCAATGGCACAAGAGTCAGGTCCAGACACCAAGGGGTCCAAGACAAGAGAGTACAGTGAGTGCCGCAATGAAAAAATGTGCATTAAGCCTAACAATATCTGGTCTCAAGAAGTCACCTGCATCAGTGGCACCAGAAAAGAAAAAAATCCAGGCTACCATTCTCGCCATCTTTAGGCCAGAGGGGCAGTACGAAAGCAAACACCCAACGGCATGTTTGTACAACGCGAAGCTGGCTAAAATGTTAGTGCTGTACCTCCTCCCTTTTTCTTTTGTGGAAGGGGTGGGTTTTCTTGAATTTGTGGCAGCCATCTACCCAAAATGGAAGGTTCCCAGCCGGTCCTATTTTACCAGAGTTGCTGTTCCAGCACTACATCATGACGTGCTGGACAAACTTTGCAGCAGAGTGCTGTTCACACTATCCACCTGACGACAGACATGTGGACCAGTTGCCAAGCCACTGATTACATGTGCATCACTGCACACTGGATCTCTTTTGTCAGGGTTAGAGAAAAGATATCTGTAGGTGTTGACACTGCTGACATTTTTAATGGCTCTCGGACGCATGCTACAGTAGCCATGTTCGCCATGGAGAAATCCCATACTGCTGCAAAAAGTTTGGAAGACTTTGACACTAAGGTCTTTGAATGGCTGCATCCAAGAGGGCTTAACATTGGTTTTGTTGCCACAGACAATGGTAGTAATATAGTTAAGGCCATGGCAGATGGTGGCTATTTCAGGGTCCTGTGTTTGGCGCACTGCATTAACATCATTGTTCAAGACTTTCTGAAAAAAGAAGACTGAGTCAGCAACTTACTGACCACCTGCAGAAGAATCTGCACACATTTCAGCCATTCTTTTAAAGCCCAGAAGCAGCTGAGGATCATTTAACTGGATAATAGAATGCCAGTTAAAGCACTCATCCAGGAGGTGCCAACACATTGGAACTCAACTTATTACATGCTTGAACGTCTGTTTGAGCAGTACAGACCAATCAATGAATATGTCATGCAAAGAGGGGATGCAACTGTGAAAGGCATGAACATTGAGATGGACCAATGGGGCCTAGTTAAATGCCTGACAGAGAAGTTGCTTCCTTTCGAGGTCTTCACACGTGAAGTCAGCAATGAGGACTGTTCCATGGGCCAACCTATCCCATTGTTTCACATGCTACAGGAATCTAAAGGAGGTATTGCAATGTACGCAGGTGTGGAGGAAAAAAAAGAAGCATATGAGTTGGTAGAGAGCTTAATTCTTTGCTTATCTTAAAATACAAGGGTGCAAAAAGGCATTGTGTGATCCAACCATTAAATTTGTGCCAGATTTCTTGATCCACGGTACAAACCGTTACTGGACACTTTCATTCCGTTTGCAGACGGGGATGTTGCCAACTACAAAACTTGGATAGCTGTGTAAGCCAGTCAGCTAGAAAAAGAATGGCCGGGAATTAGAGGCCTGCTCCTCCAGGGCACAACAAGTACTGCAGGGCAGCCTGTAAGTTCAACTTCAGAGCCTGAGGGCAGTGCATTTGTCTCACAGCAGCCAAAACCACCAACAATAGCAAGAACAACATCAACAACAACAAGAATAGGAGCATCAGCCCCAAAATCGGCAAAGGAATGGTTTCTACTGGCAGGGCTTAAATTCAGTGCTGAGGCAGGGCAAAAGAGGCCAAGCAAAGCGGAGCACCCATGACCAATGAGCGGATGGTCCAGGCCTATCTGGATGACCCAACAGAGGTCTACTTTGATCAAAACCCATTGCTATATTGGTATGGGAAAAGGCACCAATAGCCAGTGCTCAGCAGGCTGGCAATAAACTATCTGGCTTGTCCTGTGCAAGTGTCTCTGCTGAGCATGTTTTCAGTGCTGCTGGTGCCGTTCTGACAGTGAGAAGGACCAGTCTCTCGCCCCAAAACGTGGAGAGGTTAACCATGATCAAAATGAATCAGCACTTTATATCACCGGATTATACCATACCTGAAGTACCACAGCAAGAAGATGATGACGGTGACTCAGGTCATGGAAGTAGTGTGTTAGGTGATCTACTTCTGGGTGAACCACCAGAGTTTGAGGACGAGCTCTACTTCCCTGACAACTAGGCTTTCTAGTTACTTTCTTTCTTTATTTGACGCCCAAAAACCCCCCCAAAAAGATATAGCTAAGGAACATTATATACTGTGTGTTGTATGTGTTTGTCTGGTTCACAAATCCGTCCCCACCGTCTTACTCTTTTATTGCCGGATTGGAGTTGTAACAGTGTGCAGTCAGTAAAGAAGTAAGTCCCGACTCCCGACTCACCCTAAAGCCATTTCCCTCAAGCCAGACATTGGATTGAGAATACAAATAAATGTATGCCTGCCTCCAACCCTGGGCCCTGACTATCTATCTATCCTTTCCTAGCCTAGAGGGACTGCCCTGGAAGAAAAGGAAAATGATGGCATGCATTGCACGCTGAGTGATTGTTGTTTGTTGTGAATGATGTCAACTATTCTACACACAAAAAAAGGGACTCAAGTCAATCTTTCCCTTCTTGTTGTTCAATAACAATATTGTACTACTACAGGCCGATCCATTGCATTTTGAGTTGGGTCGAGTCTAGACTCACTCGGGACACTGTTGGTACGGCGTTGGACACCATACTCAAAGTCAGAGTCAGGAGGATCAGAGATGATTGGTGGAATGACTCATGGCGTGGGCGTAAGCGTAACTACTTCAAGAAATGCCACCAGAAGAAGATGGAAGTTTTCAAATTCACTGAAACCAACCGATTTGGATGATGATGACTTTGAGGTGACCTAATGGTAAACAACTGCAAAAAGAACAATTGATGGACAGAATGCAGAACAATGTCATACATTCACCGCAGTACAGAGATCTGGGCCTAAATCCATCGTTTTTTTGCTCACCATGCCATTCCAGTTTGGACCCAGCCATATGCAAATCAGTCTTGACCCTGCACCCAATGGGAACAGTCCAGCCCGAACTGCCAGGCCAGGTCCTCCCCGGACTGGAAACAAGCATCCTAGGACTGGTTTCGGACTTTCAGCCCTCATCAGCCAGGATAGCTTGACTCCAGTGGCATGGAGAGCACGGGACCCACGTCTGGGATACCCGTCCCACTCGGGTGACAAATGCAAAAGAACAATTGATGGACAGAATGCAGAACAATGTCATACATTCACCCCAGTACAGAGATCTGGGCCTAAATCCATCGTTTTTTGCTCACCATGCCATTCCAGTTTGGACCCAGCCATATGCAAATCAGTCTTGACCCTGCGCCCAATGGGAACAGTCCAGCCCGAACTGCCAGGCCAGGTCCTCCCTGGACTGGAAACAAGCATCATAGGACCGGTTTTGGGCTTTCAGCAATCATCAGCCAGGATAGCTTGACTCCAGTGGCATGGAGAGCACGGGACCCATGTCTGAGCATACCCGTCCCATTCGGGGTGACAAATGCAAAAAGAACAATTGATGGACAGAATGCAGAACAATGTCATACATTCACCCCAGTACAGAGATCTGGGCCTAAATCCATCGTTTTTTTGCTCACCATGCCATTCCAGTTTGGACCCAGCCATATGCAAATCAGTCTTGACCCTGCACCCAATGGGAACAGTCCATCCCGAACTGGCTTTGTTCGCCCTAAGTTGGCAGGGTATGCCCAGACGTGGGTCCCTTGCTCACTTTGCCACTGGATTCAAGCTAGCCTGGCTGATGAGGGCTGTTAGCCCGAAACCGGTCCCAGGATGCTTGATTCCGGTCCAGGGAAGACATGGCTTGGCGGTTCGGTCTGGACTGTTCCCATGAGGCACAGGGTCAAGACTGATTTGCATATGGCTGTGTCTGAACTGGGGTGGCAAAGTGAGCTAAAGAATGATGATGGATTCAACCCAGATCTGTGACTGGGGTGAGTGTTTGAAAAGGTTCAACACTCCGTCCATCATCTCCTTGTGTTTGCTTTTTTCGCCCTAAGTTGGCAGGGTATACCCAGACGTGGGTCCCTTACTCACTTTGCCACTGGATTCAAGCTAGCCTGACTGATGAGGGCTGTTAGCCCGAAACCGGTCCCAGGATGCGTGATTCCGGTCCAGGGAAGACATGGCTTGGCAGTTCGGTCTGGACTGTTCCCATGAGGCACAGGGTCAAGACTGATTTGCATATGGCTGTGTCAGAACTGGGGTGGCAAAGTGAGCTAAAGAATGATGATGGATTCAACCCAGATCTGTGACGGGGGGGTGAGTGTTTGAAAAGTTTCAACACTCCGTCCATCATCTCCTTGTGTTTGCTAATGGTAAACAACAACACCAGACCAGACCTACAAGTCTGTGTAGTGGTGGTGGTGATGGCGAGTGTGGTGTGACTGACAGTGGTGCATTGATTTTTTACTTCATTTGGAAAAAGCTATGTTGCTGTGTGTGTGTGTATGTGTGTGTGCTCAGTGCTGTCTGGCTTAAAATCTAAGCTTAGTGGAGGTTGGGTGGGGGTCCTGTTGTTGGAGGTAACTGCCATAAACAGACATGATTTAGCCATGCTGCCTCTGAAAGTCTTCTTGTTGCACTCCTTATGCAGTTTAACTTTTCTTCTTGATTTTTCAATATCCTCTTTGTTTTTCCATCTACAGGCCCTTTAGTGCCATACTGGGAAAACAACTCACACTTACCTTACCAAACCGCATCCACCAGGCACCCAGGATTGACGGATGGACAGTTCAAGAGGAATGCAGAGATGCAACTCCCAATTTGGCAATACAGTAGAATTTGTTTTCTCTTCAATCATTACGCCTGTGTGTGTTGTTTATGTTTGCTTATTTGACTCCTACAGATATTTAAATTTTATTTGCTATCTTTCAAAGCCCTGTACAACAGAACATAATGTATGTAACTTGGGTCTCTCTGGGGGCAGATAGACAATTGGATAATTAATATACTGCCCTGTACTAGTCTAGTACTACTCTTCATCATGCATGCATTTCCTTTCCTCCCATAACAGATTTATGATGGTAGGATGCCAAGATGAATGAGTTGTCCATGTGTAGTATTTGTCTTTGTCAAACCTTTCCCACAAATCCCCTTCCCATCCATTTATTGAAATCCTAACCCTCTTCCCCCGGGCTGTGTGATTTATTGAGTTGTAACTAAATTAAATTTACGCCATTGATTGATCACACACTTGCTGGGGCAGATGTGGTGAAAGCAACACCAACTCAAGGCAGGGCGAGGATCTTCTTCTGCTCTAAGTATATAGCCCACATTAAATTGCCCACCCATGCACAGTATTCGATATTCAAATTTTTTCCTGAGGAACATAATCCATCATAATTAATTGCCAGCATCATCATCCTTCCAGCACCAAAGGTTAAGCTTGTCCACTTCCTAGTTCGAGTCGACATCTGTTTGTAACTTGTACTAGGCTAGCCCACCATTCTGTTTTATTTTACTTTAGCATTGCTTATCATGGTTTCCTGTTTAGCAGTCTTCTTCTTGTGTACTGTACTTCTACTAGTCGTTCTCTAGTCTCCCTCAGATGACTGTCTCCTTTTTTTTGCAACTGCTACTGTCTACTACTACCACCACCATGGCACCTTGGGAAACCAAACCATCACCATGCAGCCATCACTTCTCTTAATGAATTACAGGTAAGAGAAGAAGTGTGGGGGAGTCATTGAAGATACAATAATATATATACTATGGAAATTAATTAATTCACACACCCACATCCCTTCTGAGTCCATAGGGGTTAATAAATAGTTACAGACTGCATAAACTAGGAGGAGAGAGTAGTAGGACAAGTGAGGGTACCGCATCTATTTGTTGGTGTGTTACACTATATCAGCAGATTTCAAAAACTGGCTGCGGCCCTGCTGCAAAGGAAATAGTGTGGCATAAAAGAGTAAACCCCCCCCAAAAACAAGATTTACATCAGATGTTTTGTAAACCTAAAAATGTATTCCCCTAACAAATATAAAACTAGAAAAGCCTACAACACCTGACCCACCTCCTCCTTAACCCCAACCAATGTCCAACGAGAGTCCAAAATCCAAATTGCCCACATTTCCGTAAAACCCAATCCAATTTCCCCAACTCCCACATCCCACCCTCTCCCCAACAGGTCCCACCCACCAAACAAAAGATTGAAAAAGGGGCAAGAGAGAGGCCAAGCGGTGGGCTAGGAGTCAGATCTTCCTCTCTAGTCAAAAGGCTCCTCTATCCTGCTTTCAAGGTGCCCCATCCTAAGGAGCATGCGGTACTGAAATGCTCTAACTGTCACTTTCAAGGGGGTAGCAGCAGTAGAAGATGAAGAACACCACAGCGCAGTACCATCAGAGGCACTACTGGGGCCTGGCTGGGGCCTGGGGCATTGGAGGCTGCTGCTGCCTCCTCCTCCTCCTCCAGGACCACCAGCCGCTGATATTCGTTCCTTATGGCCTCCAGCTTCCTTTGCGGGTCCTGGCTGCTCTCTCCTGCCTGTCAGATGGTGGGTTGGCAGGAGTAGCGATATCAAGAAAGAAAAAAGACAAATTGTAACAAATACTCTTAGCAAAACAGTAACATATGAAATTATTATATAGTGGCACAGTAGCACAAGCAGTACATAGCATTTGTGGTATCCTCGATTCCTCGGCCCCTAAGATTTGGATGAGAATAGAGGTTCAGGCATTAGGCACTAAAGTATGGATATGAAGTCGACAAGTATTCTTCATTTCTCTCTCTTGTTTAGCTAAATTAATCTTGTAGGCATGCCAGCTCAGCTTGTGCAAGTTGCACCATAGACAGACATACTCATGTCGCAGACTTGCATTACTTTACTACTGTCTGCAGGTGGGGCAGCTGTACTACACAATTATCTCTTTTTCTACTATGGCCATGCTCCGTTAAATGGCAAATGCTCAATTTTACTTTCATCCTGACTAGTCTACAAGAAGGCAGATGAATAGTTACTAATATGAATGATGATAAATGGCATGATGTCCCGTGAGGTACTACTATTGTAACCATGCAGCCGATAGGCCACCCATGGCTGACACTGCCGAAAAATGCAATTGGTTGGGAGTGGGCCTCGGAAGGAGGCAATTGATGATGGGTGGGTAGGGTACATAATATCATGTTGTGCTTGGAAACTACTGTGAGTCAAGTGAGTAGTCCTAAATACAACCCCACACCTTTGAATCAAAAATCTTGATAAAAATAATTCTTGTTTATTCTTCTTCCCAGGGATTTTTCCATTTATCTTTTTTTATTTTTTTTATTTTATTTTGAGATATTTTTGGGTGGGGCACATAAATAAATTCATATACAAACAGTTATTACGAGAGATTCCATAGTAATGAAATATGCATTGGGATAAAAACTTATACATTAAGTAGCAGCATAACTTTCATATATACCTGATATTTTCAATACATTATTACTTTTTAGAGACTGTTATTATTCAAATAAGATAGACATTGGGGTAAAACTGTATGTTAATAGCAGCATTATTTTCCAGAAGCAAAATTACAGTTCATTATTATTTCAGGTGCCCCCGACCTCCGCCTTCCACCGATAGACCGGGGCCCATATTGTTTTCCCCAATTTTTGGGCCTTTCAGCCTTTTCTTTCATAGATTCGTTTCTCCAGATTAAAAGTGGAGAGGAGCAAGCCATTGCGAGAAAGATGGGGCCACTGGGTCTAGCCATGCTGTGGCGATGCAGATTTTAACCACTGCCATCGCCAAAAACATAAAGTATGGTTGGGCACCATCTGACCCTGTGCTACTAACCCCCAGTAGCATTATTTATGGGGTTAAAACCACATTCACCTTCAGGATTAGCTCTAGAAACTGTTCTATACCTTTTTTAAGAGCATTCAGCCGCAGGCAGGTCGAGAACATGTGCACCACATCTGCCCTAACTGCTTGGCAGCGAGGACAGCAAATACCCACAGTCCCCCCCCCACTTTGCTATTTTGTCTGGTGTGTAATACAAATCTAAAATTGTTTTAAAGTGCTGTGCCTGTAGTTTTGAAGAGCAGAGCATATTATGTTCCTTGTCTAAGGAATCAAGGAAGCTTTCCCTGCTGCAAGCTCACTGAGCGCTTTGAATATTTCATCACCCTTCCTAGATCTTCTTCAATTGCTCTCAATCTTTTGTATAATTCGGTTAATTGCTGACGTTGTTTTTTGGAGCGGTATAAACTAAAACTTAGTGTCTCTCCGCGGATGCCTGACTTCAGAGCATCCCATACCATACTGGTTTGGGCACTCCCTATATTGTATCCCAGAAACTCTTCTATCCATTTTTTCATGTGGGCAATATAACCGTCGTCCGCTAACAATCCCCTTTCAAAGGTCCAATTCTGTTGTACCCTCTCCCCCCCAATCTGTGATATCCCCAGGACTAGAGGGTTATGGTCTGACATTACTCGGGGAAATTTTTCATTACGGCATTTCACAATTAGACCCTGAGAAACGAAAAATAGTCCAGCCGAGCAACTGTTCTTTGGGGAGCCGAAAAATAGGTACTTCCCGAGTCAGGTTTTGCTGTTTTTAACTTTCTCTATGCATCTAGTAGCCCATTCCCTTCAACTAAGTGGGTCAGAGCCCTATAAACCCTGGACTTCCGACCTTTATATGATCCCAGACTACTGCCCCACCACACTCCAATCCCATTGATATTCAGGTCCCCACACATTATAATCGGGGTCAGCCATCCAGCTAATTCCAGATTCAAAAATTCAAAGACCTTGGGGTCGTTCCCCGTTGACCCATATATTGAGCCGAGGGTAAATGAAAATGTAGACATATGCAGCTCTGCAATAAACCAGCACCCATAATTATCGGCCAATTGCTTCTTACAAACAATCTCTTTTCCCCGAATTAAAATGGCAACCCCCTAGTTCTAGCCTTGTGTGGTGTGTGCTACAAAATTGTACCCTAACTGGTCTAAGACTTTTGTTTCCCCTCCCATAATATGCATCTCCTGGAGACAAACAATATCAGACCGCAGCATTTTCAGGTCTTCTGCAACCCTACGTCATTTTCCAGGGTCATTTAAGCCACAAATATTAACTGAGGCTATCCTTAGATTCATCATGATGATCTTTTTTCCCCCCTGCTTCCACAAAATGCCGCCTCCCTTCATTAAATACCCTATTCTTATTCTTCCTTTCCCAACAACCAGTTTCGCCTTTGTCTAGAATCTCCCTTCTGCTTGTTGCCCTTTTTCCTCCCTTAACTACCCTTTCCCCCTTCCCTCCCCCTCCCATCTCCCCGAAAACCCTCCCTTTCCCCACCGAGACCCTTCCCTCCCTCCCCCCCACCCAATTAGTGAGACAAACAGACCTTGTGAGGTCTGGGTGATGGTGCCTGTGTCCCCCCCACCGCTCGATGCCCTTGTCATTCTAGGTAGAGCTTTTCTTCACCACTTCATTTTGTCCCTTCATTGTGCCGGTGATACATTTGCTTTGTTGCTCACATTCAGTTTCTATTCTCGTATTTCATCCAAGTATTCCTTTGCCTTTATTTCAGATGTGAAGACTCTCACTTTGTTATTGTGGATTATTTTCAAACGGGTTGGATATAACAAATACGCCTCTGCCCCCTGCGCTTGACAAGGTTGGATCAGCTGTCTCAGGCGCCAATGTCTTTCCACAGTCACATGACAGAAGTCGGGTCGAGTGAAAAATGTCTGTCCTTCATATGAGCGTCTGGAGTCCGGGCGAGCTTTGAGGAATATTGCTTCACGCAATAGGAAATTCCCAAAGTACACTATGAAGGTCTTGGTTGTTGCATCCCCCCTTTGTGTGTCTGCCTGGGGTTTTTGAGCATAAGAGGGTAGTGGTGGACCCGTTGAACTTCTAGGTCCCAATTTCACTGTTGGAGCTCCGGGAAAGCCCCTTTCAGCAGTTTTAGAACATAGGCTCTGATGTCACCTCCTTCTATACCTTCTTCTATACCCAAGATTCTTAGGTTATTGCGTCTGTGCCGATTTTCATAATCCTCGAGCTTCCATTGTATGTCCGCTATCTGTGCGCCCTGGACTACAGTTTGTTCTTGCCTTTTCGCTACTTAATTTTCCAATCCAGCCGTGCGTTCCTCTACTGCTATAATCCTGTTGCCCATTTCAGTACAGGCTTTCGTGACCTTTCTGACCACTCCCTGTAGCTTCTTTGTCGCCAGGCGGGTTTTCTTGCCATCTCTTCGTGTTCCTTCCTGGTGTTTTATCGAGTTATATATCAGTCTCAAGGTCGGTTCCTCAGGCTCTTGACTACTATGCCCCTTTCTCACTGCCGAGTAAGGCTTCTCGTATTCCTTTTGCGTGGCAGAGTAATCCCACTTTAGGGCAAGACTTCCTTGTTTCTTCGGTCCCTCCTTGCCCTGCCCTTGGGACATCCGATCCTTGCTTCGCCTGAGGTTTCTCTTCCTGCGGACTATCGTATTGGGCCCGTCCACCTGGCTGCTGTGATCGGAGCTGGAGGATATAGACCCGCTCTCCCCATCAAATACTGCAGCACTTGCCATACTCGCCTCCACGGACTACATTCTCATCGGAGACCTGAACTTCCACCTCGACAACCGCAGTGACCCCGACTCCACCACCCTCCTGGACAACCTCGCCAACCTCGGACTAAAGCCGCTCGTCACCACCCCCACCCACAAGGCCGGACACATCCTCAACCCCATTTTCGCAGGAGGGACAAACATCCACTTCAGCACACCTCGCAACCCATCTGGACAGACCACCACTGTGTACACTTCACCTTCAACACTACCGCCGCACCCAAGCCCGCCCCATGCCCGTCATGAAGGACCTGGAGCCAGGTCACAGAGGAACACCTCAACACCACCCTCTGCCACGATCCCGCCTCCGCCATGACCGACGCCAACTCTACAGCCAATGAACGACACCTCTGGATCACCAGCTGCGCAGACAAGCTCCCACCCCTCCGCCACCCAGTCAGACAACACCCCCTGAAGGCCGCCTGGTTCACCACCGACCTCCAAGAAGCCAGGTGCTCCTGCAGACGCCTCGAGAAACTCTGGAGAAAAAGGAAAACCACTGAAGACCAGAACACCTACAGGAACGCCATGACTGAATACCACCAGCGCATAAGAGCCACCAAGAGAACCTTTATCCGGAACAAAGTCCACACCAACGCCAGTAACGCAAAGGAACTCTTCAACGTCATACAGCAGTTCATCAAACCCCCCAGCGAAGCCACGGACATCACACCATCCCAGGACCTCTGCAACAAACTCAGCTCCTACTTCCACCTGAAAATCAAGGCCCTCTACGACAACTTCAGTGATCAGACTCCAGACACAACCCTCCTCGCCGCCATCGACAACCAGCCCACCATCACCACCTGGAAACCGGCTACCACCAAAGATACAGCCACGACCATGATGAACACCCACTCAGGAGCCCCCACGGACCCCTGCCCGCCGCACATCTACCACAGAGCTGCCGTTGCCATAGCACCCGAACTATGCCAGACCATTAACGCCTCCTTCGAATCCGGCATCTTCCCTGATGACTGGAAGCAGGCAGAGGTCAAGCCCCTCCTCAAGAAACCCTCGGCGAACCCAACGGACCTGAAAAACTACCGGCCCATCTCTCTCCTTCCCTTCGCAGCCAAAGTCACCGAGAGATTCGTCAATGCCCAGCTGACCACCTTCATCGAAGAGAACGCCATCCTCGACTCCTCCCAGTCCGGATTTCGCAGCAACCACAGCACCGAGACCGCCCTCCTCGCCGCCACCGATGACATCCGCATGCTAATCGACCAGGGGCATACCGCTGCCCTCATCCTACTAGACCTCTCCACAGCCTTCGACACCCTCTCCCACTGCACTCTTGCCACCAGACTCCACGACGCCGGCATATGGGGAACCGCCCTCTACTGGATCCGCTCCTTTCTCACCGGCAGAACCCAAAGGATCAGACTCCCACCCTTCCTCTCCGAACCCACAGAGATTAGCTGCGGAGTACCCGAAGGATCCTCGCTCAGCCCCACGCTCTTCAACATCTACATGGCCCCCCTCGCTGCCATCGTTAGGCAGCATGGGCTCAACATAGTATCCTACGCAGACGACACCCAGTTCATCCTCTCCCTCACGAAGAACCCCGAAGACACCAGACTCTGCTTCCAGGAAGGAATGAAAGATGTCGTGGCCTGGATGAGCAACAGCTGCCTAAAGCTCAACTCGGAGAAGACAGAGGTCCCTGTCCTTGGACCCTTCTCCACTGCCTGGGATAACACCTGGTGGCCCTCCGCCCTCAGAAACCCACCCACTCTGACAGACCACGCCCAAAACTTCGGCATCATCCTAGACTCCTCCCTCACCATGGCCCGCCAGATCAACGTCGTCGCCTCCACCTGCTTCAACTCCCTCTGCATCCTCCGCAAGACCTTCAAGTGGATCCCCCCGAATGCAGAAAGACCGTCACCCACGCACTCATAACCAGCAGACTGGACTACGGTAACACCCTCTAAGCCGGAATCAACAAATCCCTGCTACACAAACTCCAAACCATCCAGAACACCGCAGCCAGACTCGTCCTCGGAACCCCACGACATGAGCACATGTCCCAGCACCTACGAGACCTCCACTGGCTCCCCATCGAAAAGAGAGTAACCTTCAAGCTACTCACCCACGCCTACAAATCCCTCCACAACATCGGACCCAAACACCTCAACGAAAGAGTCTCCTTCCACGTACCCAAAAGGAACCTCCGCTCTGCCGACCTCGCCCTGGCAGAGACCCCACGCATCCGCAGAACCAGAGCAGGTGGAATAGCCTTCTCCTACATCACAGCAAAGGCCTGGAACAAGCTCCCAGTCAACATCAGACGCTCCCCCACTCTGCACACCTTCAGGAAGAGCCTCAAGACCTGGCTCTTCGACTGAGTCGGAGCTGCACCCCCCCCCTAGCGCCTTGGGACCCTCACGGGTGAGTAGCGCGCTTTGAAAACCCCTGATTGATTGATTGTGTCAGGGCCGTCAGTCAGGGAGAAGAACTTGTCCCCTAGGTCTAGGGATTCTTCAAGGGACCGGTGGCTTGTGACCCTCTTTATTAATGCCTTTGTCTCTAGCCCTTCCCTATTTGAGGGTGGGGGGCCTGAGGCCTTTGGTGTAATCACATAGCGCTCTGCAGTCTGAGATACTTCCTCCAGTGGGCTAGCACCCTGCTCTTGCCCAGCCCCTGAGTCTTTCTGAATTAGGGTTGCTAAGGGAGTCTCTTTCCCTGAGTTATGATCCGGTTGTTCTGGTTCAGGCTTAACCCTCATATTATTGGCACCATCTTCGGGGTTCACCTCCTTACATTGAACTATGGAGTGGTGCTCTGCCTCCCTGTCCCCTCCTACCTCAGTGATGGTACTCTTTTGTCCTTCAGGTGCCACCGTTGTGGGGGGGAAAAACTCAGTAATTGCTTGCTAGAGGGGAGAGTTCGTTTTTGCCCCCTTCTCTTCATTAACATTACTCTTATTAGAGTTGGCCTCCACCCCCTTACTTCCTTTAGGGGCACTTTTAGGTCCACAAGCGAGAATGGGTTTGGATCCCTTGGAGCGTGGAGGAGGAAATACCGCCGTGGTGGCTGCTGTTGTGACTGATTGTCCAGCATCTCCGCTCCGATCGCGAGCAGTACGAACAGATTTGGGAGGCATACAGGATTTGGTGCTTTCCCACGCCGAGAGCCACCCGTGCCGTACTGCAAACACCACCAGCAGCTCGGCAGCGACTCGGGCAGAGACAGAGAACCACTTAATGGATGCCCCCAGGGCCACCAGGACCGTCTGAGCCCCTTCCGCCACTCGGGCCGCGTTCTCGCTTCTTCGCACCAGGTGAGCGGGGCGCAAGCTATGCTCTTTCCAGGCGGAAAATATAATGTTTGTGAGGCTCTGCGCCACCTCAATCATTGGCATCGGGCAGCGAGAGATCGGGAGACTGCCGCGGTCTTTCACAGAGACGCCATCTTGTCTCCGAAGCTGTTAGGAGTACCAGATTTTTCCATTTATCATTGCATTGTTCTTCTAGCATTATTTTAACATCCTTGGCTTTGCTACTCATGCACGGTTTAAGTTTTACATTCTCTTCATCAAGTCTTCACCTATGACTGAATACCATCCATCCATTACAAACATGGCTATCATTCTCAACAAACCTTTCACCAACAAGCATTTGTCATTTGACCATCCAGGGCATGCATCCTTGCTTTAGGTTGACCCATTAAACCCCCCGGAGGATTCCTTTCACCTATACACTTTCACCCATCCTTCAACTACCCATGCATCCTATCAGCCACCTATATCATCCCTTCAGTCTTCACCCACGCATCCTTTTCTGCCAGTCATATTACATTTCACCCATCCTTCCTCCTTCCATCCTTCTTTCCCTTTTCCTTCTTCTTCATTAAACTTTCTCTGCTGAGTTGAAGATAGAAAAGGCCATTAGTTACTCAACTCCCACTGTATATGCTATTGTTAAGTAAAGGGTGTCTTCAACTGTTCACAAGTTAGTCTCACAATATAGTGTACAGTGTACACCCTTGCAGCGAGTGTATAAATTCAAACTGACAATAAGCAAGGAATATGCCTTACCACCGCCCGCCACTGCTGCTGGCTCACCCCTTGCAGCTGCCGCATCAGGTCCCTGAAGGCTGGCATCGCCGACCCTGCTGGCTCCGGCACTGGTGGCCAATATGCCTAGAAAAAACATTACACATTTTTAGATGGCATGGCATATACGCCTCCCCCTGTTTATTTTTTTCTATAGCAAGATTAAAAATACATACACCACACACATCACTACAATGCTGGTACAGACTACAGAGTGCAGTATGTCCTATCAAAAATAATAAAATATCTGGTTGGGCATTTTGTTGGTAGCAATTTTTGAAATGCTTCTCATGAAGACAACCTGTAAAGGACTGGACTGAGTGGCTAGAGCTACTGGTGAATCTGAGTTTTTGAAAAGAAATAAGAGTGGGCAACTGGGCGGACAATCAGACCTGGGGTCTTCTTGGTTCGAAAATGTAATGGTGCCGTCCTCATCCTCAATACTCCCTTCTGGTCTTGGTGCACAGTAATCAGTTCACCATCAACTGCTGCTAATATATATAATACTAGGCCTAGATGAGAAGAAGACACAACTTTGGGGTGTCCAATGTGACCATGGCCACTCTGTCATTTTACTGATTGAGCATGGGAAAGTAAAAGAAAGCCTTCTCATTCTCAAATATCATCTCAACAAACATGGTAGAATACCTTACTTGGGCATGTAATTTGCACTGCAGAGTAGTAGTACTTGTAGTAGTAAGGACCAATGGGTTCTCTGAGTCTTACAGTACCACCGCTAGGCAGTCCACAAAATATATATGGGGAGAGGGAAAGCTGAATAAAAAACCAGAAGAAAGCAAGCTACGGACAGACTAGTACAGACAAAGGCAGTTTGAGGTAAAAATTAAAATACAGACACTAGAAAAATGAAACTAAGGTATGCAGGGATAACAAGAATTTAGAAACAGTAGATCAATCAAAGAGGATTTTGGAAAAAATTAAATTAGGAAACGGAAATAATAGTTCAAAATAAGGAGCGGTAAAGGTTAGGGAAATATATATATATAATATTAACAACAGGAGTACTTACTGGAGCCAGCAGAGCCATTAGATGAGAAGCGTTCCTGCTGAGAGGCATCTCCAGCTCCCGCACCCGCCTCGGACGACCTCATCTGCGTCTCACTCTTGCCCCTGGATGCTGATAATCATGTAAGTCATAATGAAAGAGACAAAAAAAATGATTGGTGTTAAATATTAAATCACTCCAGAAAGATTTTTTGGCAGGAAACGGCAATTGCAATAACATTGACCTTTTATACAAACAATTCGATTTCTGAATCCTACACCTACCTAACCCGAGTACTCCAAAGACTTTGGAATTATTTGCAAAAAAATTATATTTACTTCTAAGTTTCGATCTCATTCGCAAATCACAATCATCTCAACCGCCTTTGACGGGCCAAAAAGTCTGCATTTAGTCATATGCATAGATGGACGTATGCATATTGCATACACCAAATTGGTTGGGTGCAACTTGCTAATCACTATATAAACTACAAAAAAGGTTCTATTAAGTGAGAGTACGCGGGCCGCTAAATTATTACTAATATCACTAAGTAACTAACTAACTACCACTATCTTAGTGACAGGACAAAGGATAGGAGTCTCTCTAGTCTGCATTACCTAACTTAAGTTCTTATATAATCTGCCCAAGCTAGCGCAAACAAAAGTATGATTAGGTAGCGCCAAGCATGAGCACCTGTTTAGAATAACGATCACAACATGATATAAGATTTGCAAAGGTAACTTACCTGCATGTGAGCAGCATGCTTGCTATTTGGGAAACAAATATTAGCAGTAACATAGAACACACAAGTAATAATAATATTAATAATTAGCTACTCACCAACCCCACGACCTCACCACCTAGCAGGTCCAGCAGCTCCTGCTCTCGGTCCAGGATGTCGGACCACCGGTGCGTCAGCTGGTTGTGGGTGTGCCGGACACCAGAGCAGCGATACACTGCCCGGCGCACCCTCGTCCACCACTGCTGGTGCTCCCGGAGCCCGTACCCGGAACCAGGCCTGCCGCCTGCTGCTAGGGTGGAGGGGAGGTGCGTTGAGCAAAAAAACAGCGCTGCCACCTCCACCTCAGAAAACAAGGCCCAGGCCTGCACCCCTTCCGGGCACCGCCTTCCGCAAGGAAGGCGGCTCCTCTTTGCCACCTTGACCCTGATATTTTTCCCTGCCATGATGCTGAGGGGGCGGTGGAGCGGAAAGTATAAAAAATAACAGGTAGAAGAAGGAAGGAAGTAAAACAATTTTGAATGAAGTAGTAGTAGAGAAAAAAAATAGAATAAAGAGCAAAACTCACAAAAAACCACAAAATATACACTTAAAAAGAATAAGGGATAGATAATTAATAAAAAAGTTCAGAAATAAAGTTTGGAGAACAAAGGATTGAAAAGATTTAGGCAAAATTGAAAAGTAGGCCCCAGCGCCATAATAGAGAAAAAAAACAAGATGGCCGCGCCTGTGCGTGACCGCGTGGTGAAGTTCGCACGATATTTTCCCCTGAACATGCAATCCACATTCGTGTACAGCGGGAAATGTCACACGAACGGGCGGGACAAGCAACTCTGCCTGCTCGCAGAACTCCCCGTAGTGCGGCGAAGTTTTTTTGCAGCTTCGCGGAGTTCCGTGTAGCGCTGCTTCACGAACTCTGCCCAGGCTTACTAAAAAGGTGGATGGGTAGCCCTAAACCAATTATGCCTCCAGGTGATTTTGGACTTTTGCATATTTGTAGTCATTGAAAGGGAGAAGAATGGAATCTGCTCTAATCAGGAGAGGTCAAGAAGGAACCCAATCGCCACAGTCAGTACACATTGCGCTCTGATAGAAGAATCATGCATTTGCCTTTACCAAGGATGTCATATTGTTTTTCAATGTGGAAATGCCAAGAATACACACTTTATTTGCCTCTGCGAATCCCAGGAAGTTAGGATCATTTGTCCTTTACAGAAGTGGTGGTTCAACTGGGGCACATGCTTTGTTTATATTTGTAAGTGCTTTTCATTGAGGTTTAATTGCTGTAAAATGAGATCAGGGCCAGAAAGGAACATCACCTGCTCGTTTATCCAACAAGAGTCCACCGTTTTCCTAAAATAGCTACCCAGATGGAGTAGTTTATATTGGGTAATTAGCAAATGCTGCCTCGTTTGGTAAATGCCGGGTGTGTATTCTACAGCACAGCTGCGTAATGGTTCACAAGGAAATGTCTCCAATGACCTTCTCTGTGGTTTGGCAATGTTGGTATTCCTCGTGTGTCTTTATCGAGAAATCTGTGATAATCTTAATCCTGCTATACAGAAGACAACGAGACTACAAAGAGCTGAATCTCCACCAAACAATGATACTTTATCCCAACTATATGAAGCAAGTGCTTCTTTGTTTGGTGGAGATGTCCTCATTTTGTTGGGCCTCCAAGAACGTGGCATCATATGTATATTCCGCTACCATGGTTATTTGCAAAATAGGTGTAATTTTAAGAAAGTGTAAAAAACATATATACACATATTGTAATTAAAAAATGTGATCAGTAGTTTACTAATATAACATATAAAGTGAGATTTTCCTAAATAATTTTATTTTTGAACACTTTTATTATATTTCCTGTAATCGTGAATACGTCGGCTTTTGCAATGAGATCGCAAAGATCACATGACTATGGAGGAAAGGGATTTCATTGGGCAAGACACTTTTGATTTTTCTAGAAAGGCGGTCCCCACCCAATTTTCTTTTCTTGAGACTCGCACTGCTGAGATTGGAGGTTCGTATTTCAGCACCTTCTCTTTTCAATTTGAATATTGATTTGGTTTATTTTTGGGAAATTGTTTCCAAATGGAATCTGGTGGC
This sequence comes from Calotriton arnoldi, assembly GCA_963921515.1. Taxonomy (NCBI): domain Eukaryota; kingdom Metazoa; phylum Chordata; class Amphibia; order Caudata; family Salamandridae; genus Calotriton; species Calotriton arnoldi. Next base: position 1,644,574 of record CAWUFW010003555.1, on the reverse strand, counting down.
AGGGAAGATCAGGAGTCACGCCTTGATAAAGACAATTCTTTGAAGGGGAACCCCTACAAAGTGGCAGTCAATTTCTTGGGACTTTTTTACTATCCCCTCTGAGGAGAAGAAAGTGGTAACTAAGCATGTAAAGTACTCAATATGTGAGAAGACCCTCTCCATGGGTGAAGTCCGAGAAGTATTTGTGTGGCACAATGTGTATGAAGATGTACCATTCTAAGGAGTTTTCCAGAGCACAGAGGCAGCTAACTACAGAGGATCTGTCTATCTCAACTGCAACACCAATCGCCCCTGGAGACTATATACCATCTGAGGCCCTGCAACAGTTCTCAAAGAACTCACCAGAACTCCAAAGAATTGTCACTTTTTGTTTAGACTGCAAAAACATTCTAACTGTAGGGGAGCACTCTGTTGCAGCCCTTATGGAGGCTGCAAAAGTGCTTAAGTGCTATTTTCTTTGTTTTTGAATGACACTTGTTTCCCCAGTTTTCAGTTTAAGAAAAACATTTTCCAGTTGCAATTTCATTGGTAAAAAACCCCCACCAAAAACCACAAAATAGCAAAAACCTCAGAAAAAGGTTCTGAAAAATCAAAAACAAAAGGTTCTTGTTAGAACCACCTTTCTTTGTTTAAAAAAGATAAACTCTATGTGTGTGTATGTATAAGAAAGAGTATGAGTGAGTGAGTTTCTGTGTTAATGAGCAAGTGGGTGCATGAGTGAGTAAGTGGATGTGTAAGTGTTTGATTGAGTGGGTATGTGGGTATGGGGTGAGTGAGTTGGTGTGACAGTAGCTGCATGGGTTCTGAATGACTGTGTAAGTGTTTGTATGGGTATGTGAGTGGGTGTATCAGTGGCTGTATTGGTGAGTGAGTGGGTGTATGGGTGTATGGATGTGGGATTATGTGCATGAGTGGCTGTTTAGGTGAGTGATTGGAATCATGAGTGAGTGTGTGTCTTACTAGCCATATGGGAGAGTAAGTGGTTGTGTCAGGGACTGCATGGTTGTGTGAGTGGGTGAGTGAGCGGCTTATGGGTGAGTGTCAGTTACTGTATTGGTGAGTGTGTTGATGTGTCAGTGTCTGTATGGATGAGTGAGTGAGTTGATGTGTGACAGGCTGTATGGCTGGGTAAGTGCATGTGTTAGCAGCTGTAAAGGTGAAGTGGGTGTGTCAATGACTGCATTGGTGTGTGAGGGGGTGTGAGTGGCTGTATAGGTGAGTGAGTAGCTGTGTTATTACTTGTATAAGTGAGTGAGTGAGTGTGTCAGTGACTGCATAGGTGAGTGAGTGCATATGTCAGTGACTGTGTGGGTGAGTGAGAGGGTATATCAATGACTGTATGGATGAGTAAGTGGGTGTGTGTCAGGCTGTATGGTTGAGTGCGTGTGTGTGTTAGTAACTGTATGTGTGAGTGAGGGGGTGTGTCAGTGACTGTATAGAAGTTTGACTGGGTATGTGACTGGGTGTAGGGTAAGTGAGCGCATGTGTCAGTGACTGTGTGGGTGAGTGACTGGGTTATCAGCAACTGTATGGGTAAATGAGTGGGTGTATAAGTAACTGTATGGGTGAGTAAGTGGATGTATCAGTGGGTATATGGGTCTGTGAATGGGTGTGTGAGTGCCTGTATGGGTGAGTGATTGCATGTGTCAGTAATTACATGGTAGAGTGACTGGGTTTGTTAGTGATTGTGATGGGTGACTGAGTAGTATGGAAGTGTGAGTGCATGAGTTAGTACCTGCATGAGTGAATGAATGGGAGTGTGAGTATCTGTATGGGTAAGTGAGTGCTTGTGGTAGTACATGTGTTGGTAAGTGACTTGTGTTATTGACTGTGTCGGTGAGTTAGTTGGTGTGTGTATGGCTGAATGGGCGAGTGACTGGGCGTATAAGTGGCTCTATCAGTGTGTATCTGGATGTTTCAGTGGCTCTATGACACTGCACCTTGGTGTATACCTTCACAATGTTAGTTTGTAGAACTAAGCAGAATGAAGTAATTCCAAAATTACTTGACTCCAATAGATGGTGTCATTCATCTGTTTAAAAACATAAAGAACATAAATATAAGTTAGTATTACTTATTGCAAAATTCCATGATAAACCTTTAGTTTCTGAAATGCATAAGTTCATATTATAAACCAAACAGTAGACATTTCTTATGATGTAATCATATTTCACGTTATAGTAAAGCATTTCCTTTTCCCTTTTACTGTTCTCAGCTTTTGTACTTGTACACCATAATTAATGTAGTATATAAAGTTTCATCAATGAACAGTGGAGAAAAAAATCATAAAGATTGTAAAAAAAATGTTTCTCATTTGAGCACCTGCTCTCTTTCATTTCTAAATGAAATGCCAATAAAATGGCATCTGGTGGCAATGAAGATCAGCTCCCACACCCTGTTGAACACAGTTCTTTGGAGGTGGAACCCCTTACAAAGCAGCAATCAATTGCATAGGAGTTTTTCACCATCCCTTCCAGGCAAAAGAAAGTGGTGGCAAAGCATGTCAAGTGCTCTTTATCCATCAAGACCCTCACCAGGGGTATGTCAGAGAAATATCATGTGGCACTACGAGTATGTTGACACATCTAAAGAAGTATCAATCCAACCACTGTTGAAAAAGAACATAAATATGTTAGTATTACATTTACAAAATTACAGAAACAAAACAGTACACATTCCTTATGCTGTAATAGTATATCACATTATAGTAAAACATTAATTTTTTCCTTTTTTTCTGTGCTCAGCTTTCATACTTGTACACCATAAATGATGTACTGTATAAAGATTCATCCTTGAATAGTGGGGAAAAACTATTGCATAGATTGTAGAAAAACAAAATTGCACAGTATATCAGTACAAATAAGTGACACTATGCATCACACTCACTACAATTATTTAAGCAATTGTTTTACCTACAGTTACTGAACGAATCTAGACAAAAGTATATTAAAAATCACTGTTTTATTATTATAACTGGTTCAATACTACTAATAGTTAAAAACACAAACTAGTGTGTGCCTAGATGTGTTAGTGTATGCATAAGTGTGTGCCTGAGGGGTTATTGTATGGATCAGTGTGTGACTAAGTGTGTCAGTGTATGCATAATTGTGTGGCTTGGTATGTTAGAGTATGTATAAGTGCATCCCTGGGTGTGTCAGTGTATCCATCGTTGTCTGCTTGGGTGTGTTAGTATAAACATCAGTGTCTGTCTGGGTGTAGTACTGCATGCATCAGAGTGTATCCGAGTGTATCAGCATATGCATCACTATATCCTGGGTGTGTCACTGTATGAGTCAGTGTGTGCCTGTGTGTCTTAGTGTGTGAATCAGTGTGTCCCTGGGTGAGTTAGTGTGTGCATCCGTGTGTGCCTGGGTGTCTCAGTGTATGCATCAGTGTGTGTGAGGCTGTGTCACTATATGCATAAGTGTGTGCCTGGGAAAGTCCCTGTCTATGGTAATGTGTGTCTGGGTGTGTCAATGTATGCATCAGTGTGTCCTGGGTGTGTCAGTGTATAGATAAGTGTGTTTCTGGATGTGTGACTGTATGAGCCAGTGCTTGCCTGGGTGTGTTAGTGCACGCATGAGTGTGTGCTTGAGTGTGTTAGTATATCCACCAGTGTGTGCGTGGTTGTGGTACTGTCAGCATTACAGTGTGTTTTGGTATGTCAGCGTATGCATCATTGTATATCTATCTACAGCCTACCCTAAGGGTCATTTATTTGTAGAAAAAAGAGAGTTAAAGGCTTGGCAATGAGTTTTAAATGCCAAGTCAACCTGGCAGTAAAACTTCACACACAGGATCTACAGTAGCAGGCCCAACACATGTTTAAAGGGCTACTTGTCTAGATGAGTCACTAGGAGTATCAGTACTTCAGTACAAATGTAAACAAGTGTATCAGTCCCTCTCTGGGTGTATCACTGGATGTGAAAGTAACTATGTTGCTATATGAGTATCTGTCTTAGTATCTCTATGGCTCTCTATATCTGTATATAGAGGGCTGTATGGATTACTTGCAGGTTGCATTAGTGAGTACTGGGGTTTATAATTGTGTGTGCAACTGACTCTATCGCTGCTGGATACATAATTTTCTCTATGGTCATATGACTGAATGTGTAACTGCCACTGTCTCTGTCTGACTGGCTGGATGAGTGTCTCTATACTTTTGTAAATATTTATGTAAGTTGAAGTACGGGAGGGACACTGGATGTTTAGCTGGGCATATTAGTCTGAAAGTGCATGTGTGACTCACTGAAACTTCAAATTAAATGTCTTACCGTCTAAAGACATAGCACCCTGCCCTACAGCCTACATACACCCTATCTTGGAAGTGACATATCTAGTAGAAGGAAAGTTTAAGGCTTAGTAAGCAGTTATCAATGCTAAGTAAACCTGGCATTAATACTGCACACATAGGCTCTGCAATAGCAGGCCCAATGCATGTTTAAAGGGCTACTTATCTAGATAGCTCATTGGGAGTGCCAGTACTTCTGTACAAATCTAAATAAGGGTATCAGCCCGTCCTGGGCTTTACTGCATGTGTAAGTAACTATGAAGTTATGTGACTAGCTGCCTTAGTTTCTCTATGAGTCTCTATATGTGTAGGTAACTGACTGCATATATTACTTACTAGGTCCATTACTGAGTGATATGTTACTGCTGGATACATAAATGCTGTATGGACATGTGACTGAATGTGTACGTGCCTCTGTCTGACTGACTAAGTGAGTGACTCTGCTTTTGTAAATACGTATGTGAGTTGCAGTATGGGTGGGACACTGGATGTTTATCTGGGCATATGGATCTGGAAGCGCGTGTGCGACTAATTAAAACCTCAAAGAACATGTCTTACCACTTAAGCACATAGCACACTGCTGTATGGCCTACCTACAAACTACCTTAGGGATGACTTATATGTAGTAGAAGGGAAGTTTAAAGATTGAAATGGAGTTTTAAATGCTAACTTGACATATCAGTAAAACTGCACACACAGGCTCTGCAGTAGCAGGCCCAACACATGTTTTTAGGGCTACTTGTCTACATGAGTGATTAGGAGTATCCCTACTGCAGTACATATCTAAATAAGTGTATCATTCCCTCTCTGGGTGTGTTAGTGGATGTGAAAGTAGCTAAGTTGCAATCTCTTTATGTCTATGTAAGTGGCTGTATTATTACTTACTGTCTCTATAACTGAGCTTTGGCTTTTATAAATGTATATGCAAGTGCCTCTGTTACTGCTGCCTACATAAGTGCTGTATGAGCATGTGACTGAATATCTACATGCCTCCGTCTCTCTCTCACAGGCTAAGTGAGTAACTCTGCTCTTCTAAATATGTATATAACTTGCAGTATGGGTGAAAGATTGTATATGTAACCATGCCTAGGGGTCTCAAAGTACACATGACTCACTGAGACTTTAAAGTGCATGTCTTACCCTTAAGCACATGGCACCCTGATCTATGACTTACCTACACCCTACCTAAGGGGTAACTAGTACATAGTAAAACAGAAGTTTAAAGCTCAGCAAGGAGTTTTTAATACCAACGTGGCCATGCAGAAAAACAACACATGCACACTCTACAGTTGCAGGACAGCACATGATAAAAGGAGTACTTACACACCTACACTTAGACCTACAGACACTCACATACTCACACACACAGACACACACACATGCACACACACACACACATTCATAAACCCACAAAAATACTGAAACACCCACTAGCAGATCCCCTCATACACTCACAATACTTTTGTAAATATCATACACAATTTTACCAACCTCATGTATACACATACCTTTACAATAATATGTTTTAATTACATTGCAATTCACATACCTGTAAATTGAATTGGGTGAGCAGGTACTTTTTTATGTTGTCAGTTAGACTGAAGCCTCAGAGAAAATGGAAAAACTAAGCACAGAATGGTATACCACTCTTATACAAAGCTTGCATTAATGGCAACGTTTTCGAATTTTTACTCAGAGATACTGACAAAGGTAGCAAATCAAAATGTCCCTTTCATATTTTACTTTTCTTAACTCACTTCTCAATGGTCACTATTTCTTAAACCTTTCTTGCACTTCTGTAAAGAAGCCCAATCTGGTAGTGGTTTTGGGGGTATTCGCAAATTCGTCGCTGACCTTTGGTCATACTGACAGACACTCTTCTTGCCTGGAAAAATATGGATGGGCCGCTGCTGTCCAGTCCAAACCCTTGAAGACTAAATAGAACACACACATGTTCATATTGCTCCCCTCGGGACTTAATTTAGATGACAGGTAAAGTTCTTATGGTGGATATGTACAGACGCATGTTTAGCAGTTTGCAATGTCATGCGATGCAGGAACATTGACATCATCATATACACAATCAAAAAGTAAAATCATGTAAAATAAAGGTCTATGCAAATGTGAGTGTTCAAAGTACTGTATTGTATTTTACTCAATTTCAGTTCCCTTCCTCATATTCAAAACAATGGGCACTATTAATATGTAATTCTACAACATTGTAATAAAATGCGAGTGATGGTTATTGTGGAACAGAAAATGCAAAAGTGTATGTGAAATACATTGCAATTAAGCACATTTAGGACCCCCCTTTTTTCTTTCGAACCCCTTGACTAAACCCCGCAAAACTTTTACTCCCTCCATAATGAAATGGGGGGACCAAGTATGCTAAATGTTGCAGTGATTCAGCAAATGGGTCCAAAATTATAAAGGGAGACAAATAATTGAAAAAACATGGGTTGATAATATGTACACATTTTTAAATAAAAAACATAACTTATTGCCACTGAAACAAAGTGGTAATAGATTGTCAATAACAATAAAACCAAATTATATGTAACACCCTAAGCCATAAGTCATCAAAAAGCTGACAGCTCAATAATGGAAATTTGTGATAAAAACAATATGACTGATTTTTACCTGTGGTAAACACAGCAATGAAGCAATCACATACCCAGTTGTAAGCCCCACCTACCGTGGTAAACGGTGAACTTAGCACAGTACACCATAGCACAATATATAAGTACAAGTATAAGGTTAACATTACTTACACTATTTACATATACAACCAGAAGATTTACATTTGCATATTATAATATATATTTAGCAGATGTAAAATTGACATTTTGTTACACACTTTAACCCTATGTTAATTTACGCCACTCTACTGAATAACAATTCACTTTACAGCACTCCACTGCATACTTTAAAGTGTGCTACTCCACTTTACGACACTCCATTATACGCAATTATATTGTATGCTAATCTCCTATACGTTAGTCCACTTTACTTCACCGAACTCCACTGTACACCACTCCAGTCTACAACACTATACTCTATGCTATTATACTGTTCAATTCCAAGGGGTCTTATAAAGCGCATGGCGACCCAAACACGGGCTTCCCAGTGCTAACAGGTGACCTGAGTGAGGAAGACTGATTACTAGAGAACAGATAAGTTTTCACTTGTTTCCTAAAGCTGAGCAAGTTATCATTAGATCTTAAACCTAACAGGAGTGAATTTCAGAGCCTGGGAGCCAGGTAGGCAAAGGAGCACCCTCCGATTCAGTTTGGTAAAGGCAGAAGAGATTGATTGTGTGATCTTAAGTCCTGTGTGTTCTGGTAAGGAACTATGAGATGCTTCAGAATGTGTTGCCTCTGAACATGCTTTACTTTATGGACTATACAAAAAGACTTAAACTAAATTCTCTTCCTTACAGGCAGTCAATGAAGGCTTGCCAGCGCTGGTCGTGCTGACTGAGATTAAGGGATATTCAGCAAGACTCTGGCTGTGGCATTTGGTATCACCTGTAGTTTTTTGTGACAAACATAGGACTCCCAAGATAGAGAAAATTGCCATAGTCCAGACGTGACATAACAAGTCCTTGGATGACAATTGTACGGATGTCGATGGGAAACCATTTGAGATTCTTCCTGAGGGCTCTTAGAAGTATAAAGCATGACCAAGCCAATTTCTTGGCTATGCTGCCATGGTGAGGTTCTTATCAAATAATAATCCCAGGCTTTTCATCTCGTCTTTGGGGTGGGACAGTCGCCCAAATATAAAAACCAAGAGAAATTATTCCAAAAAGAGGGATTATATCCCACAAGCACAACCTCTGTTTTGTCGCCATTCAGTTTGAGGTGGCTGTTACGCATCCACATATGTACCTGCTCCATACATTCCATCAACTTGGTGTCTGTTTTCTAATATTGGAGGCAAGGGAGACGATGATCTGTGTATCATCGGCATATGATACCACTGCAAATCCTGCTGGACAGATGATGTCAGCTAGAGGACGCATATACATAAAAAAGAGTAGGGCTCAGGAATGAGCCCTGGGGAACTCCGCATTTAACCTGATGTACTTCTGACAGACAGTGTCCCTCCCGGACTTGAAAGCTTTTGTTTTCCAAAATGGAAACCAGCCAGCTCAGTGCTTTATCCTTGATTCCGAACATCTCTAGCCTGCTTTGCAGAATCAGATGGGAAACAGTGTCAAAAGCTGCGCTCAAATACAAAAAGATGAGTGCAGCTGAGACCCCTTGGTCCAAAATTCTCCTGAGATCTTCAGTGGCTGCTAAAATAGCTGTTTCTGTCCCATATCCTGATCTAAATCCAGTTTAAGTTGGATGTAGCAGATAATGAGATTCCAGAAAGTTGGCTAGCTGGCAATTGACCATCTTCTCTAGAATTTTGCTTACACCCAGAAGTAGGGAGATAGGTCCATAGTTCTCTGTCTTGTCGGGATCTAAGGAGGGCTTCTTCAGCAGTGTACTAACAATGGCGTTTCCACCGATCAGAGACCTGGCCTTTTTCCAAGGAGAGATTAAATAAGTTGGTCAAAGCTGATAGAATAATATCACCTCTTTTCAGTAGAATGTAAATGGGGCAGGATCTATAGGGGAACCCGACTTAACTGTCTTTGCTATTCCCTCGGTTAGGTTGCTTTTTATTTGAGAGAACATACCCAAGATGGGAGGGTCTAAGCCAGCTGAGTTGTGACCTTCTTTGGTAATTTGGATCGTCTCCTGTTTTGAGACGTTCCCCAAAGAATCATAAATGAGACTGACTTTACTAACAAAGTAACAGGCAAGCTCTTCACAATGCTCTTTAGAGGGAGGGGGACTTGTCCCAGTGACTTTAGATTTCAAAAAAGAATTCACTATGCTGTAGGTTTTCCTAGAGGCCTGTGAAGATCATGTAATTCTCTCAGCAATTTCTATTAACCTAGCTTTCCTGATAGCATGTTGATACTTTTTCACCGCTTTTTTATAAGTTTCCTGATTGTCAATCTTATCATTTCATCTCCAATTTCTTTCTTCCCTTTCGCATAGTTTCTTTAGATCTCTGATTTCAGGTGTAAACCAGGTGACATTTGACCTAGTATTCACCACTGTATTCTATCACACTTTTGTGTATGACAAATTCTGGACACCTCTACACTGTACTGCTTGCAACTGTATGCTGTTCACTATACGCAACTCTACTTTACGCTATTCCACAATATATATGTATTCCACTTCATAGTTTAGTACTGGAGTGTATGCTATTCCAGTGTACGCTACTCCACTCTATGGCACTCCATTGTACTGAAATACAGTATACACAACTGTTCTGTACTACAATCCACTGTATGCTATTACACTTTACAAGACTAAAGTCTGAGCCACTGCATTAAACCAAACTTCATTCTACTGTAAGGTAGTCCAATATATGCCACTCCAATATACGTTTGGAGATTTCACACTACTAAACTGAAAGTTATTACACTAAACATTACTCAATTGTACACTACTCCATGTGTATGGCACTGCACTTTATGCCACTCCAGTATACGCCATAGCACTGTGCGCTATTCCACTGTACCCCACTGTAGTTCTGCTCTGCACCATAGCACTGTACAGCACTCCAATATATGCCACTGCACTTTATGGAATTTTACTTTACAACACTACACTGTACCACAGTCAATTTTATGTAATCCCACTGTACACCAGTAAACTGTACTCCACTCCATTGTATGGTACTCCAATATACTCAACTTCACTGTATGTTATTCCACTTTACGCCCCTCCACGGCATCAGAGTCCTCTGTATGCCACATGACTGAATGTTGTTTCAGTATTCATTATTCAAATATATGCTCCTACACTGTACAACACTCCAGTCTATAGCACTCAGCTGTACACCAGTACAGTGGACACAAATACACTCTACGATATTTACAAATGTAACTCTACTTTACCATACTCCACTCCATGCTATCCCACCGCATACCACTGTAGCGTACTCCACTAGACTGTATACCACTAAAAATATACGCCACCCATTGTACTGTATCCTAATTCACTCTTTCCCACTCCGTTGTATGCCATTTCTCTGTACACCACTCCAGTATACCTGATTCCACTTTACTCCGCTCCACTGTACCACAATATACTGTACCATAGTAGACTTTACAATACTCTCCTCCAGTATATTGTACAACACTCCATTTAATAACACTCCACTCCACAAAAGTAAACTACACGAATATTCCGAATTTGTTACTAACAATAGAAAAGCCATTGAAATTCACAATAAAAAACAAAGGTTAAAGGCTTATTATAGTTAGGAAACCTTCATTTATGTTTGCTATAAAAAGCCCAGCTTAAACTACACAAGCATTAGACATTCTAAAGTTATAGGTATATTTTTCAATTTATCATTTATGCACCACTTTGAAATTAAAATCAGTCATACTTATAACTCACATTTACACTTATACACTACCTTAACATTCATGTAACTCACGTACCTCCATACACAGTTCTTCACCTCACTCACCACACCACATTAATTATAACTCGCCACTGTACCATGCACTATGTTCTGCCACATTAGATCATTTCAGATGTCGTAAGTGTTGTTAATGCAATCATTTCAAATGTGCTAACTTCTGTAATATTCAAGGGTATAGGAAGTGCATGGAGAAGGGGCGAGTTACAGTTAATGTAGTGTGGCGAGTGAGGTGAGAAGACTGTGTTCGGAGTTGCTCAAGCTATATGAATAGCACTTTTGGAACAGGGACTGTGAAAATGTTGATAGCTATTAAATGTATCATGTTTGAATAAGCATTAGCACTTGAAAAAAAACTGGCAGCATCGGATAATTGCTCCTAGTGTGCTGTCCCAAAATGTCTAGAACATCAGCACTTTAAAAACATCGTGACATCGATGCTCGCTGATAGTGTTCTGTCCTAAACACCTGTGGTGTTAGATGCTTTGATGTGGAAAATAATGTGGCAATTACTTGAAGATGGTGTGGTTTTAACTCCTCTCTTCCATAAAGAAAACATTTCTGGCATTAGTAATGGATAGATGTACAAGATAATTGAAGGGCAGATTATAAACATGTAAAAAAAACACACAAAAAAGAAAAGAGAAGTGTAAAGGGCTCCAATGTGATTAAGTGATTAAAAAAATGTGGTATTGATTAAGCAATAATGGAGATAGACTTTGTTAAAGGAAAAATGGAGGACGAAATGGTTCAGTAAAATGTTTGAAAATGTAATGTGAAGCACTCTAGTGATTGGGCGAATGAGATTGAAAAAGGACTATGTGATATAAGGGTTCCATCAGGAGTTACTGTGAGGCCCAGATGAAGGTGTGGAGCCAAAACGCGTCGGTCGTTACTATTTTTAACTTGTTCGCACTTTGAATTAAATTCACTGGTACTTCCACCCATACATATGTTTTGAGCATTATCCTTTGGTGTCGTCAACATACCACAGATTGATCCATACCTGTACCGCCACATCACAAGTTGAGGAGAAGGCCTGCGTGAGGACATATATATAGATATATATTTGAACTTAAATCCTTATTTTAGAACATACTTCGTTGATGAAGCAGGCACGGACTCCTTCACAGTGCGATAATCAGTTTTATTGAATTAAACCCTTTAACATCCACAGGCTAATGCCTTGTCCATGATGCATTTCGACCTCCCATACACGGTCTTGATCACATATATATCTATATATTTATGCAAACTGGTACTCACTCTGACACGCAAGAAAATGCCCGCACTCCAGGAGATTCACAAAATGAATTTATTCTGCGGACGGGTTTCGACCTGCCCGGTCTTAGTCGAAGCCATAACTTCAGTAGTGAAAGTGCCCAGATATTTTACAAACAGAAGTCAGTTACAAAAATAAACAAGGAAGACAGACTCGTGGGAGCTCCTTCAATGAAGGTATGTTACAGTAGAAGAAGGGAAAACATACTGGTTCAAGATTTTTTCACGAACACACAGGAAGGAGCAATTTGTTTTGTAGTGCCTACAATACATTAAACCCCACGTGTCCTTTAGGCATTCTCACATAAACACCAGTGCACATTATTCACCTCGGGTCAAGTGTCCCCTGCTGCGTGCAGCAGGGAAATTGTATTCATAAAGCCATGCGGAAACACCCATTTTTTAGCAATCATCGGCCAGTGTTGTGTCTATGGAAAGTCAAAGTAAAAATACACTTAATTCAAAAGAGAGCTACTACTGATTATGTTCATTAAAATTAGTACTCAAATCATTGTCTAGTGACATAAAAAGGATGATAATCACATTCTGCCTAGTGGCACAACCTAATCCATGAACATTCCACCCAAAGTTATCAACTCACGACATTGTTCCAAAAATCATCAATGCGAAAGAAATAAACCATGAATTATAATAAAAAGGAGAAAAAAACAAAAACAAAATGATAATACATCCGTAAACAAAAGAAACAAAAACACTACTCAAAGTGCACCATTCTTCAAGGTACAACTTGCCTACAAAAATTCATCAATTCTGGCCATCATATCCTGACCAAAATATCTATAATACTATAAGAGGCATAGAAGGGCTACCCAAAATGTACATGGAGCTCCTCATCCTGGTTGAGGCCACCTGGATATTTGCTGCTGAGTCGAAGTATGTATTCTAATTCCCTTTTCCTCAGAGCTTGTTCTCTGTATCCCCCTGTTGCCTGCACTGGAATCCTGTCAATGCCAAAAAACAAGATTTTAGAAATATCATCTTTGCTTGGCCCATGTGTCTGGTTACAATGTTTTGTCATGGCTTAGCTTACATCATTATTCTTAATGGCACGTAAATGCTCTAGTATCCTTTTCTTCACTGGGAAGATGGTACTCCCCACATAACGTAAGTCACATATACATACCAAGACATATACCTTATAATCGCTATTGCAGTTCATGAATTTCTGTATCTTTGCTTTCCTGCCAATAGGTAAAGGATACGTTTTCACATTGATGCGATTTGCACAAGCTTTGCATTTACCACACTTATAGAACCCCAGGAGTTCCTTCAACCAAGATCCAGAGGTTCCCCTCCCTTGGTTTGAATGGCTATCCACCAGCATATCTTTTAGCGAACAGCACTTTTGATATGTGATATGTGGACTATGGCTCACAAGCTTACCGATAGACAGATCTGATCTGACTAAGTGCCAATGTTTCTAAATAGTCTTGTGAATGGCCGGTGACTCACAGTTGAATGTGGAGATAAGCCTCACCTCCTTGTTGTCCTCTCTCTTCATTTTATGTGTCAGAAGGCTATCTCTGTCAGTGCGTGCTACCTTGTCCGTAGCTGCTCTGATTACCTTCCCTGGGTAACCCCTTGTCCTAAATCTAACAACCATTCTCTTCTCTTTGGTTTGGTAAGTGTCACTGGTGCTGCAATTCCTTTTTGCTCTCAGGAGGTTCCCTTAGGGAATACTCCACTTAAGCTTGTGAGGGGGGTGACTCTAGGCATGCAGTATGCTGTTTCCAGCTGTGGCTTTCCTATACAGTCTTGTGTGTATGGTGTCGCCCTTTACTTTTACCATCACATCCAAAAAGTCTATGGTACTAGTATGCGTTTTGCTGGTAAACTTAAGATTGAGATCTTTATCGGCTATCCTAGTAAAGAAAGCGTCCAAAGATCTCTGTGGGCCATCCCATAACAGAAAGATGTCATCTATATATTGCATCCAAAGGACCAAATGCTGTGTTCATTCATCTTGACTCTCAGGCCATATATGTTCTGACTCCCATCACCCCATAAACATATAAGCATAGTACGGTGCAAAATAACTTCCCATGGCAGTCCCGGTTAACTGCCTGTACCATTGCTCTTCAAATCGAAAAAAGCTACGCTCCAAGCAGAACCCCGCAAACACAAGCAGATGATGGACGGGGCGCTGAAACTTTTCAGACACTCACCCCCAGTCACAGACATGGGTTGAATCCATCATCGTCCTTTAGCTCACTTCACCACCCCAGTTCAGACCCAGCTATATGCAAATCAGTCTTGACCCTGTACCTCATGGGAACAGTCCAGCCTGAACTGCCAAGCCAGGTCTTCCCTGGAACAGAAACAAGTATACTGGGACTGGTTTCAGGGTAACACATTTCATCAGCTAGGCTAGCTTGAATCCAGTGGCAAAGTGAGCAAGGGACACACGTCTGGGCATACCCTGCCAACTTAGGGCGAACAAAGCAAACACAAGGAGATAATGGACGGAGCGCTGAAACCTTTCAGACACTCACCCCCAGTCACTGATCTAGGTTTAATCCATCATCGTTCTTTAGGTCACTTTGCCACCCCAGTTCAGACCTAGCTATATGCAAGACAGTATTGACCCTGTGGCTCATGGGAACAGTCCAGCCCGAACTGCCAAGCCAGGTCTTCTGTGGACCGGCAACAAGCATCCTGGGACCGGTTTTGGGTTAGCACCCCTCATCAGCCAGGCTAGCTTGAATTCGGTGGCAAAGAGAGCAAGGGACCCACGTCTGGGCATACACTGCTAACTTAGGGTGAACAAAGCAAACACAAGGAGATGATGGACGGAGCGCTGAAACTTTTCAGACCATCACCCCCAGTCAGAGATATGGGTTGAACCCATTATCATTCTGTAGCTCACTTCACCACCCCAGTTCAGACCCAGCTATATGCAAATCAGTCTTGATGCTGTGCCTCATGGGAACTGTCCAGCCCGTTCTGCCAAGCCAGGACTTCCCTGGACCGGAAAAAAGCATCCTGGGACCGGTTTCGGGGTTACACCCCTCATCAGCCCGGCTAGCTTGAATCCAGCGGCAAAGTGAGCAAGGGACCCACGTCTGGGCATACCCTGCCAACTTAGGGTGACCAAAGGAAACACATGGAGATGATGGCCAGAGCACTGAAACTTTTCAGACACTCACCCCCAGTAACTGATCTGCGTTGAATCCATCATCCTTCTATAGCTCACTTCACCCCCCCAGTTCAGACCCAGCTATATGCAAATCAGTCTTGACCCTGTGCCTCATGGTCCAGCCTGAATTGCCAAGCAAGGTCTTCCCTGGACCGGAAACAAGCATTCTGGGACCAGTTCTGGGGTAGCTTGTTTACAGTCCAGGGAGAACTTGGCCTGGCAGTTCGGGCTGGACTGTTCCCATGGGGAACAGGGTCAAGACTGATTTGCAGATGGCTAGGTCTGTACATCAACTGTTCTTTTTGCATTGGTCACCCCGAGTGGGACGGGAATGCCCAGACGTGGGTCCCGTGCTCTCCATGTCACTGTAGTCAAGCTAGCTTGGCTGATGAGGTGTGATGCCCCGAAACCGGTCCCACGATGCTTGTTTACAGTCCAGGGAGGACTTGGCCTGGCAGTTCGGGCTGGACTGTTCCCATGGGGAAGAGGTTCAACACTGATTTGCATATGGCTAGGTCTGAATTGGAAAGGCATGGGGAGCAAAGAAACGATGGATTTAGGCCCAGATCCCTGTACTGGGGTGAATGTTTGACATTGTACAGCATTCTGTCCATCAACTGTTCTTGTTGCATTTGTCACCCCGAGTGGGACGGGTATGCCCAGACGTGGGTCCCGTGCTCTCCATGCCACTGTAGTCAAACTAGCCTGGCTGATGAGGGATGATGCCCCAAAACCGGTCCCAGGGTGCTTGTTTACTGTCCAGGGAGGACTTGGCCTGGCAGTTCGGGCTGGACTGTTCCCCTGGGGAACAGGGTCAAGACTGATTTGCATATGGCTAGGTCTGAACTGGAAAGGCATGGGGAGCAAAATAACGATGGATTTGGCCCAGATCTCTGTGCTGGGGTGAATGTTTGACATTGAGCAGCTCTGTCCGTCAACTTTTCTTTCTGCATTTGTCACCCCGAGTGGGACGGGTATGCCCAGACATGGGTCCCGTGCTCTCTATGCCACTGTAGTCAATCTAGCCTAGCTGATGAGGGCTGGTGCCCTGAAACAGGTCCCAGGATGCTTGTTTACAGTCCAGGGAGGACTTGGCCTGGCCGTTCGGGCTGGACTGGGAACTGGGTCAAGACTGATTTGCATATGGCTAGGTCTGAACTGGAAAGGCATGGGGAGCAAAAAACTATGGATTTAGGCCCAGATCTCTGTACTGATGTGAATGTTTGACATTGCGCAGCATTCTGGCCATCAACTGCTCTTTTTGCAGTTGTCACCCCGAGTGGGATGGGTATGCCCAGACGTTGGTCCCCTGTTCTCCATGCCACTGTAGTCAAGCTAGCCTGGCTGGTGAGGGGTGATGCCTCAATACCGGTCTCAGGATGCTTTTTTACGGTCAATGGAGGACTTGACCTGGCAGTTCGGACTGGACTGTTCCCATGGGGAATGGGGTCAAGACTGATTTGCATATGGCTAGGTCTGAACTGGAAAGGCATGGGGAGCAAAAATACTATGGATTTAGGCCCAGATCTCTGTGCTGGGGTGAATGTTTGACATTGTGCAGCATTCTATCCATAAACTGTTTTTTTGCATTTGTAACCCCTAGTGGGACGGGTAGGCCCAGACGTGGGTCCCATGCTCTCCATGCCACTGAAGACAAGCTAGCCTGGCTGATGAGGGGTGATGCCCCGAAACCAGTCCCAAGATGCTTGTTTACAGTCCAGGGAGGACTTGACCTGGCAGTTCGGGCTGGACTGTTCCCCTGGGGAACAGGGTCAAGACTGATTTGCATATGGCTAGGTCTGAACTGGAAAGGCATGGGGAGCAAAATAACGATGGATTTGGCCCAGATCTCTGTGCTGGGGTTAATGTTTGACATTGCGCAGCTCTGTCCGTCAACTTTTCTTTCTGCATTTGTCACCCCGAGTGGGACGGGTATGCCCAGACATGGGTCCCGTGCTCTCTATGCCACTGTAGTCAATCTAGCCTAGCTGATGAGGGGTGGTGCCCTGAAACAGGTCCCAGGATGCTTGTTTACAGTCCAGGGAGGACTTGGCCTGGCAGTTCGGGCTGGACTGGGAACTGGGTCAAGACTGATTTGCATATGGCTAGGTCTGAACTGGAAAGACATGGGGAGCAAAAAACTATGGATTTAGGCCCAGATCTCTGTACTGATGTGAATGTTTGACATTGTGCAGCATTCTGGCCATCAACTGCTCTTTTTTCAGTTGTCACCCCGAGTGGGATGGGTATGCCCAGACGTTGGTCCCCTGCTCTCCATGCCACTGTAGTCAAGCTAGCCTGGCTGGTGAGGGGTGATGCCTCAATACCGGTCCCAGGATGCTTTTTTATGGTCAATGGAGGACTTGACCTGGCAGTTCGGACTGGACTGTTCCCATGGGGAATGGGGTCAAGACTGATTTGCATATGGCTAGGTCTGAACTGGAAAGGCATGGGGAGCAAAAATACTATGGATTTAGGCCCAGATCTCTGTGCTGGGGTGAATGTTTGACATTGTGCATCATTCAATCCATAAACTGTTTTTTTGCATTTGTAACCCCTAGTGGGACGGGTAGGCCCAGACGTGGGTCCCATGCTCTCCATGCCACTGTAGACAAGCTAGCCTGGCTGATGAGGGGTGATGCCCCGAAACCGGTCCCAAGATGCTTGTTTACAGTCCAGGAAGGACTTGGCATGGAAGTTCGGGCTGGACTGTTCCCATGGGGAACAGGGTCAAGACTGATTTACATATGGCTAGGCCTGAACTGGAAAGGCATGGGGAGCACAAAAACAATGGATTTAGGCCCAGATCTCCGTACTGGGGTAAATGTTTGACATTTTGTAGCATTCTGTCCATCAGCTGTTCTTTTTGCACCAAGCAGAACCTCAGCATCTCAATCAGTAGCATGGAGTGGTCGTATTTTGCAGGGAGCAGTTTTCTGGAGATATATATATATATATACACACACACGCACACACACTCACACACACACACACACATATATGTGAATGTGAAGAAGGCATCTCACTAGACCTGCATAGAATTCTTCATGTTACACACAGTAAACTTCACTGGCACTTCAAAAGACATTAAGCAGAAATGAAACCACACTGTCCTTCTATGCTATTTCAGGGTTCTCTTCGTTTGCAAGCGACCTTATAATACGGAAGTGTTCTGCATAATCATCTTGGATCGAACAACTCTCTCTCAATTCCATCAACCACAAGTCGTCTTGGAGTGGTCTGTATTACACATAGGCCTCACATGCCAGTTAGAACATAACTGCCAAACAGGGCAATCTCTTAATGTTAATGTGTCTAGCATCGCTGCATACCGCTAAATATTATCTGCCACCAATCTCATTGAGGTCTTACTTATGAATGCCCTCTCTTCAAAGAATATAATCTCAGAAATCTCCTATGCCCCTTACTGGGGGATAATGCATTAGTGGACTAGAGTGAGAACGTTTATCTTGATTTTCTACCACTGCCAATGGACTGATGCCAGCAGCTACAAGGATGCCTGACGAAAATAGGATCTTTCCTAGTCTGTGGTGTGCTGTTTGTCATTGCACCCCTTCAGTCTGTGGGTCCATTGTTCCCTCAATATGTGTCTTTTATTGTCAGTTCTTGGAGCCCTGCATGTCTACCCTGTTCTGCACTGTTGCATTCCACAAAAGACTTAAATATTCCCCTTTATCCCATTTGTCCTATGAAGGGCCCACTCATCTCTAACCGCAGGGTCATCAATTTTGGCGGGGCTCCAGATCCCAGAGATTCTGAAGGGTTGTGGCTTACAAACTGTGCATTTGGAATAATGGCTGTACCTAAGTCTGCTATTCCTGCTTTCCCACCTTTACTTCAGTCTAGGCTCACTAACACCATCAGTATCTCTGTAAATTGACTGTCTGTGGTAACATTATGTGCTTGCAATCCTGCCCAATCTAGCATCCTAAGATTATATGCACTGTGTGTAAAACCTATTTGTGGTTGGACCTGGACTCATCTACTGTCATAGCGCAGTCCTTCCAGCTTCCCTTTTCTGATCACCACAGTGACCTAAGTCTCTACTTTCTTACCAATCGTTTGCACTCACCCAGGACCTTTCGTCGTCTATGTGCACCAAGAGGCCTAACTTTATGAGTATGGAATGTTCTTCTGGGTAGAACTGAGCAAGGGACAACTTTTACAGTTGAGACCTACAGTGGCAAACAATGTTATTATCTCTTGGGGAATCATTTGCTTCAGGAAGAGGAAATAAATGTACATTCTACACCTGTTCTGCTTTGATACTAGTGTGTGCTAGGCAGAGCCACTGGAATTATACAACTCTGTGGCTGCTGTGCTTTCTGCAAAATTTGGATTTGCCATATCATCCATTTTCTTCTGCCTAATTTTCATATTTTAACAAGAAAACTGTTTCCAGTTCGAACGGATCACAAGTTGCTAAAACCACTGCCACACATGATGCCACGCAGTGGCAGGCCCTTTACCGCACAGTGACCGGTGCCCTTTCTTTTGCTGAATGCTGAATATATGTGATACTAATAGTGTAACCTTTCCCAGACAGTGTTAACATTGCAAAAAAATGAAGTAGTACTGCCACAAAAAATCCAGCGCTACACTACGAGTTGTCTTTTCTTGCTGCATTACTTAGTTAACCTCACCACAATATATGTTCCTCTCCCGCTGCATAATTTCAGTGCCTTATAGGTAAGTGACAAGCCAGGGTTATGTATACTTCTCTTCCACGAAGGGCCCTGGGCCTGGCCCATTATAATTGTGAGGCCATTCACCTACATTCAATCCCATTCTAGGGCAAGCAGCCCTATGCAAGCTCTCCTAGTGCCAAATTAGACTGAATCTTTTCTCTTTAAGTTACACATGGATTGACCACCCCTACTGACCACAGGAAATTCGAGACGCCTCTTCAGCCTTAGCTTTTAGTACGCTACTGGACTATTGTGGACGAAATATCGTCGTGCCAAAATATTGTCGCCAAAATATCAACTCAAACTAATTGTCAAGGTTAATATAGGAAAGTATATGTTTGCTATACTTAACTCCTCATAATTGCACCTTGATGATATATAAATCATGAAAGCTGAGCTAAGAATACTAAATGAATAATTATCTTCATACATTTACCGTCACAATATTTTGGTACTGGATATTTCGCTGACAACATTTTTGTAGAATTCTTTTTCTGTACTCTCTATTCTGGCAACCTGGCATTCGCTGCTAGAACCCACTACTACTATAAAAGCAATACATCAACATTCTCTGAAAAAGTCCCTTTTGCCATTCCCCGTAGCCCCAGAATTACCATACATCATCTTTTAGACCTACCAGTGACTTTATGCTATTCACAGATCTCATTCCATAAACATTACCACCTGTGGTAATTAGCCACTCTTGAGATTAAGGCTCCACTGCGATTTCTGTCAGGTGGTATTGCAATTGTGAATTACTCCTGCCTGTATGGACATGCTTGTGGGGAAGATTGTGCGACTGCTTCGCTTCGTGCTATCACTTACAGGATATTTCCATCTGTTGTATGTTTGTTATTGCGTTGTTATCTTTGTTTTTACTGCTAGAAATGGTTATTGTTTTGCTATCCATTGTAGGACTATGTGCTGCCCTCGCCGGCATGGGCTAAGCCTTTCAGAGTACTACCAAGAGGATGTGTTGTCTTTATCAGCAAAAACATATCTTTTTGCTTTGTCTCCTTTTTTCCATTATTTATCTTGGCTTTAAAAATTGGCTTCTCTATTCTGAACAATCCTCACAAAGGTCTGCCTTTCTTCTTGTTCCGTTTTCAGTCTGCCTCTAAATACAAACACACAGTTCTTCACATACACATGAGCTTGAAGTGGTCGGAAGTAGAAAGACGGAAAAATAAAGAGAGAGAAAGAAAGGGTTCCCGGGGGGGGGGGCAACGAGGGAGAGCATAGAAAGCAATGAAAGAGAGTGACATTTTGAGAGAAAATGTTTGGAGGACGGAGGGAGACAAAAAATGAAGCAGGCTGACTGTAGGGCATATTCACAAACTGTACTGCACTACTGTAGTACTACTACTCACAAAATGGTATTCACTAACCTACGGGCAGAGAGCTCCGGCCGCCTCCGACTCCTATTTTTCCTTTGAAGAAATCTCCTCCAACATGGCGATCTCCCAAAAATGTAAGTATACGATTTCGGCGCTAATGTGGGAGAGACCAGAGGGAGTGGTAGGAATATTGGGAACATCTACTCCTCAATGGGAGGGGATTAGGGAAATGTAAGGAAGGGTTTAGAGAGGCACATTTAGCACCCACAAAAGATTTAGACCATTGCAATTCACAAACTATACTTCTCAACTAACTCCACTCCTAAATGTCCCAAAGCAGCTGTAAGAGCATCAGTGGCGTGGCTAGACCTACTTCTAATTGTGCCAAAGAAAACACTCCTTTGGACCCCGGGGGCACTGCTGAACGAATATATCAGATATGTTAATCACACATGTGGTAAGTCTGTCAAAAATCTTTAACATTAAACTCAAAACAATTTTCTGGTTTATAAACATATAGACCACTACTGTGGCTTATTCATCTTTAAACTTAATTAAATACATCGACTTCTTGATCAAAATCAATGATACATGAATAGACCTACTGCCACCCGGGGCGGCCCCTAAGTTTGCTGCCCGGTGCAGGTGGCCTGGAAACATGCTTCCTGGGACCGGTTTCGGGGTATCACCCCTCATCAGCCAGGCTAGCTTGAATCCATTGGCACAGTTAGCATGCGACAAAAGTAAAAAGAACAGATGATGGACAGAATGCTGAATAAATCAAACTTTCACCCCCAGTTCAGCATTCCGCCCATTGTTTTTTTTTTTTGCTTTTGTCAGTCTAAGTGGGAACGATATGCCCAGATGTGGGTCTGGTGCTCACTTTGCCACTGAATTCAAGCTAGCCTGGCTGATATGGGGTGATGCCCCGAAACCTGTCCCAGGATGCTTGTTTTTGGTCCAGGGAGGACCTGCCCTGGCAATTGAGACTGGACTGTCCCCATGGGGTGCAGGGCAAGACTGATTTGCATATGGCTGTGTCCAAACTGGGGTGGCAAGGTGAGGAAAAAAAACGATGGATTAAACCCAGATCTGTGACTGGGGGTGAATGTTTGATTTGTTCAGCATTCCGTCCATCATTTGTTCTTTTTGCTTTTTTCGCTCTAAGTGGGAAGGGTATGCTCAGACGTGGGCCCCGTGCTCACTGTGCCACTGGATTCAAGCTAGCCTGGTTGATGAGGGGTGATACCCTGAAACCAGTCCCAGGATGCTTGTTTCTGGTCCAGGGAGGACCTGGCCTGGCAATTTGGGCTGGACTGTTCCCATTGGAATCAGGGTCAAGACAGATTTGAATATGTCTGGGTCCAAACTGGGGTGGCGTGGTGAGCAAAAAAACAATGGTTTAAACTCAGATCTGTGACTGGGGGTGAATGTTTGATTTTTTCAGCATTCCGTCCATCATTTGTTCTTTTTGCTTTTTCAATCTCATTCTGTGGCATGGTTCTGGCACTCTGAGCTGCTAGCCACTCCGAGCATGAATGTATTAGGTGTAACTTTGCACAACATGCCTCCTGGGTGCGCAGTGACACCTGATCCCTAAGTGAGTCATGTATGTCATTAAGAGTGGTGGAGATTAAATTAGGTTGGCGCAGAAAAGCAGCATCCCAAATCTCCATGTCACCAAGCCTTTGTGTAATGATTAATAGAGTCTGGGTGATTCCAATTGAATGTACTAAAGTTGGAGTTCATGCTGGCCCCCACTTGTGAATGAGACTGAATGCTCATGGTTGGTGCTATAGTTGTGCCGGATGAGACAGGAGCTATTCAGAAGGAAGAGGACGTGCTAGCTACTTACAGCAATGCTTGTGGTAGGAGAGGTGGTTTCTATAGTTTAAAGACAGGATTGTAGTGTTAGAAAATACAAGGTGCAGTACTGCAAATGTTGAAATCATATGTTCTAAAATAAATTCACCCATATACTGATTTGTTGCAAAAATGAAATGTTGAGTGTCTTTACCTGGGGTCATCTAATCCACCATCTTCTGTGCCTCCTGCAATGGCCTTTATCCTGGTGAGAGTTATCATGCCGTGGACTGACTACTACCATTGCTTTTATTTCAGTCGCCTCCTGTAACCAGACTTTTCTTTCGATGTTTTGTAAGCAGGTCTCAAACCCTCCTTTTTAGGTCATTGAATCTCTTTTTGCTGTTTTCCTCCATCCGTGGCTAGTTTGAGATGACATTTGCTTTATTTGTGATGTCTTCCCACAATCTGGTTCTGTGGTGTAGCGACCATGAGGTGAGGTTTCTCTTTCACCACCACTTCACCCAGCACCATGTTCGGGAAAATTATGCCTCCTCTGTTTCTATGTGGCCATGTATTTTTGGGCAGATAATTTTTCAATGTACCTGTCCTGGTGAGAGGATGGCCATTGATTGTGTAGTTACACTTTCCCTTGCAATAGGAATGATAAAATGTCTGCTCTTTTCTTTTACTAGTGTCTGTTAAGGTATGTATGTGCCATGTGATTATAGAGCTGCCTTGAATGTCACACATGCACTGTATTTCCACATGGGATTTACCACACCACAATTATCGGGTGTGGAACAATCACATGCAGGTGAATATCCATACCTGATAATTCATTCTAGGCATAATGTGATCCTCCACAGTACAAGAGCTCAGCTCTCCACCTGTGCCCCTACTCAGCCCAGGGCCTATGAGCATCATACTGGGTATTCTGGTAACATACTTTGGCTGGTTAACGTAGCCAAAAATTCCAGCTGGAAATTGAACAAAAACATGTGAGACAGTAGCAGGATTATAATTTTCTAATGTGATGGACTAAAAAATTAGATTTTCTGTTAGGTGGCCATGATTATGAAAGTAGAGAAAAAAGGAATTTTTGAGACATAGTGCACCTGTAACTGGAGCAGCTTGCTGGAGCAGGAACAACAAGGAGAGGGTGGGAAGAGAATGGGAGTGCCGACATGAGGAGCAGCACACTCTTGTGAGTCAAGCTGAACAATCACTGAGGGGAAAAACAGAGTCCTATTTATGAGGAGCAGAAAAAAAGAAATATCAGTACCCTAGGGGAGCGCAGTGAAAAGGCAGCAATGCACCCAACATGCTGACATTGTCTCTTATAATCCATAGGTAGGAACATGTGATGGATGACACCTCATGTTTACACGTAAGTGGCATCCCTTACATACACAAGTCCTTCGTTTTGCAAGTATACGTTTAAGAATGGAAAACTTGAACCTTTTAGAAGCCCTCGTGCTGATATTTTTTAACTGTTTATGTATATCTATGAATGACACTTTAAGAATGAGATACACTATACAAGATAGGGTTCAATGAGCAATTTGTGCAACATTATCACAGTGTAAATTTTGTTTCCATCTTTATTGCTCACCATAAAATGCATATAACATCTGCTTCCCCTCAACCCTTCTCAGAATGTTTGTGTTGATTAAATGATCACATATAATTAATCCTAGTTCTTCACCTGGATGGATACATTTTAATTGGCATATGGTGCTATGTTATATGTTGTCCCTGTTAGACTGAAACTGTCTTCCATGGTTGAAGAAGCCAATGAAGGAGCAACCTCTTTAACACACCCTGGGAACCAGTGGGGGACACTGCCTGCTGTTGACATTATTTTTAATTGCTGTAGGAGTCCCAAAACACATATAGCCTATGTGGTCTTGCAGCTGCAAAGAACTGAGGAAACAGAGAGTACAGTTGCCACTCCTTGATGCTGAAAGCCTGCCAGCCAACATATAGCTCCACACCGACACTCAGATGCATCAAGCATTCACATGCAAAGTCACCTAAAGCTGGGAACAGACAAACCACTAAAGCCACAAGGGGTGACTCTTATTGATTGTTACCAAAGACCCCTTTCTCTAGGCTGACATACCAGCTTCAATAGAGGAAAGAGCTGAAGTCACACCTCTCTAAAGAGTATAGTGCACCAAACATCCCTCTCGAAGCACCATTAAATGAAGAGGAAACAAATGCAGCAACTAAAATGCTTACTGTTCAACACCTATTCTATCTTCTTAATATACAGACCTCTGACCAGCAATGCAAACTTTAAAGATGTTTTACTAGATATAGTGACCAAGGCCCATCTGAACCACCTAAATCTATGCATTCCAGGAGACATAAACATATGGTTTGAAAAGAAGAATCTAAGCACAACCACAGCTATCACAACCAACCTTGAGGTCTTCAACCTTCAACAAATTATTTCTGACCCATCTCACTGTGCTGGACACACTCTGGATGTCATATTTGTCCACCTGGGACAAGCCACACTAACAGACAACTACCCCATAAACTGGAGTGACCACAACATCATCACCTTCAAGATCAACAAGACAAAACTACCAGAAACCAACAACAAATGCTCATACAGTAGCATGACCCCAAGCCGAAATGTCACAGCACCCCTAAGTTCTTAAGGGTAATCCTTCCCCACATGCCACGGTATGCCTAAGTTCTTAAGGGTTATCCTTCCCTTCCTAGTTATGGCGTCATTATAAGGTTTGGCCCCCCTCCCCGAGAGTATTGTGGTTTTTTTCTCAGTGCTATAATGTATGTACTGTTGACATGCTTGAAACATACCGTATTTTCGTTTTTATTATTGGTGTATGAGCTATGATTCTAAATCTCTGGTGGCAAGTGGTAGGCAAACCGGGTTTAGAACTGTTGCCTCGACATGCTTGTCCACGTTCACACGTGCAGGAACTGTCATCATTTCGTGTGCCTACATAACAGCAGACGTGAGCACCTGCAACTGCACCCACCACGTATTTTTCCAGCATGTTCGAGGACTTGGCTATTTAAGGAAGCTGGTCCCAACACGAGATGCTTGGCTTCAGCTCTTCCAGACCACTTACCTGATCTCCGGCAGCTCTTGGTGCCTCAGCAGTGTTCCAGGCAGCTTACCAGGAATTTTCAGCTGCATCATACCCTTTCAAGGCTATGAGGTAGTACAACCAGCCTTGCATACATTTGGCAAATAGAATACGTTGCACTTCATATTCCAGATGTCCTTGTATGGGGATTGGAGGTAGTGGAGTGTCTTTCCGCATGGCCAAGTTATATGGTTTCCAGGGGGACACATGGATGGGATACTTAGAGGGTAAGTCTACCTTAAGGGAGATAGGATTGATGATATGTTTGACACAAAGGGACCTATGTATCGGGGCTGTAATTTTCGAGGTCCATCTAATCTTAGGTTCTTTGTAGATAACCAGATGTAGTCACCAGATTTGTAGGGTGGTGCTGGTGCCCTATGCTTATCTGCCTGCTGCTTCATTAAGACCTTGTTCTTGCTCAGACAGACCTTATCGCGTGCTTGGATGTCATGTAATTGATTTAAGTGTTCTGTGACTGCTGGGACCAGAGAGGTGTCTAGAGGGACTGGTAAGGCTCTTGGGTGATAACCAGTGAGGAAGTAAAACTGACTGCAATGTGTAGCTGAATGTGGGCTATTGTTATACACAAATGACGCTAAGGGCAATGCTACATCCAATTGATTGGCAGACTCTATCGGTTTGACCATCTGTTTCTGGGTGGCAAGTTGAGGAGAGAGCGATGTCAATACCATGGGCTCTGCAAAAGGTTCTCCAAAAATGTGAGATAAACTGACTGTCATGGTCAAAGATGAGCTTGGATGGAAGACCATGTACTCACACCACATGGTTTATCAAAATGGTGCTGAATTCACTGGCTGATGGTACTTTTGTTAGCGGGACAAAATGAGCCAGTTTGGAGAGTTAATCTACAATGACAAGAATTGTGGTAAACCCATGAGCTTGAGGTAGGTCTGTGAGAACATCTACACTCACTGTCTGCCATGGTCTGGGTGGTATGGGCAGTGGTTGTAAGAGACCCGCTGGGGCCTGGTGGCTACTTTTCTGCTATGCACAAGTTGGGCAGGTGGCCACGTAGTTTGTGATGTCTTTGCTCATGTTTTCCCTCCAAAAATATTTTTTACAGTTCTCTATGGTTTTCTGCACACTGGGGTACCCAGCTAAGGGGGAATCATGATTCCAGTTTAAGACTTGCTTTCTTAAATCTTGGGTAGGTAAATACACTAATTCATCATGATAGAAAATACCTTTTTGAATGATATGCCCAGGTTGCGAAGTCCAAGCATCTGCATTCTATTTTTGAATTGCCGAGTGTAAGAGTGTGTAAATATCATTTTCCAAGTTAGCAGCTATGATTTTTTCCGATGGAATTATACTGGGGAAGAAACTGTCTTTTTTGTTAGACCCAATATGGCCAAAGCGGGATAGTACATCTGGTTAGAGTTGTTTAGTACCAGGTGATAGGTAATGACAAAATCAAGCTCACTAAAGAAATGTAACCATTGCATTTGATGTGGGGTTAGGGCTTTGATTGAGATAAAAAACTGTAAGTTTTTATGATCTGTAAAATGGTAATCAAATGTTTGGCCCCCATAAGGTGGTGTCGCCATTCCTTAAATACCGACTTAATGGAGAGCAATTGTCGCTCTGACCCTATGTATTGCTCTGCTGGAAGTAACTTTTGGAGAAATAGGCAACGGGATGTAAATGTCTGGGATAGTACTCCTCCCAAGGCTACTTGAGAGGTATCTGCTTCAGCAAAAAAAGGTTGGTCAGGGTCTGGATGTTGCAGAATGGGTGCAATGGGGAATTTCGTTTTCAAAATTGTAAATGCCTGTGACGCAGCTGAGGACCAAGTGAAAGATTGATTTTTGCATAGGAGATGTGTGATCGGTGTTACGATGTCTGAGAAATTTTGAATAAAACGTCTATTGAAATTTGTGAACCCCAACACTTGTTGGACTTCTTTCACATTGGTGGGTTCTGGCCAGTTAAAGACAGCTTTAACCTTTTTGGGGTCACTAGTTATACCACTGGGGAAAGAAGGTAGCCAAAGAATTTCACCATTTGAGCGTGGAAGGTAGATTTTTCCAGTTTTGCAAAAAGGTAATTGTCACCTAAGCATTGGAAGACTGCTCGGATATATTGGACATGCTCTTCTTCATTTTAGAATAAATCAAAATGTTGTCTACATAGACAGCCACGCAGCTGTCAAGGAAATCCCACAGTACCTTGTTATTAATGAACTGAAACACTGCTGGGGTGTTGCACAGGCGAAAGGGCATGACGGTGTACTCAAACAAACCAAATTTGGTGTGAAAGGCTGTCTTCCACTCGTCACCCTCTTTGACTCATACCAGGTGGTATGCCCCGCAGAGATCTAATTTTGTGTAAATAGTAGAATGTCTTATCTGATCCAGGAGAGCCGGTATTAGCGTCAACGGGTATTTATTTTTGATGGTGGGCTTATTGATTGTGAGGTAATCAATGCAAGCCCGAAGACCACTATCCCATTTTAGGACAAAAAAAAGTGGAGAGGAAACGGGCGAGGTAGAATGGCGAATAAACTCAAGATGTAGGAGCTCATCTAGGTATTGCCGCAAATATGGTGTTTCAGATTCCATAAGTGCGTATACTCTGCTGCAGATCAAAAGATCTGTGTGGTGGTAATTTTGTTGACCTGGCAGGATCAAAGTCATCCCTGTAATTCTGGTAGAGTTGTGGTATAGTAGAGAGAGAATCAGAAGTCACTGCACAATGTAACGGGGCCACCCAGTCAGGAGCGGCTTCCTGGTAACAGTTTACTCAGCAGTGAGACGAGCCCAGCGTGACAGTTTGAAGCTCCCAGTCTATTTTTGGATTGTGCTTTGCCAACCAGCAAACCCCAAGTATAATCCCAAATGTCAAGGTATCAATGAGCTCAAAGACAAGTTGCTCTGTATGTCCGTTGTCACAGACCAAAGTCAGGGGGTTCGTCTGAAAAGTAATGAGTCCTGATGATAACCCAGAACCGTCTACTGAACGCACAGGCTCTGGCTCTGCCTTCAAGACCTTAGTAGTGCCCGGTTTCCTAGCTAATCTTAAATCAAAGAAATTCCCAGCTGCTCCTGAATCGATTAACATGGGAAGTGCATGTCTCTGCTGTGAACAGAAAACTATAGTGATTTGGATAGTGAAATGTCGTGGGATTCTAGCGACAGTGTTGATAAGGTATTGGGAGATCTGTTGTGGTACATTTCTCGACAAGGCAATCTCCTCCCCAGTCAAGAGGGTTCGTTTTCCTGTGGCAAGGGTGACTGTATGCTGGCAACAACCTTCTTAGGCTTTTTTGGGCATTCTGCGAAGTCTCGGGCAAAATGCCCGGCCTTTCTACAATAAAGACTGAAATGTTGTATATGTCTCCGTTCCTTTTCTTCAGCTGAGAACGGACCCCGAAGTCCACCTATCTGCATGAGTTTGGCTTCTACTGTCTTAGTGTCAGGCTCCTTCCTTTCTTGTTTTAACACTATAACCTTAGATTCTAATCTAAGACGTTCCCCTTATTGTTCTCTTAACCTGTGGTCACGTTTTACAACAAATTCTACGAACTCAGAATGGTCCTCGGCAAGTCTACTATGTGGGAAAGCGCATCTTTTAGGTCATCCCATAAACCACGGTAAAAAAGAGAGGCCCTCTTTTCTTCGGTCCATCTGGTCTCAGCTAGGAATCAGTTAAAAGTGGTTATGTACATTAATAAATCCTTTGTTCCTTGCCATAAATTCAGTAACTCATTTTCACTTCATTGGACAAAAAGGTGTTTAGAAATAGACGCATCATCACTACTTTAAAGGCAGGCCAGTTATACAGAATAGGGTGATTATTATCAGTTAGGGTAATAGACAAATTTGCCGCCACACCCCCAAGCTAGGACAAAACAAAAGCTACTTTTGCAGCATCTGTGGGGAAGGCTTGGGGCTTAAGCTAATAAATGTAACTGGCATTGACTGACAAACACAGTGAATGTAGAACTGTCCCCAAAAAACTGCTCAGGTGCAGCTTAGAGCACTGGAGTGGGCATGGCTAGAGTAACTTGCAAGGGTTTGGTGGTGTCGTGACTGGAACATGGAGGAGACTTACTATAGGTGCAGATGCATTTTCCAGATGGATTCTCCCAAGGATTGCTCCTTGGTTTATACCGCACTAATTCACTACGTAGTTCAAAATTTTCCTCCCTTAGTTTATGCATTTCTATCTGCAGATCCTGTAAGGCCTTTCCTAGATCTTGGGTCCCCAATGTCTATGTGATCTTTATCCATATCTGCCAAAAGGAACTTATGTTTTTGTGGCTTGGCTTACTGTCAAGGCCACTCACCTGAACTCCAGGATGTTCCTCTGTAGAGACGATAGGACCCAACACCCCCTGAAGTCTGATTTGCTCTCAGTGAATGGAAACAGCACTGTATCAAGGAAGGCCCCAAGGGGAAAATACAGGTACTCTCTGGATCTCACGTCTTGCATATCTAGAACACTCTATAAGGTAATTATTACCTTTTTATTTGGTTGTTTGTAAAAACTTCACATGGAAAGAATCTCGACTTTGCATGACAAGAATCACGGCCTGAAGAAAAACTGACATTGGGCATTTCAGGTCTTAGACTTGTTTTATCTACTATGCACTTTTCTTACAATGTCCTCTCTAACAACCAAAGTACAAAACTATACCAACCAAGCACAAGACTGTACAATGTTATGGAGCACCACTAGCACTACCATTTTGCGAACCTTGTGCTAAACATTAAAAGTGTGCAATAATATTTATGTTAATGAACAGTGAGATAATGCACAACGCTACTGATTGTGTTTATGGAACTATTTGAAGTATCTATGTCCTGAGAACTGTGCAATAGCATTTATGTTAATGAACAGTATGATATTGCACAATGCTACTATTCAAAGCATCTCTGTTCTGAGAACCTAAAGGCATGTGCCTGTAATCTGATTAGTAAAATGTACAAAAGACAGGTTGCTCACCGTGTTAGACCCATATGGGTCTAGTCTTCCTAACGCTAATTGTGTGTTATTTGTTATCCATATAGATTGTGCAACCTACAAAATCCTGTATATCCTAATAAGTAGTTCCAAGTTGCAGCACACAGCAGTCTCAGACCTCCAGCAGGACACACTCACCTGCCGACAAGAACGTACCTTGCTCCAGTGTGGTCTGTTCTATTTTCTTTCTCCTTTCAAACCCGCTCCCCTTGGGGTCTTCCTTGATACTTTGTTTCCAGTCACTGATAATGAGTCAGGCTTCAGGGGGTGTTGGGTCCTATTGTCTCCCCAGAGGAATATCCTGGAATTCAGGTGAGTGGCCCTGACATACAGAACATAAGAAAACAAAACATTCACAAACTCTACTCCCATCATGATAGAACCCCAATAAATATTCAACCTCAAGACATACACACCTTTTACAACTGGATCTCCAATTGTCTAGACAAACAGCAACAAGTAAAGACCACATCTAGGGTTAACCACAAAAAGAATGCCACATGGGTTAATGCCAATTTCAGAGGAATGAAAACACAACTAAACATACTACAATGTAAGTAGAGAAAATCAAGAGATGGACAAGACAACCCACTTAGCATCCCTATGACAAAGACTACAGCCGAACCATCAAAACCACAAAAAGACAACATGACTCCATACATAACTGAAGCTGACGGCCATTCTAAGGACCTCCACAAGATTATATCAGAATTCCACAATCAAAAACACAGAAACTCCACAATCGCAATGGTTCTGCCACAAAATTTCCACAGATTTGATCTAAAAATTTATACAGAAAATTACCTTATGAAAAACACACACACAACATCACCCGAACATGTGACCCAACCAACATAGAAAGAGAAAAAAGCAATCTTTCACCACTGCATACTTTCAATACTCTGTAGGAAAAAGATTTCCTCAACATCATCGTCTCAACCAGGCCATCAGGATCACCTTCAGACGCAGCATTTCCAAACATTTTTAAAGCTATCCTTCACACAACCCGTACAGGTCACAATGCTTACTCAACAAGTCCTTGAAACTAGGTTCATTTCCAAGACCACTCTTCAAAAAGAAAAACTTCGTCTGATCTGACCCAGCAAACTACAGGACAATATCAAATTGGCCATTCTTTTGACAAGTATTTGAAAGAACAGTGTTTACTTAACCTTCAAAATTCACAGAACAAAATGGCTTAATACCAGACCAACAGCCAGGCCTCAGAACGGGCAGAGGGACAAAGTCAGCCATCATATCCATTTGGGATGACCTCAAGCTCACAATGGACAAGAATGGAGTGGCTGCCCTCTTGCTAATGGATTTTTCAGCTGTAATCAACACTGTCCACCACCTCACGCTACTTCAATACCTTCATGATTTCAGAATACTTGAAAATGCTCTAAAATGGATAGTTCATTACCTCTGAGACAAAGTTTAGTTTACCTATGACCTTTCACATCAGCTTCTCACACCCAGCACTATGGCGTCCAGAGGGGTCCAGCTTATCTTATATTCAAAATCTGCCTAACACCTTTGCCAAACCTGATTAAATCATTCAATCTCACCTGTTACAGCTATGTAGATGACAAACCATATAAATGACCCGGAAGACCTTCACACCCCAAAACTGTATGACTGCCTTTGTGCAATAGACACATGGATGGTGATTAACCACCTAAAGCTCCACTCCACAAATACTGAAATCATGACCTGCGGACAGTGACAAAAATACCAGCCTAGAGCAATATAGCTGAAGGAACTGTAGGCCCCTTCAGCAACTTCAAGAGGATTCAATGGGTAACCATGGTTTCAGACCTATCTTTCATAGCACGTGTCAAAAATGTTACAAAGAGCACTTTCTGCACAATGAAAACACTGCTCCACATCTTCCCATGACTTGGATACTAACAAAACCTACAAGCCATCATCACTCTTATAATCTCCCAGCTTGACTATGCCAACAGCCTATACCTTGGTGCACCCAAATTCATCATACGTAAAATAGAACTCATCAAAAACTTCTCACAAGACTCCTTGCCTTCCCTCAAGAGAACTCATCACTCCAGTCCTGCAATCACTCTACTGGCTACCTATAGCTAGAAGGGGAATGTTTAAGGCACTGTGCTTTCTCCACAGTGCCTCCAAAATAAATGGAACACAATGCCTAGAAGTTAAATTCAAGAACTACAAACCAAACAGACTTCTGTGCTTCAGGTTTGCACCCCAAGTCTTCATAGCACCTTACTATAAGAAATCTGTAGGAGGCAGTGCTTTCTCACAATAAGCTGCTAAGTTCTGGAGCTCGCTACCGTCCAAGATTCAAAGCTGCCAGTAACATATACACTTCAGAAAACAGTTGAAAACATGTTTTTTCCAAGATAACTACATTATCCCACATCCCTGGAATTAAACCCAGAAATATTATTGCACCCTCAGGTAGGTTCATTCTACAGTTTACAACCAGCACACATGGAACAACCCAACCAGCACACTACTTTGTATATCCAGGTAAGCTATGGAAGGCTGACTTATGGTTAACCTGGGTATTACATAATAACATCTATTCATTTACAACCCATCTGGCCCACTCTAATACTGATATCATAACACACAGGGGTCAGCAGCCAACTGTAGCTTATTCATCTAACACTGACATAAGACATTTGTATGCTACAAGTCTTGTCCATCACCTAGAACTGTATCAGCCAATAAATCAGCCATCACCAACTGAGCAGGCATAGAATAACTGAATAGATCTGTCATATATGGCTGGCCAACCGTAGGGCTATAATCTAGTCCACCATTGCAGGTCCCAAATAGATACACATTATGACCACTTATTTACATCTCACAGTGACATCAGAGATGGGACAATAGTAAAACCAAAGGGGATGATGGACGGAGTGTTGAACATTGCAAGCACTCACCCCCAGTCAACTGATCTGGGTTTAATCCATCATCATTCTTTAGCTCACTCCGCCACCCCAGTTCAGACATGGCCATATGCAAATCAGTCTGACCCTGTGCCTCATGGGAACAGTCCAGCCCGAACTGCCAAGCCATGTCTTCCCTGGACCGGAAACAAGCATCCTGGGACTGGTTTCTGGCTTTCAGCCGTCATCAGCCAGGCTATCTTGAATCCAGTGGCAAAGTGAGCAAGGGACCCACGTCTGGGCATACCCTGCCAACTTAGGGCGAACATAGCAAAACCAAAGGGGATGATGGACGGAGTGTTGAACATTGCAAGCACTCACCCCCAGTCAACTGATCTGGGTTTAATCCATCATCATTCTTTAGCACACTCCGCCACCCCAGTTCAGACATGGCCATATGCAAATCAGTCTGACCCTGTGCCTCATGGGAACAGTCCAGCCCGAACTGCCAAGCCATGTCTTCCCTGGACCGGAAACAAGCATCCTGGGACCGGTTTCTGGCTTTCAGCCGTCATCAGCCAGGCTATCTTGAATCCAGTGGCAAAGTGAGCAAGGGACCCACGTCTGGGCATACCCTGCCAACTTAGGGCGAACATAGCAAAACCAAAGGGGATGATGGACGGAGTGTTGAACATTGCAAGCACTCACCCCCAGTCAACTGATCTGGGTTTAATCCATCATCATTCTTTAGCTCACTCCGCCACCCCAGTTCAGACATGGCCATATGCAAATCAGTCTGACCCTGTGCCTCATGGGAACAGTCCAGCCCGAACTGCCAAGCCATGTCTTCCCTGGACCGGAAACAAGCATCCTGGGACCGGTTTCTGGCTTTCAGCCGTCATCAGCCAGGCTATCTTGAATCCAGTGGCAAAGTGAGCAAGGGACCCACGTCTGGGCATACCCTGCCAACTTAGGGCGAACATAGCAAAACCAAAGGGGATGATGGACGGAGTGTTGAACATTGCAAGCACTCACCCCCAGTCAACTGATCTGGGTTTAATCCATCATCATTCTTTAGCTCACTCCGCCACCCCAGTTCAGACATGGCCATATGCAAATCAGTCTGACCCTGTGCCTCATGGGAACAGTCCAGCCCGAACTGCCAAGCCATGTCTTCCCTGGACCGGAAACAAGCATCCTGGGACCGGTTTCTGGCTTTCAGCCGTCATCAGCCAGGCTATCTTGAATCCAGTGGCAAAGTGAGAAAGGGACCAACGTCTGGGCATACCCTGCCAACTTAGGGCGAACATAGCAAAACCAAAGGGGATGATGGACGGAGTGTTGAACATTGCAAGCACTCACCCCCAGTCAACTGATCTGGGTTTAATCCATCATCATTCTTTAGCTCACTCCGCCACCCCAGTTCAGACATGGCCATATGCAAATCAGTCTGACCCTGTGCCTCATGGGAACAGTCCAGCCCGAACTGCCAAGCCATGTCTTCCCTGGACCGGAAACAAGCATTCTGGGACCGGTTTCTGGCTTTCAGCCGTCATCAGCCAGGCTATCTTGAATCCAGAGTCTATCCCAGTAGATCTCCCAGTAGATCTCCTTCCCATTTCTCTCTCCAACCATGCCTGCTCAGAAGCAAAACCATTAAAGAAAATATTGGTTGGACAACCCAGTGCAGTAATCACCAAAGTAAACTATAAACAGAACAAATAACATAAGGTGGTCTGCAGAGGTGCTCAAAGCAAATCATTCATATGAGAAAACCCTAAGCAACTAATTGGTCATAATATATATCAGACCATAAATCTACATTAAAAGCACTAAACTCAATGTACCACTGTAAATTTATAAAAGATCAATTTTATTAGTACAAAACTGTTGTTAAAATGGCTACAAAGCTCATGAATGCATAAGGTTCTATATCGATAGACAATAGACAATAGACATACATGAAGTAACAGAACAATATAGCACAGTTTCAGACAAAAAGTATTTAAAAGCTATGTCACAATAAGATTGGTGCAACCATAAGTGCCTTGATATTATTTCACAAAAGAAAAAAAGTAATCACACAAAATAATATAACATCACAATGTGTACAGACAATGTACAGGAAACATGGAGACAATAGAATTAATGAGAGAAAAGGACAAAATGGTGATTGATAAAATGATGCAATGTTGGTTCTTCGATGTATCGACACTTGTTTCGGCGAACAAGGCGCCTTCATCAGGAAAATAACATTAAGAATTAATGCCAATCAGGTCTGTTTAAATGCACTTCCGAGCAAATCACTGGAGAGCATCCAACAGTTCCAGAAGGAGGAATATGTTGTCAATATGATGATAAACCAATAGGTAAGGTTTTGGTGGATATCCGATCATATGGGGGAATGGCAAACAATAAGACAAAATTAGTGTGTATCAAAGGCTGACACAAAGGTTGAAACATAGGAAAAAAAAGCATTCCAATATCATTGATTACCAGTAAATTCCATTATAGAACAAGACAGGGAGTCTTTAATATAGCGTCAGCATTTGAGACTTCTGAAAACCATAAACTGTGCATCTTTCTTATACCACTTTATCCACCACACTGCTTAGAGCTGCATCCCATAACACAATAACCACACCTCAGTGGTCATAATGCACACATGGAAACACTTTCCACGTAGGATCAAAAAACAAAGACAACACTATTCAAAAAACACACCCTACATGGCCCATGTAGGTAAGCGCTTCAGTGCCCCACATAGGGGTAGAGAGCACTATATATATGCTGCAATACAGTACGATATACATTGTACCCCAATGCAGTAACTTTTACTCTTAGGAACCCCGCTACCCATCCAAACAAACATTGACTGTATCTTTGGTTTTGAAGCTGTACAAATACCACATACATAAATATATATATTTAAATCTTTACACAGGTCACTAGCTCCATAAAATATGTAGCAGTGTGACTCGCCTTTCTAGGCACTGAAAAGGTTAAAATAATGAGAGCAAAACCATCAGCAAATAAGAATCAGTGTGCCTCTACTAAAGTAACTGGCCTCTCCTCAGCCACACCCGCCTTCGTGAAAAGCCATGGATCACTGGTACTGTTTCACTAAGTCACTAATTTACTGTTTCACTTTGTTCATGTTAGCACTCGTCTCGTTTTGCTTGCACTGTACTTGTTTGAATCTTCCATCACAAATATTTTTGTGGTATTAAATATAGCTTGAGTGGCTTGCTGTGGTAATACAATTTCTATGGGCCATTACCGTTGCTTTTTAATGTTGTCTTGTATATTTAGGCATTAACTCGTGGTAATGTGATAATCAGAGCTCACTGTTGCATTTCTACGGCTGTATCTTAGACCAGGCTTTACCTGCCGGCAAATATTACTGACAGTTACAGAATGTGGGGAGCATAAAAAATGTAGAGTAACCCAATTACCAGACAGTTTAACTGTTCCAGAAGGGTCAAAATTCAAAGTTCTCTCCACCTCCTTATTCCTTTTTAATTCACATTTTTTTCTTTTTCCTTTGGCGACATCTTTTGTTCTGCATATTCAGAAGCATTAATATTTAAGCTTTGCTTGATACCATACAGATAATCAAATAAGAAGTAAATTAGTTCAATCGCGTATTTATTTTATTTAGAATAATTGTTGATGCCTGGTTCCTTCACTTTCCCCTTCCTTATGATAAATAACTTAAATCGGCCAAGGGCGTAAAAATCACTGGTGCATCAGGTGCAGTGGCACCAGGGCAAGGGGGCACACTGCATCAACGGTTTCAGTTAGAGCTCGAAACTGAACACAGCCCATTTAAGTCTGTCTTTTCCTATCCAGACAGGGAGGGCTACTTGCTTGCAGTAGGGCCTGTGACAACTCTACTACACAACTGCAGTCCTTTCCTGTCATTTCTGATTTATTCTTGTATTCACTGCCTGAGTGAGCTGGTCTGCCAAACTCCATGTTCCAAAAGATGTTTTGACAATTCACGCTTAGCTCGGAGGACCTTTTCGCTATCACATTGTTTTAGTTACAGAATGACTCCTGTAATCATTACATGTCAAAGGTTGCTTTTCTGTATCCCCAGGATAGGAACTCCGTGGGGCATTCATCATGGCTGCCTGTAACCACTGCATTTCCGCATGGCTGTTCCTCTGTCACTCTAGGGTGGACCGTGAAGGGCACCTATGCTGGCTGTCTGTAACCAGTGCACACCATCTGCTTCTCCTCTGTCTTTCACAGATGGACCCCATAGGTCATAGACCTGCCAGTCTCGGGCCAGTCCATGCCCATGTTCGAGATGTAGGTAGAGTGGGCCAGGTGGCCACCTAGACAGAAGCAGGAGGTAAGGATGCAAAAGTGGTTTGATCGCTACTTTAGAGTGACAAGCAAGAGATGTTTACAGTAAGGAATAATGTCCCTCAAATGGCAGCTTGTTCATCACAAGGGGAGGCACGCCTTGGCGTTTGTACATAGCCCTGCACTAAGTACATACTTTATGAAGCTTTTGAGCAATACACCTGTGCCTTCTGAATACCAGCTGCCTGATTTACGTTCATAGTTGTAAACTTGCAGGCATGATTTTTATACACATGGGTGCAGATTAGGGCCATTTGGCTGTTAACAAAACTTTCTAGTAATATTCCTAGCAAACTCTACCAGTTGTACCTTTCCAGGCTTAGCCCTGTGAAAGTTTTGTGAATACTGTGTAATGGGTAGGCACTGGCATGTCAACAACACATAATTGCAACTGCTCACTGTCAAACAGGTGGGCCTTTGTGCAATAACATATTTTTCTTTTTCTCCATAAAAATAATATTTTCCTCATGCAGAATCTCCTTTCCTTTTGCACCCATCAAGAATGGGGGTGTTTCAGTCCCGGGAAAGGGGTTTACTCTGGCCGTTTGCAGGAGCACATCTCTCACCATTTTCACAGTAAGAAATGTTTGGGGGAAGTTTGTGAATGGCCACAAACTGTAATGGCTGGGGGCATTGATAGGCTTTCAAGACCTACCATGCCTGGTAATGTTCTCGTCCTCACCATGTGCAGCGGATTTATTTTTACAGATTATTTAATACACACGCCTGGGCTAGTGTTGCGTTGGAGTAATAGGATTTACAAGTGCCAGATATACTTTTGTCAGTAACTTTCATTTGTCATATACTTTGCATGGGGGCCCCATCAAGTTTTGTTACACTACTGCCTAGTTAGTGTATTTAACTTGCACATAAGTCTCTACTATATGGTGAATAAATTATGCCCAAAACTTGTAAGCTGAATGCTACTAGTGCACTGCAACACCTTGTGTGCCATCCATTACAGTGGCAGTGCAAACATGGCTTCAGGCCTACAATGGCAGCCTGACTGTACCAGTGTAAAAACTGCAATTTGACTTGTCAAAATAAACCCTTTTGACAGGTCAAAACCTCCACTAAAAATATTAATAAGTCTGCCCATTTAGGCATTTTAGTCCAGAAAGCAGGATGCATGGTAGGACATTTAGAAATGTAATGTTAACATGTCCTTACAGTGACTAGCACCCAAAAGCAATGTTTTACCTTGGCAGGCCTAGCGTCCTTATGTAGAAAACCAGAGTACATATTAAAATCCAAATACTGAATGGGACTTTCTAGAAAAGTAGTTAAACAACTATTTTTTAATATTTATTAAAGTTAAAAATCCCCCTCAATGGTGGAGTCTGATTTTTAATAGATATTAAGGAAAAGTAACTTTTAGAAAGATACCCTGTACCTGCCTGAACAGTCAGAAGTCTAATTAGAATAGTCCTCTGCCAGGTCTCAGCCAGTAATTAGCCTTGAATAGGTGTGAATAGGTGAGAAATGCCTCCCAGGAGCAAACAATAGGTTGACCTTAATGGGCAGAGATGACTTCTCCTAACCCCAAAGAATGCAGGGTGGGGCTGTGAGCCTCCTTTCGACAGCACAGTGTTAATTCCTGCTTGAAAGGCCTGCTGAGCTACACATAACTCTTGAAAGGGAAAGAACAGGATGCCAAGACAATTCTTGAGTATCCATGTGTGGTTGCTGAACGACCTTGCTTTGTCTGACCAGGCTTCTGTCTCTGGGTTTTACATATAACATCGGGGGGATCCTTGAAAGGAAGAGAACAGGAAGCCAATACAATTCTCTTGTATCCACTATCTGGTATCTGAAAAACCCTATGTTTGTCCTGTTAGACTTCTGTCTCTGGGTTTTGCATATACCACTTGGGGTGCACTTGAAAGGAATGGAACAGGATGCCAAGACAATTCTTGTGTATACGCTGTCTGTTTACTGAAAAATCCTACCTTTTTCCTACCAAACGTCTGTCTCCAGGTTTTGCATATAACACTTGGGATGCACTTGAAAGAAATGGAATAGGATGCCAAGACAATTTTTGTGTACCCATTGTCTGGTTGCAGAAGAATTCTACTTTTCTCCTACCAGATGTATGTCTCTGGATTTATTGTGTTACAGTGAATGCTGAAAACTGGATTTGAATGTAAGATGCGGGGGGACTTTAGGATTACCATAGTGCACTCCCCAGACACAACCCCAGTCCTCAGAGCCCATGTATAGTGTGGTTAAAGACTTTTGCCATTTTGAAAATGCCCAAAGTGGATAGAGTTGGCCCCAAAAATAATTCCCACCCACTCGCTTGTGCCAGGCATTAAAATATGCATCTCCAGGCACCCACTTCAGAACTCTGCTGGACCTGAGAAAGAAAGAGAAGAGGACTGGACCTGCTGTCTGTGACCTAAGAGGATCCCTGAAAGACTGGACCAGCTTCCTCTTGTACCCAAAGCAAAGAAGTGTTCTCCAAGGGTCCCAAGGCTGACCTCCTGTTCAAGCTACAGGTCTTTACTGCAACTGCCCAGCTGACCAGTGGGAACTGAACCTTGTCTGACCCTGATTCCCCTTTCTGGATTTTTGTTATTTTATTGTCATTTAGTTTATTTGGTGTCACTCAGTTAAAAATATAAATACATGCAAATGAATGTAAAAAGAAAATATCTAAAAAGAAATTATTTAGTATTCAGTTATAAAACATTGTAACAATCGGTTTGAATGTATCAATTAATGTAACATTAATATTATTAAAATGTAATTAAATTAATTTTAATTAATTATATGCATCACTTTTAATACTTTTTAATGCATGACAAAAAATATATCTTTTTTTACTTTAGGGGAAATGTTTTAAATTTAAGCTTCAGAAAAATATTTTTTATTTTATTTTATTTATATAAATTATTATATATTTAATTGAGAATTAACTTTATAGTGCTGTAGAATGTTTTATGTTGTTCTACATTTAAAGTGCATATATAAAATTAATTTACATGTAAAAATATTTTTACAAATTTATTAACAATATTAAGAAACGTTTTAATTTTATCTTTACTAACCATAGGGAGATCTACATACACAGGGGCAGATTTACGTTTCCTGGCGCATCCCTGCAAATCAGCAGGGATGCGCCAGGAAAGATGCGTGATGCAAGTTAACCCTTGCCCCACCACAGATGCGCCGCATTTACAATGCGGCGCATCATGGCGCAAGGATAAACAGATGCGTGTCGCATCTGCCGGCGTAAGGTTGGCGCAGTGCTGGAGTTGTATCGCGGGCGCGACGCAACTCCAGCACTGTTCCAACCTGGCCTATCCTCAACATGGTGCCTGCTTCAAGCTGGCGCAAGGTTTTGACGCAGTGGCGTCGGAAAAGTGACTGAGTGAAATCTTGTAGATTTCACTCAGGCACTTTTCCGAGGCGTTCCTGCGACGGAACGCCCCCCCCCCCTGCGCCAGAACGCCCACATGAAACCTGACGCAGGTTTCATGTGGCGCAGGGCTTTACAACGTGACGCATTTCCCTAGATGCGTCACGTTGTAAATCCCCCGCAGCATGGCCCTAGCTTTACGCCGCCGCTGCGTCACAGAAGTGACGCAACGGCGGCGCAAATGTGGCGCACGGGGCTCGTAAATCTGCCCCTGAGAGTGGAGTCTCCTTATGGGAAAGTATAAGGAAAAGTCAAAAAAGGTTTCTTTAATTTAAAAATAGTAAAAAATTGTTTTATATTAGATAGCATTAAAATCTATTTCTTTTTATTTAACCTATTTTAAATAATATTTAACATTATTTCCAATGGGTTTTTTATTTTAAGTCCCTGTCACTGTTGATTTATAAGGGAGAGTATTGCATTACCAGTGGTTGTTTCCATACTAAACCCCTGCTTACTCTTCCCTAAACTCCTCCCATTTAGTAGTAGGTATGCCCCTTTTTCCTGCCACTCCCCCTGGTCCCTCTAACATTTACTACTGAGTAATAAACTTACATGTGTGAGGGATTCCCCATAGAAATATAGGAGAGGTGGAGGTGGAGATTTACACTCGTGGGTTTGTGAATAGCATTTTATAGTACTTTAAAAGTACAATTTTAGTACTACTAAACATAATACAAAATGCAGTTGGAGAATAGGCCCCTGTGAGTGTAGCAGCCTGCTCTCAGAAGGTCTGTCCTGTGTGCAGCCATTGTGGAATCTTGGTACCCATACAGAAAACCTCTTGAGAGAAAAAAGCTTCTGCCTGGACAGAAAAAAGTGAACTAGTTATTAGGAAATATATAAGGTGTGGGAGACTGGACATAGGGTTTCAAACTTCACAGACACTGCAGACATGTGGTTACTTCGCCGTCCTCCACTTAAGTGTGTTGGTGAATACGAATGCAATAAACGGAGAAACAATTACGCTGTGTGTGGAGTCGATCTTTACAGGTTTAATGGGCGGTGCAAGGTGCGGTTGCCTCCTGGTGAGGGCCCTGTCATATTTATTTACAAATTAAGCACTGAGTAGTGCCTGAGCTAGAGAAGGGGCTTTCAATGATTCTGCTGTAGACCAACCAAGATTAGACCAGTTCCCTTAACAACCATTAACAACTGTCCCCAGTTTGAAAACTTCATTTAAGGAAAACATTTTCAGAGTGTCTCCAGGATGGAATGTCCACCTTGACGAACACAACTATTCAAGGATCAATTGTCAGCCTATCATCAGTGGACACCAACGGATGTTCCGCCCCTGGGATTGGGGCCAAACAGCCTCCCAAAGTATCTGACAGTTATTCTGAGTTGTAGTGTTTTGAGGAACGCAGACAATTTCTACCTTGCTGTGGTTTCTATTTAATTTATTCAAGTAAATCCACTAGGCAATAGGACAGAAGCGGCTCCTCGAGGGAGTGCTGCGGGGCGGGGGAGGTGCAGGGTGGGGGGTAGTAAACTCTGGAATACGGCCGAACGGAGTTGAGTAACTAAATAAATAAATAAAACGAATTACATTGCGCGCTGCATCGCCGATTTAGCGTTGCAGCGCGCAATGTAATTCGTTTTATTTATTTATTTAGTTACTCAACTCCGTTCGGCCGTATTCTGGAGTTTACTTCCCCCCCCCCCGCCCACCGCCCCGCAGCACTCCCTCAGGGAGCCGCTACTGCAATTGGAGGTCAACACTAAAGGAGACAGGTGTTAATATAGCCATTACCGATCTTTGGTTGTTCGAGCCCAAAGATTCAGAAAGTACAGGAAACAAACATGCAGAGCTCTCCTCGCTACTTGTGTCAGAGTAAACAGAAAAATGCCGAAGTAGCCGGCCCGGACACCCAGCTGTTTCCATCATGTTGGCAGTGTGTGACCTTAGATAAAAAATAAAATTAAAAAAAATAAAATACATATATATATATATGTATGTATATATATATATATATATATATATATATACATGGGGGGAGCGCTGCGAGTGCTCTCTCAATGCTCCGGGCATATTGGATAAAGAAATGTGACTCGGCAGCCCAGCCCTGGAGAAGAGCACCATCAATATATCGAGGCTGTGGCATTTGAACTATTCAAACCGTGACTGTGGAATTGAACATCTCAAACCATACAGCGCAGCGCTCCTGATGCTCATTACGCCCGTCAGTTATGCCTCCAATCCTACTAAGGATATTAAATGAGCTTTAAATTGTAATCACGCATCCAACTTACTAAAGGAAGTTACTAGTTTACTCACCTCGGGGACCACATGTCCCATCATGCATTTACAATGGACTACAAAGAGTAACGCCCACTGAGGGCCGGAAATGAAATAATTAGCATGTTGAATTGAAAGGTGAGCTTTGAATGCGTCGTTCTTAAGCAGCCCAAGAAGAAGGGGCCCTGAGCCCTGAAACGCGTCGGCACAGATGAAAATAGAGGAATAAAAGGCGAGCTGCATCTGAATACCACATGGGGGAGCGCTGCGAGTGCTCTCTCAATGCTCCGGGCATATTGGATAAAGATATATATATATATATGTATATATATGCAGAATCTTTGTAGCATACAGATTCTGTATTAATAAAAAATATTTTAAAAAACATTACTCATTTTTAATTTGCATTTTTTCAACGGACAGAACTGCCATACCAGCAAAATAGAAACCACATGCACATCAGCCTCCACCTGCTGTTTCATTTTTAATACTACCACATGTTCCTCTGTCTCTCTTATCACGGCATTTCCCTGACCGATGGCGAATGCTTTTCCCCATTTCCAATAAATGTCAAGTAACGGGCTCCCGGAGAGGCCATTGTCTTCTTTAGTCTACAGTGTTTGAAATTCATTTATTCGCTTAGGATGGAGTATAGATATCTCATTATGAGTGTCAGCGATTAACACGAATCCACTCCAATTTTTTTTATCGGGTACCATGCCAAACTCCATAACCAAGGTCTCTTGCGGGGCCGGCCGGCCGTACAAAGGGTTTCACACAGTCAGGAGCTTTAGACACGCAT
This sequence comes from Calotriton arnoldi, assembly GCA_963921515.1. Lineage (NCBI taxonomy): Eukaryota > Metazoa > Chordata > Amphibia > Caudata > Salamandridae > Calotriton > Calotriton arnoldi. Next base: position 1,599,666 of record CAWUFW010003555.1, on the reverse strand, counting down.
GCCTTCCCGTTGCCTGGGTTCAGCCCAATACATTGTGAGATCAACATGTATACGCACTTGGCTTTATCAGGCCGCGTTGAAGCTTATTTTATAATAATACATTTATTTTAGGCTTTGTGAGCCATAATGTCCATTCTGTCGCCTTCTTCCACCCCCACCTATCCTTTGACCTAACAAATAAACGAAAAGCATCTAAGAAAGCCCCGAGCGTGGGTTGCTTAAATGAAAATTCTTTCATTCTAGTCACAGGCGTAAAGAGAAAAAATGTTGGCGTCCCTTTGGCCGTGAGAGTAAAATGACAGGAATTGAATGCCCCCAGCAGCAGATTGGTAATGTATTGTATTCTCCTTTGCCAAGTCATGTTCTGTCTCTGAAGAGCAGCTACTTTACCGTGTGTTCCTGCTCAGCGTGCTCCATTCAGAACAGTGGTGACGTTGAACTGCTTCGAACTGCTATAGCGTGTATTATTGGGTGTCTCCCCCCCCCCCCAACACTGAAAAACCCAACCAATATAACAATACATTTAGCCTGCTTACCTGTTTTCTCTTGCACTTACTGGAGTTTTAGCATCCTCAGATGCTGTCATTTTCAGGTTTTTTAGATTACTAGACCTGCAACCATTAACCATGGGTTACCAACTTTTTGTATTTTTTCATCTGAAAATATGCAGATCAGTGTCCGCTTTATAAATGTTTCGAGTCAATTTCTAATTAAACTATGCGTGCAGTAGAAAACAATTCTAAAATTCGGTAACACTGCCTATCAAAAAGTTAGCTCTCTCTTAATATTAAAATAAAAGTTCAACAAATGTTACTTCCCCTGCCACTAATATTCTAGCAATTTCGAAATTTCTCAAATCTTTGAAAGTCCTATTTATTCCTTCTTAATTTTGCTAGGAAACGTCAGCGAAGTCCACTTCTTTAGGTCTCGCCTGAGCCAGCGCATGCGCTGCATTGGCGAGAGTTTTAGTAAGCGGGTTTTGGAAGTGCAAACAGCAGTTTGCTGGCGACCAGCTTGCGTTGACGTGAGCGTACACGCGCGTCACGGGTCATTAAGTGCATCGCGATCGCGATGCACTTTCACTTTCGCGGCTTTGAAGAAATAGATTATTTTTCTATTTCTTTACTCTTGCTATAATCGCGGCACCCGCGCTTTACTTTTAACATTAAAAGTAAGCGCGGGTGCCGATATAGCAAAAGTAAAGAAATAGAAAAATAATCTATTTCTTTACTTTCGCTACAATCGCGGCACCCGCGCTTTACTTTTAATGTTAAAGCGCTTTACTTTTAATGTTAAAAGTAAAGCGCAGGTGCTGCGATTATCATGGTGTAGCCAATAGGTCTCACTTTTGGGACCTTATAAGTATTTAGATATGCAACTGTTGCATGGCTAAACACTTATAAGGTCCCAAAGGCGAGACCTATTGGCTATGCCAATGCTTGTTTTATTGATGTAATCTATTGTAGCTAAGGGGAAGGCATCGTAGTGACCTCTAGAGTGGTAGTGTTGTGTGTAATTGGTGATATTGAATTTCCTTAAGTTGTTTTTAGGTCTCGCCGACGCAGCGTGCATGCGCTGCAAAGGAGGGGACCTTTAGTTATCGATTCAGCTTTCAGGCCAAAACGTGCACGCATTGCATTGCTTTCAATGGCAACGCGTGCACGTTTGGCGATTCACTTGCGGGCACGAGCTTTGGCACCATCTATTTCTAATTAACTTGGAAACAGATGGTGCCCCTGCTCGCGCACGCAAGGGAAACAGGCTTTGTTTTTTTTAAGGTCTTTTTTTTTCTGCTTAGTTGCAACTCACACTAACTAGGTTTAAATGTTCTCTCTCTCTCCTCTCTAATTCCGTTTCTCACTCTCTCAATTTAATAAATAACGAAATACTGCCTTTCAATTAAAAAAACATTCCTAACTTTTCGTGTATTAATATACTAAGCATCCTGCCTTTACTTTAGGCTTTTGGAACACCACTGGCTTACAGTTTATGCAGGCATACACAGCACACATTACCCCCCTGCGCTGTCAGCAACAGCGCAGGGGGGTAATCATTGCCGCCTATTTTCCCAAACCTTACCTTCTTTTGCATTTGCGGCAGTTCTTGCTAAGAAGTCTGTTGCGTGTTCAACCTTCACGTGTCTCTTACATATAGTAGGTATTTAAAAATCTCTCGCTCTCACTCTCTCTCCTCTCCCGCACTCTCAACCCCCACCCCTTCCTATTTCATGTGTGAATATTCTTGTTTCTCTCCAGTATCAGGGAAGGCTTCTGTTTAATATGCAATTGTATTTATTGCACGCTTGCCAAGATATTTTAACGGAGTAAGCCATGCATGGTTAGGAGTAAAATTAACCCCGCAAAATAAAGGTAAATTCCCGTTCCGGAGTCACTGCACATTGGCTCCTGCAAACTTTTTATACTAACTGTAAACGTTAATATTCACTGATCATACTTTCAAGCGCTTAGATTATCACACCATTATGCGAAGCGCTACCATAGGTAAACACAATAAATCAATTTGTTCCTGTTAAATAACGTCCTGCAAGATGGGTACCCTGTTAGATCACTGTACAAAACAACACACCAAACAAATAGCACGGTGGGTTGCGCACTTGCTGCACAGATCTAATGACTGCCCCCCGTGTCACAACTGAGCTGGCCACCCAGCATAAACGCCTTTCAGCCACAAAATCACACAGGCTCTGCGACAATAATGCAACGCTAAAATCAAAAAATGCATTTCACTACGCGCAACAAAGATCAAAGCCAACAAACCTGTCTACCCAACTGTGCTGTTTGTGTTCACGCTGGCTACCGCTGCAGCCATTAACTCTGCCCCTTCTCCAATTTATAACCTTTTGATCACTTCACATGTTATTAGTGCGTATGTAACTTGCCAATCTATCTACAATAAATGCTGTACAGGGGCTTAATTTTAACAGGTGTGTGGAGGAACGCTTATTACGGAAAAGTATGTCAAAAAGCAATTTTACTTGCAAAACATATACCATGCGATAGGGCGGGTAAACCAAACATTTATTTACCCCATTTACAAGATGTGGTCCTTTCACGCACTCACTCTCTCTCCCTCGCCCTGCTCCCTTCCTCTCACTCACATACAAAGCAAGCAGGCGGCCAAGGGAGGGGGATGGGAGGAGAGCAGAACAAGCCTTTATGTATACAGAGATATCAACGCAGCCTCCCACCAGCTCGCTGAAAGCAAAAAATCGGGATAAAATAGAACAATGCAACATTTTTTACGTAGCACAAAACGCAAAGGAGGGGGGCTAGGACAGCACGCACAAACTCTTCCTCTCTTTCACATTCTACCTCACTGCCTTTCTCTTACATTCACTCTCTTGTTGTATCTTTCTTTCCCTCTTTCTGTCTCAATCTCACATTTTCCCACATACTCCTTTCACTCTTTCTCCTGCTCTCTTTCTCACGTTTCTTCTCAAACTCCTGCTCTCTATCTCTCTCTCTCTTTTTCTCTCTTTCTTTCTTTTTCCCCCCTTTCTCTCTCAGTCCCCCGTTCTCTAATTCCATCCCACTTCATCTGTTTGTATCATCCCCTTTTCTTGTCACTTCTCCAATTTATAACATGCTGCTCACTTCAGATGTTATTAGCGCATATGTAACTTGCAGATCTATCGACAATGAAAGCTGTACAGGGGCTTAATTTTTACCAGTGTGTGGCGGAACGCTTATCACCCAGCATAAACGCCTTTCAAACAAAAATCACACAGACTCTGCGACAATAATGCATTGACTCTGCCCCAGCCCTACCCTCCACTGGCTTCTATAGCGCACCGTTATATATTGCTCTCTCCACCCCCACCCCTTCGTATTTCATGTGTGAATATTGTTTTTCTCTTTCTGTCTCACTCTCACATTTTCCCACATACTCCCTTTTACTCTTTCTCCTGCTCTCTTTCTCACGTTTCTTCTCAAACTACTGCTCTCTCTCTCTCTCTCTCTCTCTTTCTCTCTCTCTTTTTCTCTGTTTCTTTCTTCCCCCCCCCCTTTCTCTCCCTCGGTCCCCCGTTCTATAATTCCATCCCACTTCATCTATTTGTATCATCCCCTTTTCTTCTCCCTTCTCCAATTTATAACATGCTGATCACTTCAGATGTTATTAGCGCGTATGTAACTTGCAGATCTATCTACAATAAATGCTATACAGGGGCTTAATTTTTACCGGTGTGTGGCGGAACCCTTATTGTAAAAAGTATCTCAACAAGCAATTTTACTTGCAAAAGATATACCATGCGATAGGGCAGGTAAGCCACACATTTATTTACCCCATTTACAAGATGTGGCCCTTTCACGCACTCTCACTCTCTCTCTCGCTCTCCCTCGCCCTGCTCCGTTCCTCTCACTCACACACAAAGCAAGCAGGCGGCCAAGGGAGGGGGATGGAGGGGAGCAGAACAAGCCTTTATGTATACAGAAATATCAACGCAGCCGCCCACGAGCTCGCTGAAAGCAAAAAAACTATAGCGCACCGTTATATTACGCTCTCTCCACCCCCACCCCTTCGTATTTCATGTGTGAATATTGTTGTTTCTCTTTCTGTCTCACTCTTTTTAACAACCGCAATGTAAACTCAGCTTAGTTCATCAACCTTCTAAGCATCGACATTTAAGTTGGCCAACCTGCGATTAGGTTTATTTCAAATGTTTTGTTCCCATTTTTTTTATTCATTAAACACACTGCCTTGACTGCTACTTAAAAACTACAGCGTTACCACTTTTTTGCCAATGGATGTTTTGTGTATTAATATACTAAGCATCCTGCCTTTACTTTAGGCTTTTGAAACACCACTGGCTTACAGTTTATGCAGGCATACACAAGCACACTTCCTCCACTTGCAATAACCTTTGGGTCACCTTACACCAAAGTTGTACACAAATGTTATGAAGTCCTCAGGCGCTCCCATTAACATCAATTAACAAGTTGTTGTGACAAAGCTTTACAGGAACCAGACCAGCGACGCCACATCAACTGCAGGCAGACACAGCACACCTCCTACGACACTGTCTCTACCATCCTCCTCTCCTGTCTGTGGTTTGTTCCTCACAAGCTTCCACCAATATGGCCATATCTCCACATACAACGTAATCAATCAATCAATCACGGCATTTATAGAGCGCGCTACTCACCCGGGAGGGTCTCAAGGCGCTGGGGGAGGGGGTAAGTTACTGCTCGAACAGCCAGGTCTTGAGCTGCTTCCTGAAGGCGAGATGGTCCTGGGTTCGCCGAAGGTGAGTGGGGAGGGAGTTCCAGGTCTTGGCCGCCAGGTAGGAGAAGGATCTTCCTCCGGCGGTGGTTCTGCGGATGCGTGGTACGGTGGCGAGGGCGTGGCTGGTTGATCGTAGCTGGCGTGTGGGCGTGTAGAAGGACATGCGGTCGTTGAGGTACTTTGGGCCCAGGTCGTGGAGGGCCTTGTGTGCGTGGGTGAGGAGTCTGAACGTGATTCTCTTGCTGACGGGGAGCCAGTGCAGGTCTTTCAGGTGTACGGTGATGTGGCTGTGTCGGGGGATGTCCAGGATGAGTCGTGCGGAGGCGTTCTGGATGCGCTGGAGTCTCTTTTGAAGTTTGGCTGTGGTTCCGGCGTAGAGGGTGTTCCCATAGTCCAGTCGGCTGGTGACGAGTGCCTGGGTGACGGTCTTCCTGGTTTCAGTGGGGATCCATCTGAAGATCTTGCGGAGCATGCGCAGGGTGTTGAAGCATGAAGATGAGACGGCGTTGACTTGTCTGGTCATCGATAGGGAGGAGTCCAGGATAAAGCCCAGGTTGCGTGCGTGGTCCGTTGGCTTGGGTGCGGTGCCCAGGGCCGGGGGCCACCAGGAGTCGTCCCAGGCGGAGGGTGATGAGCCCAGGATGAGGACTTCCGTCTTGTCTGAGTTCAGTTTAAGGCGGCTGTTCCTCATCCAGTCGGCGACGTCTCTCATCCCGTCGTGCAGGTTGGCTCTGGCGGTGGTGGGGTCGTTGGTGAGGGAGAGGATCAGCTGGGTGTCGTCGGCGTAGGAGATGATGTTGAGGTTGTGTCGGCGTGCGATGGCTGCGAGGGGGCTCATGTAGACGTTGAAGAGGGTCGGGCTGAGTGAGGATCCTTGTGGAACGCCGCAGATGACTTCGGTGGCTTCGGATCTGAACGGGGAGAGGCGGACTCTCTGGGTTCTTCCGGCGAGGAACGAGATGATCCATTCCAGTGCTTTCTCTCGGATTCCGATGTTGCTGAGGCGCTTCACTAGGGTGCGGTGGCAGACGGTGTCGAACGCCGCGGAGAGGTCCAGGAGGATGAGGGCAGCTGTTTCCCCGTTGTCGGTTAGGGTTCTGATGTCGTCGGTGGCTGCGATAAGGGCGGTCTCGGTGCTGTGGTTGGCCCGAAACCCGGACTGCGAGGGGTCGAGGGATCCATTCGTCTCGAGGAAGGCGGCAAGCTGTCTGTTGACGGTCTTCTCGATGACTTTGGCCGGAAACGGAAGGAGCGAGATGGGGCGGTAGTTCTTGAGGTCGGTGGGGTCCGCCGTTGGTTTCTTCAGGAGGGCGGTAAGCTCGGCGTGCTTCCAGCTCTCCGGGAAGGTGGCGGTGTGGAAGGAGGAGTTGATGATGTCCCGGAGATGGGGTGCGATGGTGGCGTCGGCTTTGTTGAAGACGTGGTGTGGGCAGGGGTCGGTTGGTGATCCGGAGTGGATGGAGTTCATCGTGCGGGTGGTGTCTTCGGTGTTGATCGGGGTCCAGTTGCAGAGGGTGGTGGTGGCGGGCATTGGTTCGGCGGTAGGGTGCGTTGTAAATAACTTTAGCTAAAATCGTCCACTTTCCTGTATCTTTGCTCTCTTTTAAACAACTATTTACCCTTAAACTGTTTTTTAAACAAAAAATCAACCACCAAAAAGAAGCTATAATTTGTTCTACGTCTCACCTAAAATACAGCGTGTATACACTAACACTACGTTTCACTCTCGCTGCTTTTTCTCTTTTATACCACACATTTATTTTAAAAGAAAACTTCCAACAATCCCACCAGCCCACAGGGTTTTGGTTGCTCGCATTCCCACTTAATATTTATAACTTATAAATTGGAAGGGAAACATTGGGGTTTGCTTTACACTTTATTCTCGCACTTTATTCTCGCTACTACCAGCTCCAGCCTCATACATACATTAACATTTAAGCAACATCCACCTACCCACCTACAGGCTGCGTCTTCTTTGGTGCCTTTATAATACACATGGGCTGTTTGGGTTCACGCTAGATAGCGCTGCAGCCATTGACTCTCCCCCAGCCCTACCCTCCACTGGCTTCTATAGCGCAGCGTTATATTACGGTTAATGTGGGCTAAAATACAGGCACTTTTTTCTAAACTAAACACACGTTTGTTGTAATCCCTTTGTTTAAAGTGCAAAAAAAGTTTTAAAACGTTGCCGCTATAAGTTTCACGAGCTGTTTGTAACCAAGTACGCGTCTCCACGTGAGCGCCTGCCTCTCACGCGCATGTGAGTGCGTTTCAACTGTGTTTTATTAGTACCGTGCTGTGCGTTGGCTTTTTCCTATGGTATCATGGGCCTATATTTTTACGATGTCCATCTTTTTAACACAAATCAAGTTGCCCTCAGCATGTGTAAATATTGTTGTTTCTCTTTCTGTCTCACTCTCACATTTTCCCACATACTCCCTTTCACTCTTTCTCCTGCTCTCTTTATCACCTTTCTTCTCAAACTCCTGCTCTCTCTCTCTCTCTCTCTTTTTCTCTCTTTCTTTCTTTTTTCCCCCCTTTCTCTCCCTCGGTCCCCCGTTCTCTAATTCCATCCCACTTCATCTGTTTGTATCATCCCCTTTTCTTGTCACTTCTCCAATTTATAACATGCTGCTCACTTCAGATGTTATTAGCACGTATGTAACTCAGCACCACCACAGCATCACTCAGGAACACCACAGCATCACTCAGTACCACCACAGCATCACTCTGCAGTGCCAAAGCATCAATAAGCATCCCCACAGCATCAGTCAGCATCACCACAACATCACTCAGGGCCACCACAGCATCACTCAGGGCCAGCACAGGACCACTCAACGCCACCACAGCATCAATCAGCACCCAGCGTCACTCAGCACCACAACAGCATCACTCAGGTCCACAACAGCATCACTCAGCACCACCACAGCATCACTATGCGCTACCACAGCATCACTCAGCGCCACCACAGCATCACTCAGCACCACCACAACATCACTCACGCCACCACAGCATCACTCAACACCACCACAGCATCACTCAGCACCACCACAGCATCACTCAGCACCACCACAACATCACTCAGCACCACCACAACATCACTCAGGGACACCACAACATCACTCAGCGCCACCACAACATCACTCAGCGCAACTACAGCAACACTCAGCACCACCACAGCGTCACTCAACCACACAACAATATCGCTCAGGGCCACAACAGCATCACTCAGCGCCACCACTGCATCGCTCTACGCAACCACAGCAACACTCAGCACCACCACAGCATCACTCAGCACCACCACAGCATCACTCAGGAACATGACAGCATCACTCATTACCACCACAGCATCACTCTGCAGCGCCAAAGCATCAATCAGCATCACCACAGCATCAGTCAGCATCACCACAACATCACTCAGGGCCACACACAGCATCACTCAGGGCCAGCACAGGATCACTCAACGCCACCACAGCATCAATCAGCACCACCACAGCATCACTCAGCACCACCACAGCGTCACTCAGCACCACCACAGCATCACTCAGGTCCACTACAGCATCACTCAGCACCACCACAGCATCACTATGCGCTACCACAGCATCACTCAGCGCCACCACAGCATCACTCAGCACCACCACAGCATCACTCAACACCACCACAGCATCACTCAGCACCACCACAGCATCACTAAGCACCACCACAACATCACTAGGCACCACCACAACATCACTCAAGGGCACCACAACATCACTCAGCGCCACCAGAACATCACTCAGCGCAACTACAGCAACACTCAGCACCACCACAGCATCACTCAAGCACACAACAATATCGCTCAGGGCCACAACAGCATCACTCAGTGCCACCACTGCATCGCTCTACGCAACCACAGCAACACTCAGCACCACCACAGCATCACTCAGGAACACCACAGCATCACTCAGTACTACCACAGCATCACTCTGCAGCGCCACAACATCAATCAGCATCACCACAGCATCAGTCAGCATCACCACAGCATCACTCAGCATCACCACAGCATCACTCAGGGCCACCACGGCATCACTCAGGGCCAGCACAGGATCACTCAAAGCCACCACAGCATCAGTCAGCACCGCCACAGCGTCACTCAGCACCACCACAGCATCACTCAGCACCACCACAGCTGCACTCAGCGACACCACATCATCACTCAGGGCCAACACTGCATCACTCAACAACAACACAGGATCACTCATCACCACCACAGGATCACTCATCACCACCACAGCATCACTCAGCACCACCACAGCATCACTCAGGGACACAACAATATCACTCAGCGCCATCAGAGCATCAATCAGCACCACAACAGCGTCACTCAGCACCACCACAGCATCGCTCAGGTTCACGACAGCATCGCTCAGCATCACCACAGCATCAGTCAGCACCACCACATCAGTCAGCACCACCACATCATCACTCAGCACCACCACAGCATCACTCAGGGCCACAACAGCATCACTCTCCTTCACCACAGCATCACTCAGCACCATCACAACATCACTCAGGAACTCCACAGCATCACTCAGCGCCACCACATCATCAGTCAGCAAGACCACAGCATCACTCAGTAGCACCACAGCATCACTCAGTACCACCACAGCATCACTATGCGCCACCACAGCATCACTCAGCACCACCACAGCATCACTATGCGCTACCACAGCATCACTCAGCGACACCACAACATCACTCAGCACCACCACAGCATCACTCAGCACCACCACAACATCACTCAGGGCCACCACAACATCACTCAGCGCCACCACAACATCACTTAGCGCAACTACAGCAACACTCAGCACCACCACAGCGTCACTCAAGCACACAACAATATCGCTCAGGGCCACAACAGCATCACTCATCGCGACCACAGCATCGCTCTACGCAACCACAGCAACACTCAGCACCACCACAGCATCATTCAGCACCACCACTGCATCACTCAGGAACACCACATCATCACTTAGTACAACCACAGCATCACTCTGTAGCGCCACAGCAGCAATCAGCATCACCACAGCATCAGTCAGCATCACAACAGCATCACTCAGGGCCACCACAGCATCACTCGGGGCTAGCACAGGATCACTCAACGCCACCACAGCGTCACTCAGCACCACCACAGCGTCACTCAGCACCACCACAGCATCACTCAGGACCACCACAGGATCACTCAGCACCACCACAGCATCACTCAGCACCACCACAGCATCACTCAGCACCACCACAGCATCACTCAGGGACACAACAATATCACTCCGCACCACCACAGCATCAATCAGCACCACCACAGCGTCACTCAGCACCACCACAGCATCACTCAGCACCGCCACAGCATCACTCAGCACCACCACAGCATCACTCAGGGCCAACACTGCATCAATCAACAACAACACAGGATCACTCATCACTACCACAGCATCACTCAGCACCACCACTGCATCACTCAGCACCACCACAGCATCACTCAGGTCCACCACAGCATCACTCAGCACCACCACACCATCAGTCAGCACCACCACAGCATCAGTCAGCACCACCACATCATCACTCAGCACCACCACAGAATCAGTCAGCATCACAACAGCATCACTCAGGGACACCATAGCATCACTCTCCTTAACCACAGCATCACTCAGCACCACTACAACATCACTCAGCGTCACCACAGCATCACTCAGTAGCACCACAGCATCACTCAGTACCAGCACAGCATCAGTATGCGCTACCAAAGCATCACTCAGCGTCACCACAGCATCACTCAGCACCACCACAACATCACTCAGCGCCACCACAGCATCACTCAGCACCACCACAGCATCACTCAGGGCCAACACTGCATCAATCAACAACAACACAGGATCACTCATCACCACCACAGCATCACTCAGCACCACCACAGCATCACTCAGGGACACAACAATACCACTCAGCGCCATCACAGCATCAATAAGCACCACCACAGCAACACTCAGCACCACCACAGCATCACTCAGGAACACCACAGCATCCCTCTGTACTACCACAGCATCACTCTGCAGCGCCACAACATCAATCGGCATCACCACAGCATCAGTCAGCATCACCACAGCATCACTCAGCACCACCACAGCATCGCTCAGGTCCACCACAGCATCACTCAGCACCACCACAGCATCAGTAAGCACCACCACATCATCACTCAGCACCACCACAGCATCACTCAGGGCCACCACAGCATCACTCTCCTTCACCACAGCATCACTCAGCACCACTACAACATCACTCAGGAACTCCACAGCATCACTCAGCACCACCACAGCATCACTTAGCGTCACCACAGCATCACTCAGTAGCACCACAGCATCAATCAGTAGCACCACAGCATCAGTATGCGCTACCAAAGCATCACTCAGCATCACCACAGCATCACTCAGCACCACCACAACATCACTCAGCGCCACCACAGCATCACTCATCACCACCACAGCATCACTCAGCACCACCACAGCATCACTCAGCACCATCACAACATCACTCAGTGGCACCACAACATCACTCACCGCCACCACAACATCACTCAGCGCAACTACAGCAACACTCAGCACCACCACAGCGTCACTCAAGCCCACAACAATATCACTCAGGGCCACAACAGCATCACTCAGCGCCACCACAGCATTGCTCTACGCAACCACAGCAACACTCAGCACCACCAGAGCATCACTCAGCACCACCACAGCATCACTCAGCGACACCACATCATCACTCAGGGCCAACAATGCATCACTCAACAACACCACAGGATCACTCAGCACCACCACAGCATCACTCATCACCACCACAGCATCACTCAGGGACACAACAATATCACTCAGCGCCACCACAGCATCAGTCAGCACCACCACAGCATCACTCAGCACCACCACAGCATTGCTCAGGGCCAGCACAGCATCGCTCAGCACCACCACAGCATCAGTCAGCACCACCACAGCATCAGTCAGCACCACCACATCATCACTCAGCACCACCACATCATCACTCAGCGCCACCACAGCATCACTCACCTTCACCACAACATCACTGAGCACCAACACAACATCACTCAGGAACACCACAGCATCACTCAGTACCACCACAGCATCACTCAGCAGTGTCACAGCATCAAACAGCATCACCACAGCATCAGTCAGCAGCATCACAGCATCACTCAGGGCCACCACACCATTACTCAGGGCCAACACAGCATCACTCAGGGCCAGCACAGGATCACTCAACGCCACCACAGCGTCACTCAGCACCACCACAGCGTCACTCAGCACCACCACAGCATCACTCAGCACCATCACAACATCACTCAGTGGCACCACAACATCACTCAGCGCCACCACAACATCACTCAGCGCAACTACAGCAACACTCAGCACCACCACAGCGTCACTAAAGCACACAACAATATCGCTCAGGGCCACAACAGCATCACTCAGCGCCACCACAGCATCGCTCTACGCAACCACAGCAACACTCAGCACCACCACAGCATCACTCAGCACCACCACTGCATCACTCAGGAACACCACATCATCACTTAGTACAACCACAGCATCACTCTGTAGTGCCACAGCAGCAATCAGCATCACCACAGCATCAGTCAGCATCACCACAGCATCACTCAGGGCCACCACAGCATCACTCGGGGCTAGCACAGGATCACTCAACGCCACCACAGTGTCACTCAGCACCACCACAGCGTCACTCAGCACCACCACAGCATCACTCAGGACCACCACAGGATCACTCAGCACCACCACAGCATCACTCAGCACCACCACAGCATCACTCAGAACCACCACAGCATCACTCAGGGACACAACAATATCACTCCGCACCACCACAGCATCAATCAGCACCACCACAGCGTCACTCAGCACCACCACAGCATCACTCAGCACCACCACAGCATCACTCAGCACCACCACAGCATCACTCAGGGCCAACACTGCATCAATCAACAACAACACAGGATCACTCATCACTACCACAGCATCACTCAGCACCACCACTGCATCACTCAGCACCACCACAGCATCGCTCAGGTCCACCACAGCATCACTCAGCACCACCACACCATCAGTCAGCACCACCACAGCATCAGTCAGCACCACCACATCATCACTCAGCACCACCACAGCGTCACTCAGGGCCACCATAGCATCACTCTCCTTCACCACAGCATCACTCAGCACCACTACAACATCACTCAGGAACTCCACAGCATCACTCAGCGTCACCACAGCACAACTCAGCGTCACCACAGCATCACTCAGTAGCACCACAGCATCACTCAGTACCAGCACAGCATCAGTATGCGCTACCAAAGCATCACTCAGCATCACCACAGCATCACTCAGCACCACCACAACATCACTCAGCGCCACCACAGCATCACTCAGCACCACCACAGCATCACTCAGGGCCAACACAGGATCACTCATCACCACCACAGCATCACTCAGCACCACCACAGCATCACTCAGGGACACAACAATACCACTCAGCGCCATCACAGCATCAATCATCACAACCATAGCATCACTCAGCACTACCACAGCATCACTCAGCACCACCACAGCATCGCTCAGGTCCACCACAGCATCACTCAGCACCACCACAGCATCAGTCAGCACCACCACATCATCACTCAGCACCACCACAGCATCACTCAGGGCCACCACAGCATCACTCTCCTTCACCACAGCATCACTCAGCACCACTACAACATCACTCAGGAACTCCACAGCATCACTCAGCACCACCACAGCATCACTCAGCGTCACCACAGCATCACTCAGTAGCACCACATCATCACTCAGTAGCACCACAGCATCAGTATGCGCTACCAAAGCATCACTCAGCACCACCACACCATCAGTCAGCACCACCACAGCATCAGTCAGCATCACCACATCATCACTCAGCACCACCACAGCATCACTCAGGGCCACCATAGCATCACTCTCCTTCACCACAGCATCACTCAGCACCACTACAACATCACTCAGCGTCACCACAGCATCACTCAGTAGCACCACAGCATCACTCAGTACCAGCACAGCATCAGTATGCGCTACCAAAGCATCACTCAGCATCACCACAGCATCACTCAGCACCCCACAACATCACTCAGCACCACCACAGCATCACTCAGCACCACCACAGCATCACTCAGGGCCAACACTGCATCAATCAACAACAACACAGGATCACTCATCACCACCACAGCATCACTCAGCACCACCACAGCATCACTCAGGGACACAACAATACCACTCAGCGCCATCACAGCATCAATAAGCACCACCACAGCAACACTCAGCACCACCACAGCATCACTCAGGAACACCACAGCATCCCTCTGTACTACCACAGCATCACTCTGCAGCGCCACAACATCAATCGGCATCACCACAGCATCAGTCAGCATCACCACAGCATCACTCAGCACCACCACAGCATCGCTCAGGTTCACCACAGCATCACTCAGCACCACCACAGCATCAGTCAGCACCACCACATCATCACTCAGCACCACCACAGCATCACTCAGGGCAACCACAGCATCACTCTCCTTCACCACAGCATCACCCAGCCCCACTACAACATCACTCAGGAACTCCACAGCATCACTCAGCACCACCACAGCATCACTCAGCGTCACCACAGCATCACTCAGTAGCACCACAGCATCACTCAGTAGCACCACAGCATCAGTATGCGCTACCAAAGCATCACTCAGCATCACCACAGCATCACTCAGCACCACCACAACATCACTCAGCGCCACCACAGCATCACTCAACACCACCACAGCATCACTCAGCACCACCACAGCATCACTCAGCACCATCACAACATCACTCAGTGGCACCACAACATCACTCACCGCCACCACAACATCACTCAGCGCAACTACAGCAACACTCAGCACCACCACAGCGTCACTCAAGCCCACAACAATATCACTCAGGGCCACAACAGCATCACTCAGCGCCACCACAGCATCGCTCTACGCAACCACAGCAACACTCAGCACCACCAGAGCATCACTCAGCACCACCACAGCATCACTCAGCGACACCACATCATCACTCAGGGCCAACAATGCATCACTCAACAACACCACAGGATCACTCAGCACCACCACAGCATCACTCATCACCACCACAGCATCACTCAGGGACACAACAATATCACTCAGCGCCACCACAGCATCAGTCAGCACCACCACAGCGTCACTCAGCACCACCACAGCATTGCTCAGGGCCAGCACAGCATCGCTCAGCACCACCACAGTATCAGTCAGCACCACCACAGCATCAGTCAGCACCACCACATCATCACTCAGCACCACCACATCATCACTCAGCGCCACCACAGCATCACTCACCTTCACCACAACATCACTGAGCACCAACACAACATCACTCAGGAACACCACAGCATCACTCAGTACCACCACAGCATCACTCAGCAGCATCACAGCATCAAACAGCATCACCACAGCATCAGTCAGCAGCATCACAGCATCACTCAGGGCCACCACACCATTACTCAGGGCCAACACAGCATCACTCAGGGCCAGCACAGGATCACTCAACGCCACCACAACATCACTCAGTGGCACCACAACATCACTCCGCACCACCACAACATCACTCAGCGCAACTACAGCAACACTCAGCACCACCACAGCGTCACTAAAGCACACAACAATATCGCTCAGGGCCACAACAGCATCACTCAGCGCCACCACAGCATCGCTCTACGCAACCACAGCAACACTCAGCACCACCACAGCATCACTCAGCACCACCACTGCATCACTCAGGAACACCACATCATCACTTAGTACAACCACAGCATCACTCTGTAGCGCCACAGCAGCAATCAGCATCACCACAGCATCAGTCAGCATCACCACAGCATCACTCAGGGCCACCACAGCATCACTCGGGGCTAGCACAGGATCACTCAACGCCACCACAGCGTCACTCAGCACCACCACAGCGTCACTCAGCACCACCACAGCGTCACTCAGCACCACCACAGCATCACTCAGGACCACCACAGGATCACTCAGCACCACCACAGCATCACTCAGCACCACCACAGCATCAGTCAGCACCACCACAGCATCACTCAGGGACACAACAATATCACTCCGCACCACCACAGCATCAATCAGCACCACCACAGCGTCACTCAGCACCACCACAGCATCACTCAGCACCACCACAGCATCACTCAGCACCACCACAGCATCACTCAGGGCCAACACTGCATCAATCAACAACAACACAGGATCACTCATCACTACCACAGCATCACTCAGCACCACCACTGCATCACTCAGCACCACCACAGCATCGCTCAGGTCCACAACAGCATCACTCAGCACCCCCACACCATCAGTCAGCACCACCACAGCATCAGTCAGCACCACCACATCATCACTCAGCACCACCACAGCGTCACTCAGGGCCACCATAGCATCACTCTCCTTCACCACAGCATCACTCAGCATCACTACAACATCACTCAGGAACTCCACAGCATCACTCAGCGTCACCACAGCATCACTCAGCGTCACCACAGCATCACTCAGTAGCACCACAGCATCACTCAGTACCAGCACAGCATCAGTATGCGCTACCAAAGCATCACTCAGCATTACCACAGCATCACTCAGCACCACCACAACATCACTCAGCGCCACCACAGCATCACTCAGCACCACCACAGCATCACTCAGGGCCAACACAGGATCACTCATCACCACCACAGCATCACTCAGCACCACCACAGCATCACTCAGGGACACAACAATACCACTCAGCGCCATCACAGCATCAATCAGCACAACCACAGCATCACTCAGCACTACCACAGCATCACTCAGCACCACCACAGCATCGCTCAGGTCCACCACAGCATCACTCAGCACCACCACAGCATCAGTCAGCACCACCACATCATCACTCAGCACCACCACAGCATCACTCAGGGCCACCACAGCATCACTCTCCTTCACCACAGCATCACTCAGCACCACTACAACATCACTCAGGAACTCCACAGCATCACTCAGCACCACCACAGCATCACTCAGCGTCACAACAGCATCACTCAGTAGCACCACATCATCACTCAGTAGCACCACAGCATCAGTATGCGCTACCAAAGCATCACTCAGCACCACCACACCATCAGTCAGCACCACCACAGCATCAGTCAGCATCACCACATCATCACTCAGCACCACCACAGCATCACTCAGGGCCACCATAGCATCACTCTCCTTCACCACAGCATCACTCAGCACCACTACAACATCACTCAGCGTCACCACAGCATCACTCAGTAGCACCACAGCATCACTCAGTACCAGCACAGCATCAGTATGCGCTACCAAAGCATCACTCAGCATCACCACAGCATCACTCAGCACCCCCACAACATCACTCAGCGCCACCACAGCATCACTCAGCACCACCACAGCATCACTCAGGGCCAACACTGCATCAATCAACAACAACACAGGATCACTCATCACCACCACAGCATCACTCAGCACCACCACAGCATCACTCAGGGACACAACAATACCACTCAGCGCCATCACAGCATCAATAAGCACCACCACAGCAACACTCAGCACCACCACAGCATCACTCAGGAACACCACAGCATCCCTCTGTACTACCACAGCATCACTCTGCAGCGCCACAACATCAATCGGCATCACCACAGCATCAGTCAGCATCACCACAGCATCACTCAGCACCACCACAGCATCGCTCAGGTTCACCACAGCATCACTCAGCACCACCACAGCATCAGTCAGCACCACCACATCATCACTCAGCACCACCACAGCATCACTCAGGGCCACCACAGCATCACTCTCCTTCACCACAGCATCACCCAGACCCACTACAACATCACTCAGGAACTCCACAGCATCACTCAGCACCACCACAGCATCACTCAGCGTCACCACAGCATCACTCAGTAGCACCACAGCATCACTCAGTAGCACCACAGCATCAGTATGCGCTACCAAAGCATCACTCAGCATCACCACAGCATCACTCAGCACCACCACAACATCACTCAGCGCCACCACAGCATCACTCAACACCACCACAGCATGACTCAGCACCACCACAGCATCACTCAGCACCATCACAACATCACTCAGTGGCACCACAACATCACTCACCGCCACCACAACATCACTCAGCGCAACTACAGCAACACTCAGCACCACCACAGCGTCCCTCAAGCCCACAACAATATCACTCAGGGCCACAACAGCATCACTCAGCGCCACCACAGCATCGCTCTACGCAACCACAGCAACACTCAGCACCACCAGAGCATCACTCAGCACCACCACAGCATCACTCAGCGACACCACATCATCACTCAGGGCCAACAATGCATCACTCAACAACACCACAGGATCACTCAGCACCACCACAGCATCACTCATCACCACCACAGCATCACTCAGGGACACAACAATATCACTCAGCGCCACCACAGCATCAGTCAGCACCACCACAGCGTCACTCAGCACCACCACAGCATTGCTCAGGGCCAGCACAGCATCGCTCAGCACCACCACAGCATCAGTCAGCACCACCACAGCATCAGTCAGCACCACCACATCATCACTCAGCACCACCACATCATCACTCAGCGCCACCACAGCATCACTCACCTTCACCACAACATCACTGAGCACCAACACAACATCACTCAGGAACACCACAGCATCACTCAGTACCACCACAGCATCACTCAGCAGCATCACAGCATCAAACAGCATCACCACAGCATCAGTCAGCAGCATCACAGCATCACTCAGGGCCACCACACCATTACTCAGGGCCAACACAGCATCACTCAGGGCCAGCACAGGATCACTCAACGCCACCACAACATCACTCAGTGGCACCACAACATCACTCCGCACCACCACAACATCACTCAGCGCAACTACAGCAACACTCAGCACCACCACAGCGTCACTAAAGCACACAACAATATCGCTCAGGGCCACAACAGCATCACTCAGCGCCACCACAGCATCGCTCTACGCAACCACAGCAACACTCAGCACCACCACAGCATCACTCAGCACCACCACTGCATCACTCAGGAACACCACATCATCACTTAGTACAACCACAGCATCACTCTGTAGCGCCACAGCAGCAATCAGCATCACCACAGCATCAGTCAGCATCACCACAGCATCACTCAGGGCCACCACAGCATCACTCGGGCTAGCACAGGATCACTCAACGCCACCACAGCGTCACTCAGCACCACCACAGCGTCACTCAGCACCACCACAGCGTCACTCAGCACCACCACAGCATCACTCAGGACCACCACAGGATCACTCAGCACCACCACAGCATCACTCAGCACCACCACAGCATCAGTCAGCACCACCACAGCATCACTCAGGGACACAACAATATCACTCCGCACCACCACAGCATCAATCAGCACCACCACAGCGTCACTCAGCACCACCACAGCATCACTCAGCACCACCACAGCATCACTCAGCACCACCACAGCATCACTCAGGGCCAACACTGCATCAATCAACAACAACACAGGATCACTCATCACTACCACAGCATCACTCAGCACCACCACTGCATCACTCAGCACCACCACAGCATCGCTCAGGTCCACAACAGCATCACTCAGCACCCCCACACCATCAGTCAGCACCACCACAGCATCAGTCAGCACCACCACATCATCACTCAGCACCACCACAGCGTCACTCAGGGCCACCATAGCATCACTCTCCTTCACCACAGCATCACTCAGCATCACTACAACATCACTCAGGAACTCCACAGCATCACTCAGCGTCACCACAGCATCACTCAGCGTCACCACAGCATCACTCAGTAGCACCACAGCATCACTCAGTACCAGCACAGCATCAGTATGCGCTACCAAAGCATCACTCAGCATTACCACAGCATCACTCAGCACCACCACAACATCACTCAGCGCCACCACAGCATCACTCAGCACCACCACAGCATCACTCAGGGCCAACACAGGATCACTCATCACCACCACAGCATCACTCAGCACCACCACAGCATCACTCAGGGACACAACAATACCACTCAGCGCCATCACAGCATCAATCAGCACAACCACAGCATCACTCAGCACTACCACAGCATCACTCAGCACCACCACAGCATCGCTCAGGTCCACCACAGCATCACTCAGCACCACCACAGCATCAGTCAGCACCACCACATCATCACTCAGCACCACCACAGCATCACTCAGGGCCACCACAGCATCACTCTCCTTCACCACAGCATCACTCAGCACCACTACAACATCACTCAGGAACTCCACAGCATCACTCAGCACCACCACAGCATCACTCAGCGTCACAACAGCATCACTCAGTAGCACCACATCATCACTCAGTAGCACCACAGCATCAGTATGCGCTACCAAAGCATCACTCAGCACCACCACACCATCAGTCAGCACCACCACAGCATCAGTCAGCATCACCACATCATCACTCAGCACCACCACAGCATCACTCAGGGCCACCATAGCATCACTCTCCTTCACCACAGCATCACTCAGCACCACTACAACATCACTCAGCGTCACCACAGCATCACTCAGTAGCACCACAGCATCACTCAGTACCAGCACAGCATCAGTATGCGCTACCAAAGCATCACTCAGCATCACCACAGCATCACTCAGCACCCCCACAACATCACTCAGCGCCACCACAGCATCACTCAGCACCACCACAGCATCACTCAGGGCCAACACTGCATCAATCAACAACAACACAGGATCACTCATCACCACCACAGCATCACTCAGCACCACCACAGCATCACTCAGGGACACAACAATACCACTCAGCGCCATCACAGCATCAATAAGCACCACCACAGCAACACTCAGCACCACCACAGCATCACTCAGGAACACCACAGCATCCCTCTGTACTACCACAGCATCACTCTGCAGCGCCACAACATCAATCGGCATCACCACAGCATCAGTCAGCATCACCACAGCATCACTCAGCACCACCACAGCATCGCTCAGGTTCACCACAGCATCACTCAGCACCACCACAGCATCAGTCAGCACCACCACATCATCACTCAGCACCACCACAGCATCACTCAGGGCCACCACAGCATCACTCTCCTTCACCACAGCATCACCCAGCCCCACTACAACATCACTCAGGAACTCCACAGCATCACTCAGCACCACCACAGCATCACTCAGCGTCACCACAGCATCACTCAGTAGCACCACAGCATCACTCAGTAGCACCACAGCATCAGTATGCGCTACCAAAGCATCACTCAGCATCACCACAGCATCACTCAGCACCACCACAACATCACTCAGCGCCACCACAGCATCACTCAACACCACCACAGCATGACTCAGCACCACCACAGCATCACTCAGCACCATCACAACATCACTCAGTGGCACCACAACATCACTCACCGCCACCACAACATCACTCAGCGCAACTACAGCAACACTCAGCACCACCACAGCGTCCCTCAAGCCCACAACAATATCACTCAGGGCCACAACAGCATCACTCAGCGCCACCACAGCATCGCTCTACGCAACCACAGCAACACTCAGCACCACCAGAGCATCACTCAGCACCACCACAGCATCACTCAGCGACACCACATCATCACTCAGGGCCAACAATGCATCACTCAACAACACCACAGGATCACTCAGCACCACCACAGCATCACTCATCACCACCACAGCATCACTCAGGGACACAACAATATCACTCAGCGCCACCACAGCATCAGTCAGCACCACCACAGCGTCACTCAGCACCACCACAGCATTGCTCAGGGCCAGCACAGCATCGCTCAGCACCACCACAGCATCAGTCAGCACCACCACAGCATCAGTCAGCACCACCACATCATCACTCAGCACCACCACATCATCACTCAGCGCTACCACAGCATCACTCACCTTCACCACAACATCACTGAGCACCAACACAACATCACTCAGGAACACCACAGCATCACTCAGTACCACCACAGCATCACTCAGCAGCATCACAGCATCAAACAGCATCACCACAGCATCAGTCAGCAGCATCACAGCATCACTCAGGGCCACCACACCATTACTCAGGGCCAACACAGCATCACTCAGGGCCAGCACAGGATCACTCAACGCCACCACAACATCACTCAGTGGCACCACAACATCACTCCGCACCACCACAACATCACTCAGAGCAACTACAGCAACACTCAGCACCACCACAGCGTCACTAAAGCACACAACAATATCGCTCAGGGCCACAACAGCATCACTCAGCACCACCACAGCATCGCTCTACGCAACCACAGCAACACTCAGCACCACAACACCCACATCACTCAGCACCACCACTGCATCACTCAGGAACACCACATCATCACTTAGTACAACCACAGCATCACTCTGTAGCGCCACAGCAGCAATCAGCATCACCACAGCATCAGTCAGCATCACCACAGCATCACTCAGGGCCACCACAGCATCACTCGGGGCTAGCACAGGATCACTCAACGCCACCACAGCGTCACTCAGCACCACCACAGCGTCACTCAGCACCACCACAGCATCACTCAGGACCACCACAGGATCACTCATCACCACCACAGCATCACTCAGCACCACCACAGCGTCACTCATCACCACCACAGCATCACTCAGGGACACAACAATATCACTCAGCGCCACCACAGCATCAGTCAGCACCACCACAGCGTCACTCAGCACCACCACAGCATTGCTCAGGGCCAGCACAGCATCGCTCAGCACCACCACAGCATCAGTCAGCACCACCACAGCATCAGTCAGCACCACCACATCATCACTCAGCACCACCACATCATCACTCAGCGCCACCACAGCATCACTCACCTTCACCACAACATCACTGAGCACCAACACAACATCACTCAGGAACACCACAGCATCACTCAGTACCACCACAGCATCACTCAGCAGCATCACAGCATCAAACAGCATCACCACAGCATCAGTCAGCAGCATCACAGCATCACTCAGGGCCACCACACCATTACTCAGGGCCAACACAGCATCACTCAGGGCCAGCACAGGATCACTCAACGCCACCACAACATCACTCAGTGGCACCACAACATCACTCCGCACCACCACAACATCACTCAGCGCAACTACAGCAACACTCAGCACCACCACAGCGTCACTAAAGCACACAACAATATCGCTCAGGGCCACAACAGCATCACTCAGCGCCACCACAGCATCGCTCTACGCAACCACAGCAACACTCAGCACCACCACAGCATCACTCAGCACCACCACTGCATCACTCAGGAACACCACATCATCACTTAGTACAACCACAGCATCACTCTGTAGTGCCACAGCAGCAATCAGCATCACCACAGCATCAGTCAGCATCACCACAGCATCACTCAGGGCCACCACAGCATCACTCGGGGCTAGCACAGGATCACTCAACGCCACCACAGCGTCACTCAGCACCACCACAGCGTCACTCAGCACCACCACAGCATCACTCAGGACCACCACAGGATCACTCATCACCACCACAGCATCACTCAGCACCACCACAGCATCACTCAGCACCACCACAGCATCACTCAGGGACACAACAATATCACTCCGCACCACCACAGCATCAATCAGCACCACCACAGCGTCACTCAGCACCACCACAGCATCACTCAGCACCACCACAGCGTCACTCAGGGCCACCATAGCATCACTCTCCTTCACCACAGCATCACTCAGCACCACTACAACATCACTCAGGAACTCCACAGCATCACTCAGCGTCACCACAGCATCACTCAGCGTCACCACAGCATCACTCAGTAGCACCACAGCATCACTCAGTACCAGCACAGCATCAGTATGCGCTACCAAAGCATCACTCAGCATCACCACAGCATCACTCAGCACCACCACAACATCACTCAGCGCCACCACAGCATCACTCAGCACCACCACAGCATCACTCAGGGCCAACACAGGATCACTCATCACCACCACAGCATCACTCAGCACCACCACAGCATCACTCAGGGACACAACAATACCACTCAGCGCCATCACAGCATCAATCAGCACAACCACAGCATCACTCAGCACTACCACAGCATCACTCAGCACCACCACAGCATCACTCAGGTCCACCACAGCATCACTCAGCACCACCACAGCATCAGTCAGCACCACCACATCATCACTCAGCACCACCACAGCATCACTCAGGGCCACCACAGCATCACTCTCCTTCACCACAGCATCACTCAGCACCACTACAACATCACTCAGGAACTCCACAGCATCACTCAGCACCACCACAGCATCACTCAGCGTCACCACAGCATCACTCAGTAGCACCACATCATCACTCAGTAGCACCACAGCATCAGTATGCGCTACCAAAGCATCACTCAGCACCACCACACCATCAGTCAGCACCACCACAGCATCAGTCAGCATCACCACATCATCACTCAGCACCACCACAGCATCACTCAGGGCCACCATAGCATCACTCTCCTTCACCACAGCATCACTCAGCACCACTACAACATCACTCAGCGTCACCACAGCATCACTCAGTAGCACCACAGCATCACTCAGTACCAGCACAGCATCAGTATGCGCTACCAAAGCATCACTCAGCATCACCACAGCATCACTCAGCACCCCCACAACATCACTCAGCACCACCACAGCATCACTCAGCACCACCACAGCATCACTCAGAGCCAACACTGCATCAATCAACAACAACACAGGATCACTCATCACCACCACAGCATCACTCAGCACCACCACAGCATCACTCAGGGACACAACAATACCACTCAGCGCCATCACAGCATCAATAAGCACCACCACAGCAACACTCAGCACCACCACAGCATCACTCAGGAACACCACAGCATCCCTCTGTACTACCACAGCATCACTCTGCAGCGCCACAACATCAATCGGCATCACCACAGCATCAGTCAGCATCACCACAGCATCACTCAGCACCACCACAGCATCGCTCAGGTTCACCACAGCATCACTCAGCACCACCACAGCATCAGTCAGCACCACCACATCATCACTCAGCACCACCACAGCATCACTCAGGGCCACCACAGCATCACTCTCCTTCACCACAGCAACACCCAGCCCCACTACAACATCACTCAGGAACTCCACAGCATCACTCAGCACCACCACAGCATCACTCAGCGTCACCACAGCATCACTCAGTAGCACCACAGCATCACTCAGTAGCACCACAGCATCAGTATGCGCTACCAAAGCATCACTCAGCATCACCACAGCATCACTCAGCACCACCACAACATCACTCAGCGCCACCACAGCATCACTCAACACCACCACAGCATCACTCAGCACCACCACAGCATCACTCAGCACCATCACAACATCACTCAGTGGCACCACAACATCACTCACCGCCACCACAACATCACTCAGCGCAACTACAGCAACACTCAGCACCACCACAGCGTCACTCAAGCCCACAACAATATCACTCAGGGCCACAACAGCATCACTCAGCGCCACCACAGCATCGCTCTACGCAACCACAGCAACACTCAGCACCACCAGAGCATCACTCAGCACCACCACAGCATCACTCAGCGACACCACATCATCACTCAGGGCCAACAATGCATCACTCAACAACACCACAGGATCACTCATCACCACCACAGCATCACTCATCACCACCACAGCATCACTCAGGGACACAACAATATCACTCAGCGCCACCACAGCATCAGTCAGCACCA
This sequence comes from Calotriton arnoldi, assembly GCA_963921515.1. Taxonomy (NCBI): domain Eukaryota; kingdom Metazoa; phylum Chordata; class Amphibia; order Caudata; family Salamandridae; genus Calotriton; species Calotriton arnoldi. The sequence continues at coordinate 1,573,399 of CAWUFW010003555.1, read as the reverse complement.
CCACAGCGTCACTCAGCACCACCACAGCATTGCTCAGGGCCAGCACAGCATCGCTCAGCACCACCACAGCATCAGTCAGCACCACCACAGCATCAGTCAGCACCACCACATCATCACTCAGCACCACCACATCATCACTCAGCGCCACCACAGCATCACTCACCTTCACCACAACATCACTGAGCACCAACACAACATCACTCAGGAACACCACAGCATCACTCAGTACCACCACAGCATCACTCAGCAGCATCACAGCATCAAACAGCATCACAACAGCATCAGTCAGCAGCATCACAGCATCACTCAGGGCCACCACACCATTACTCAGGGCCAACACAGCATCACTCAGGGCCAGCACAGGATCACTCAACGCCACCACAACATCACTCAGTGGCACCACAACATCACTCCGCACCACCACAACATCACTCAGCGCAACTACAGCAACACTCAGCACCACCACAGCGTCACTAAAGCACACAACAATATCGCTCAGGGCCACAACAGCATCACTCAGCGCCACCACAGCATCGCTCTACGCAACCACAGCAACACTCAGCACCACCACAGCATCACTCAGCACCACCACTGCATCACTCAGGAACACCACATCATCACTTAGTACAACCACAGCATCACTCTGTAGTGCCACAGCAGCAATCAGCATCACCACAGCATCAGTCAGCATCACCACAGCATCACTCAGGGCCACCACAGCATCACTCGGGGCTAGCACAGGATCACTCAACGCCACCACAGCGTCACTCAGCATCACCACAGCGTCACTCAGCACCACCACAGCGTCACTCAGCACCACCACAGCATCACTCAGCACCACCACAGCATCACTCAGGGACACAACAATATCACTCCGCACCACCACAGCATCAATCAGCACCACCACAGCGTCACTCAGCACCACCACAGCATCACTCAGCACCACCACAGCATCACTCAGCACCACCACAGCATCACTCAGGGCCAACACTGCATCAATCAACAACAACACAGGATCACTCATCACTACCACAGCATCACTCAGCACCACCACTGCATCACTCAGCACCACCACAGCATCGCTCAGGTCCACCACAGCATCACTCAGCACCACCACACCATCAGTCAGCACCACCACAGCATCAGTCAGCACCACCACATCATCACTCAGCACCACCACAGCGTCACTCAGGGCCACCATAGCATCACTCTCCTTCACCACAGCATCACTCAGCACTACTACAACATCACTCAGGAACTCCACAGCATCACTCAGCGTCACCACAGCATCACTCAGCATCACCACAGCATCACTCAGTAGCACCACACCATCACTCAGTACCAGCACAGCATCAGTATGCGCTACCAAAGCATCACTCAGCATCACCACAGCATCACTCAGCACCACCACAACATCACTCAGCGCCACCACAGCATCACTCAGCACCACCACAGCATCACTCAGGGCCAACACAGGATCACTCATCACCACCACAGCATCACTCAGCACCACCACAGCATCACTCAGGGACACAACAATACCACTCAGCGCCATCACAGCATCAATCAGCACAACCACAGCATCACTCAGCACTACCACAGCATCACTCAGCACCACCACAGCATCGCTCAGGTCCACCACAGCATCACTCAGCACCACCACAGCATCAGTCAGCACCACCACATCATCACTCAGCACCACCACAGCATCACTCAGGGCCACCACAGCATCACTCTCCTTCACCACAGCATCACTCAGCACCACTACAACATCACTCAGGAACTCCACAGCATCACTCAGCACCACCACAGCATCACTCAGCGTCACCACAGCATCACTCAGTAGCACCACATCATCACTCAGTAGCACCACAGCATCAGTATGCGCTACCAAAGCATCACTCAGCACCACCACACCATCAGTCAGCACCACCACAGCATCAGTCAGCATCACCACATCATCACTCAGCACCACCACAGCATCACTCAGGGCCACCATAGCATCACTCTCCTTCACCACAGCATCACTCAGCACCACTACAACATCACTCAGCGTCACCACAGCATCACTCAGTAGCACCACAGCATCACTCAGTACCAGCACAGCATCAGTATGCGCTACCAAAGCATCACTCAGCATCACCACAGCATCACTCAGCACCCCCACAACATCACTCAGCACCACCACAGCATCACTCAGCACCACCACAGCATCACTCAGGGCCAACACTGCATCAATCAACAACAACACAGGATCACTCATCACCACCACAGCATCACTCAGCACCACCACAGCATCACTCAGGGACACAACAATACCACTCAGCGCCATCACAGCATCAATAAGCACCACCACAGCAACACTCAGCACCACCACAGCATCACTCAGGAACACCACAGCATCCCTCTGTACTACCACAGCATCACTCTGCAGCGCCACAACATCAATCGGCATCACCACAGCATCAGTCAGCATCACCACAGCATCACTCAGCACCACCACAGCATCGCTCAGGTTCACCACAGCATCACTCAGCACCACCACAGCATCAGTCAGCACCACCACATCATCACTCAGCACCACCACAGCATCACTCAGGGCCACCACAGCATCACTCTCCTTCACCACAGCATCACCCAGCCCCACTACAACATCACTCAGGAACTCCACAGCATCACTCAGCACCACCACAGCATCACTCAGCGTCACCACAGCATCACTCAGTAGCACCACAGCATCACTCAGTAGCACCACAGCATCAGTATGCGCTACCAAAGCATCACTCAGCATCACCACAGCATCACTCAGCACCACCACAACATCACTCAGCGCCACCACAGCATCACTCAACACCACCACAGCATGACTCAGCACCACCACAGCATCACTCAGCACCATCACAACATCACTCAGTGGCACCACAACATCACTCACCGCCACCACAACATCACTCAGCGCAACTACAGCAACACTCAGCACCACCACAGCGTCACTCAAGCCCACAACAATATCACTCAGGGCCACAACAGCATCACTCAGCGCCACCACAGCATCGCTCTACGCAACCACAGCAACACTCAGCACCACCAGAGCATCACTCAGCACCACCACAGCATCACTCAGCGACACCACATCATCACTCAGGGCCAACAATGCATCACTCAACAACACCACAGGATCACTCAGCACCACCACAGCATCACTCATCACCACCACAGCATCACTCAGGGACACAACAATATCACTCAGCGCCACCACAGCATCAGTCAGCACCACCACAGCGTCACTCAGCACCACCACAGCATTGCTCAGGGCCAGCACAGCATCGCTCAGCACCACCACAGCATCAGTCAGCACCACCACAGCATCAGTCAGCACCACCACATCATCACTCAGCACCACCACATCATCACTCAGCGCCACCACAGCATCACTCACCTTCACCACAACATCACTGAGCACCAACACAACATCACTCAGGAACACAACAGCATCACTCAGTACCACCACAGCATCACTCAGCAGCATCACAGCATCAAACAGCATCACCACAGCATCAGTCAGCAGCATCACAGCATCACTCAGGGCCACCACACCATTACTCAGGGCCAACACAGCATCACTCAGGGCCAGCACAGGATCACTCAACGCCACCACAACATCACTCAGTGGCACCACAACATCACTCCGCACCACCACAACATCACTCAGCGCAACTACAGCAACACTCAGCACCACCACAGCGTCACTAAAGCACACAACAATATCGCTCAGGGCCACAACAGCATCACTCAGCGCCACCACAGCATCGCTCTACGCAACCACAGCAACACTCAGCACCACCACAGCATCACTCAGCACCACCACTGCATCACTCAGGAACACCACATCATCACTTAGTACAACCACAGCATCACTCTGTAGCGCCACAGCAGCAATCAGCATCACCACAGCATCAGTCAGCATCACCACAGCATCACTCAGGGCCACCACAGCATCACTCGGGGCTAGCACAGGATCACTCAACGCCACCACAGCGTCACTCAGCACCACCACAGCGTCACTCAGCACCACCACAGCATCACTCAGGACCACCACAGGATCACTCATCACCACCACAGCATCACTCAGCACCACCACAGCATCACTCATCACCACCACAGCATCACTCAGGGACACAACAATATCACTCAGCGCCACCACAGCATCAGTCAGGACCACCACAGCGTCACTCAGCACCACCACAGCATTGCTCAGGGCCAGCACAGCATCGCTCAGCACCACCACAGCATCAGTCAGCACCACCACAGCATCAGTCAGCACCACCACATCATCACTCAGCACCACCACATCATCACTCAGCGCCACCACAGCATCACTCACCTTCACCACAACATCACTGAGCACCAACACAACATCACTCAGGAACACCACAGCATCACTCAGTACCACCACAGCATCACTCAGCAGCATCACAGCATCAAACAGCATCACCACAGCATCAGTCAGCAGCATCACAGCATCACTCAGGGCCACCACACCATTACTCAGGGCCAACACAGCATCACTCAGGGCCAGCACAGGATCACTCAACGCCACCACAACATCACTCAGTGGCACCACAACATCACTCCGCACCACCACAACATCACTCAGCGCAACTACAGCAACACTCAGCACCACCACAGCGTCACTAAAGCACACAACAATATCGCTCAGGGCCACAACAGCATCACTCAGCGCCACCACAGCATCGCTCTACGCAACCACAGCAACACTCAGCACCACCACAGCATCACTCAGCACCACCACTGCATCACTCAGGAACACCACATCATCACTTAGTACAACCACAGCATCACTCTGTAGTGCCACAGCAGCAATCAGCATCACCACAGCATCAGTCAGCATCACCACAGCATCACTCAGGGCCACCACAGCATCACTCGGGGCTAGCACAGGATCACTCAACGCCACCACAGCGTCACTCAGCACCACCACAGCGTCACTCAGCACCACCACAGCATCACTCAGGACCACCACAGGATCACTCATCACCACCACAGCATCACTCAGCACCACCACAGCATCACTCAGCACCACCACAGCATCACTCAGGGACACAACAATATCACTCCGCACCACCACAGCATCAATCAGCACCACCACAGCGTCACTCAGCACCACCACAGCATCACTCAGCACCACCACAGCATCACTCAGCACCACCACAGCATCACTCAGGGCCAACACTGCATCAATCAACAACAACACAGGATCACTCATCACTACCACAGCATCACTCAGCACCACCACTGCATCACTCAGCACCACCACAGCATCGCTCAGGTCCACCACAGCATCACTCAGCACCACCACACCATCAGTCAGCACCACCACAGCATCAGTCAGCACCACCACATCATCACTCAGCACCACCACAGCATCACTCAGGGCCACCATAGCATCACTCTCCTTCACCACAGCATCACTCAGCACCACTACAACATCACTCAGGAACTCCACAGCATCACTCAGCGTCACCACAGCATCACTCAGCGTCACAACAGCATCACTCAGTAGCACCACAGCATCACTCAGTACCAGCACAGCATCAGTATGCGCTACCAAAGCATCACTCAGCATTACCACAGCATCACTCAGCACCACCACAACATCACTCAGCGCCACCACAGCATCACTCAGCACCACCACAGCATCACTCAGGGCCAACACAGGATCACTCATCACCACCACAGCATCACTCAGCACCACCACAGCATCACTCAGGGACACAACAATACCACTCAGCGCCATCACAGCATCAATCAGCACAACCACAGCATCACTCAGCACTACCACAGCATCACTCAGCACCACCACAGCATCGCTCAGGTCCACCACAGCATCACTCAGCACCACCACAGCATCAGTCAGCACACCACATCATCACTCAGCACCACCACAGCATCACTCAGGGCCACCACAGCATCACTCTCCTTCACCACAGCATCACTCAGCACCACTACAACATCACTCAGGAACTCCACAGCATCACTCAGCACCACCACAGCATCACTCAGCGTCACCACAGCATCACTCAGTAGCACCACATCATCACTCAGTAGCACCACAGCATCAGTATGCGCTACCAAAGCATCACTCAGCATCACCACAGCATCACTCAGCACCACCACAACATCACTCAGCGCCACCACAGCATCACTCAACACCACCACAGCATCACTCAGCACCACCACAGCATCACTCAGCACCATCACAACATCACTCAGTGGCACCACAACATCACTCACCGCCACCACAACATCACTCAGCGCAACTACAGCAACACTCAGCACCACCACAGCGTCACTCAAGCACACAACAATATCACTCAGGGCCACAACAGCATCACTCAGCGCCACCACAGCATCGCTCTACGCAACCACAGCAACACTCAGCACCACCAGAGCATCACTCAGCACCACCACAGCATCACTCAGCGACACCACATCATCGTTCAGGGCCAACAATGCATCACTCAACAACACCACAGGATCACTCAGCACCACCACAGCATCACTCATCACCACCACAGCATCACTCAGGGACACAACAATATCACTCAGCGCCACCACAGCATCAGTCAGCACCACCACAGCGTCACTTAGCACCACCACAGCATCGCTCAGGGCCAGCACAGCATCGCTCAGCACCACCACAGCATCAGTCAGCACCACCACAGCATCAGTCAGCACCACCACATCATCACTCAGCACCACCACATCATCACTCAGCGCCACCACAGCATCACTCACCTTCACCACAACATCACTGAGCACCAACACAACATCACTCAGGAACACCACAGCATCACTCAGTACCACCACAGCATCACTCAGCAGCGTCACAGCATCAAACAGCATCACCACAGCATCAGTCAGCAGCATCACAGCATCACTCAGGGCCACCACACCATTACTCAGGGCCAACACAGCATCACTCAGGGCCAGCACAGGATCACTCAACGCCACCACAGCGTCACTCAGCACAACCACAGCATCACTCAGCACCATCACAACATCACTCAGTGGCACCACAACATCACTCACCGCCACCACAACATCACTCAGCGCAACTACAGCAACACTCAGCACCACCACAGCGTCACTCAAGCCCACAACAATATCACTCAGGGCCACAACAGCATCACTCAGCGCCACCACAGCATCGCTCTACGCAACCACAGCAACACTCAGCACCACCAGAGCATCACTCAGCACCACCACAGCATCACTCAGCGACACCACATCATCACTCAGGGCCAACAATGCATCACTCAACAACACCACAGGATCACTCAGCACCACCACAGCATCACTCATCACCACAACAGCATCACTCAGGGACACAACAATATCACTCAGCGCCACCACAGCATCAGTCAGCACCACCACAGCGTCACTCAGCACCACCACAGCATTGCTCAGGGCCAGCACAGCATCGCTCAGCACCACCACAGCATCAGTCAGCACCACAACAGCATCAGTCAGCACCACCACATCATCACTCAGCACCACCACATCATCACTCAGCGCCACCACAGCATCACTCACCTTCACCACAACATCACTGAGCACCAACACAACATCACTCAGGAACACCACAGCATCACTCAGTACCACCACAGCATCACTCAGCAGCATCACAGCATCAAACAGCATCACCACAGCATCAGTCAGCAGCATCACAGCATCACTCAGGGCCACCACACCATTACTCAGGGCCAACACAGCATCACTCAGGGCCAGCACAGGATCACTCAACGCCACCACAACATCACTCAGTGGCACCACAACATCACTCCGCACCACCACAACATCACTCAGCGCAACTACAGCAACACTCAGCACCACCACAGCATCACTAAAGCACACAACAATATCGCTCAGGGCCACAACAGCATCACTCAGCGCCACCACAGCATCGCTCTACGCAACCACAGCAACACTCAGCACCACCACAGCATCACTCAGCACCACCACTGCATCACTCAGGAACACCACATCATCACTTAGTACAACCACAGCATCACTCTGTAGCGCCACAGCAGCAATCAGCATCACCACAGCATCAGTCAGCATCACCACAGCATCACTCAGGGCCACCACAGCATCACTCGGGGCTAGCACAGGATCACTCAATGCCACCACAGCGTCACTCAGCACCACCACAGCGTCACTCAGCACCACCACAGCATCACTCAGGACCACCACAGGATCACTCATCACCACCACAGCATCACTCAGCACCACCACAGCATCACTCATCACCACCACAGCATCACTCAGGGACACAACAATATCACTCAGCGCCACCACAGCATCAGTCAGCACCACCACATCGTCACTCAGCACCACCACAGCATTGCTCAGGGCCAGCACAGCATCGCTCAGCACCACCACAGCCTCAGTCAGCACCACCACAGCATCAGTCAGCACCACCACATCATCACTCAGCACCACCACATCATCACTCAGCGCCACCACAGCATCACTCACCTTCACCACAACATCACTGAGCACCAACACAACATCACTCAGGAACACCACAGCATCACTCAGTACCACCACAGCATCACTCAGCAGCATCACAGCATCAAACAGCATCACCACAGCATCAGTCAGCAGCATCACAGCATCACTCAGGGCCACCACACCATTACTCAGGGCCAACACAGCATCACTCAGGGCCAGCACAGGATCACTCAACGCCACCACAACATCACTCAGTGGCACCACAACATCACTCCGCACCACCAAACATCACTCAGCGCAACTACAGCAACACTCAGCACCACCACAGCGTCACTAAAGCACACAACAATATCGCTCAGGGCCACAACAGCATCACTCAGCGCCACCACAGCATCGCTCTACGCAACCACAGCAACACTCAGCACCACCACAGCATCACTCAGCACCACCACTGCATCACTCAGGAACACCACATCATCACTTAGTACAACCACAGCATCACTCTGTAGCGCCACAGCAGCAATCAGCATCACCACAGCATCAGTCAGCATCACCACAGCATCACTCAGGGCCACCACAGCATCACTCGGGGCTAGTACAGGATCACTCAACGTCACCACAGCGTCACTCAGCACCACCACAGCGTCACTCAGCACCACCACAGCATCACTCAGGACCACCACAGGATCACTCATCACCACCACAGCATCACTCAGCACCACCACAGCATCACTCAGCACCACCACAGCATCACTCAGGGACACAACAATATCACTCTGCACCACCACAGCATCAATCAGCACCACCACAGCGTCACTCAGCACCACCACAGCATCACTCAGCACCACCACAGCATCACTCAGCACCACCACAGCATCACTCAGGGCCAACACTGCATCAATCAACAACAACACAGGATCACTCATTACTACCACAGCATCACTCAGCACCACCACTGCATCACTCAGCACCACCACAGCATCGCTCAGGTCCACCACAGCATCACTCAGCACCACCACACCATCAGTCAGCACCACCACAGCATCAGTCAGCACCACCACATCATCACTCAGCACCACCACAGCATCACTCAGGGCCACCATAGCATCACTCTCCTTCACCACAGCATCACTCAGCACCACTACAACATCACTCAGGAACTCCACAGCATCACTCAGCGTCACCACAGCATCACTCAGCGTCACCACAGCATCACTCAGCACCACCACAGCGTCACTCAGCACCACCACAGCATCACTCAGCACCATCACAACATCACTCAGTGGCACCACAACATCACTCCGCACCACCACAACATCACTCAGCGCAACTACAGCAACACTCAGCACCACCACAGCGTCACTAAAGCACACAACAATATCGCTCAGGGCCACAACAGCATCACTCAGCGCCACCACAGCATCGCTCTACGCAACCACAGCAACACTCAGCACCACCACAGCATCACTCAGCACCACCACTGCATCACTCAGGAACACCACATCATCACTTAGTACAACCACAGCATCACTCTGTAGCGCCACAGCAGCAATCAGCATCACCACAGCATCAGTCAGCATCACAACAGCATCACTCAGGGCCACAACAGCATCACTCGGGGCTAGCACAGGATCACTCAACGCCACCACAGCGTCACTCAGCACCACCACAGCGTCACTCAGCACCACCACAGCATCACTCAGGACCACCACAGGATCACTCATCACCACCACAGCATCACTCAGCACCACCACAGCATCACTCATCACCACCACAGCATCACTCAGGGACACAACAATATCACTCAGCGCCACCACAGCATCAGTCAGCACCACCACATCGTCACTCATCACCACCACAGCATTGCTCAGGGCCAGCACAGCATCGCTCAGCACCACCACAGCATCAGTCAGCACCACCACAGCATCAGTCAGCACCACCACATCATCACTCAGCACCACCACATCATCACTCAGCGCCACCACAGCATCACTCACCTTCACCACAACATCACTGAGCACCAACACAACATCACTCAGGAACACCACAGCATCACTCAGTACCACCACAGCATCACTCAGCAGCATCACAGCATCAAACAGCATCACCACAGCATCAGTCAGCAGCATCACAGCATCACTCAGGGCCACCACACCATTACTCAGGGCCAACACAGCATCACTCAGGGCCAGCACAGGATCACTCAACGCCACCACAACATCACTCAGTGGCACCACAACATCACTCCGCACCACCACAACATCACTCAGCGCAACTACAGCAACACTCAGCACCACCACAGCGTCACTAAAGCACACAACAATATCGCTCAGGGCCACAACAGCATCACTCAGCGCCACCACAGCATCGCTCTACGTAACCACAGCAACACTCAGCACCACCACAGCATCACTCAGCACCACATCTGCATCACTCAGGAACACCACATCATCACTTAGTACAACCACAGCATCACTCTGTAGCGCCACAGCAGCAATCAGCATCACCACAGCATCAGTCAGCATCACCACAGCATCACTCAGGGCCACCACAGCATCACTCGGGGCTAGTACAGGATCACTCAACGCCACCACAGCGTCACTCAGCACCACCACAGCGTCACTCAGCACCACCACAGCATCACTCAGGACCACCACAGGATCACTCATCACCACCACAGCATCACTCAGCACCACCACAGCATCACTCAGCACCACCACAGCATCACTCAGGGACACAACAATATCACTCCGCACCACCACAGCACCAATCAGCACCACCACAGCGTCACTCAGCACCACCACAGCATCACTCAGCACCACCACAGCATCACTCAGCACCACCACAGCATCACTCAGGGCCAACACTGCATCAATCAACAACAACACAGGATCACTCATCACTACCACAGCATCACTCAGCACCACCACTGCATCACTCAGCACCACCACAGCATCGCTCAGGTCCACCACAGCATCACTCAGTACCACCACACCATCAGTCAGCACCACCACAGCATCAGTCAGCACCACCACATCATCACTCAGCACCACCACAGCATCACTCAGGGCCACCATAGCATCACTCTCCTTCACCACAGCATCACTCAGCACCACTACAACATCACTCAGGAACTCCACAGCATCACTCAGCGTCACCACAGCATCACTCAGCGTCACCACAGCATCACTCAGCACCACCACAGCGTCACTCAGCACCATCACAACATCACTCAGTGGCACCACAACATCACTCCGCACCACCACAACATCACTCAGCGCAACTACAGCAACACTCAGCACCACCACAGCGTCACTAAAGCACACAACAATATCGCTCAGGGCCACAACAGCATCACTCAGCGCCACCACAGCATCGCTCTACGCAACCACAGCAACACTCAGCACCACCACAGCATCACTCAGCATCACCACTGCATCACTCAGGAACACCACATCATCACTTAGTACAACCACAGCATCACTCTGTAGCGCTACAGCAGCAATCAGCATCACCACAGCATCAGTCAGCATCACCACAGCATCACTCAGGGCCACCACAGCATCACTCGGGGCTAGCACAGGATCACTCAACGCCACCACAGCGTCACTCAGCACCACCACAGCATCACTCAGCACCACCACAGCATCACTCAGGACCACCACAGGATCACTCAGCACCACCACAGCATCACTCAGCACCACCACAGCATCACTCAGCACCACCACAGCATCACTCAGGGACACAACAATATCACTCCGCACCACCACAGCATCAATCAGCACCACCACAGCGTCACTCAGCAGCACCACAGCATCACTCAGCACGACCACAGCATCACTCAGCACCACCACAGCATCACTCAGGGCCAACACTGCATCAATCAACAACAACACAGGATCACTCATCACTACCACAGCATCACTCAGCACCACCACTGCATCACTCAGCACCACCACAGCATCGCTCAGGTCCACCACAGCATCACTCAGCACCACCACACCATCAGTCAGCACCACCACAGCATCAGTCAGCACCACCACATCATCACTCAGCACCACCACAGCATCACTCAGGGCCACCATAGCATCACTCTCCTTCACCACAGCATCACTCAGCACCACTACAACATCACTCAGGAACTCCACAGCATCACTCAGCGTCACCACAGCATCACTCAGCGTCACCACAGCATCACTCAGTAGCACCACAGCATCACTCAGTACCAGCACAGCATCCGTATGCGCTACCAAAACATCACTCAGCATCACCACAGCATCACTCAGCACCACCACAACATCACTCAGCGCCACCACAGCATCACTCAGCACCACCACAGCATCACTCAGGGCCAACACAGGATCACTCATCACCACCACAGCATCACTCAGCACCACCACAGCATCACTCAGGGACACAACAATACCACTCAGCGCCATCACAGCATCAATCAGCACAACCACAGCATCACTCAGCACTACCACAGCATCACTCAGCACCACCACAGCATCGCTCAGGTCCACCACAGCATCACTCAGCACCACCACAGCATCAGTCAGCACCACCACATCATCACTCAGCACCACCACAGCATCACTCAGGGCCACCACAGCATCACTCTCCTTCACCACAGCATCACTCAGCACCACTACAACATCACTCAGGAACTCCACAGCATCACTCAGCACCACCACAGCATCACTCAGCGTCACCACAGCATCACTCAGTAGCACCACATCATCACTCAGTAGCACCACAGCATCAGTATGCGCTACCAAAGCATCACTCAGCATCACCACAGCATCACTCAGCACCACCACAACATCACTCAGCGCCACCACAGCATCACTCAACACCACCACAGCATCACTCAGCACCACCACAGCATCACTCAGCACCATCACAACATCACTCAGTGGCACCACAACATCACTCACCGCCACCACAACATCACTCAGCGCAACTACAGCAACACTCAGCACCACCACAGCGTCACTCAAGCACACAACAATATCACTCAGGGCCACAACAGCATCACTCAGCGCCACCACAGCATCGCTCTACGCAACCACAGCAACACTCAGCACCACCAGAGCATCACTCAGCACCACCACAGCATCACTCAGCGACACCACATCATCATTCAGGGCCAACAATGCATCACTCAACAACACCACAGGATCACTCAGCACCACCACAGCATCACTCACCACCACCACAGCATCACTCAGGGACACAATAATATCACTCAGCGTCACCACAGCATCAGTCAGCACCACCACAGCGTCACTCAGCACCACCACAGCATCGCTCAGGGCCAGCACAGCATCGCTCAGCACCACCACAGCATCAGTCAGCACCACCACAGCATCAGTCAGCACCACCACATCATCACTCAGCACCACCACATCATCACTCAGCGCCACCACAGCATCACTCACCTTCACCACAACATCACTGAGCACCAACACAACATCACTCAGGAACACCACAGCATCACTCAGTACCACCACAGCATCACTCAGCAGCGTCACAGCATCAAACAGCATCACCACAGCATCAGTCAGCAGCATCACAGCATCACTCAGGGCCACCACACCATTACTCAGGGCCAACACAGCATCACTCAGGGCCAGCACAGGATCACTCAACGCCACCACAGCGTCACTCAGCACTACCACAGCGTCACTCAGCACCACCACAGCATCACTCAGGACCACCACAGCATCACTCAGCACCACCACCGCATCAGTCAGCACCACCACATCATCACTCAGCACCACCACAGCATCACACAGGGCCACCACAGGATCAATCACCTTCACCACAGCATCACTCAGCACCACCACAGCATCACTCAGTACCACCACAGCATCACTCAGTACCACCACAGCATCACTATGCGCTACCACAGCATCACTCTGCAGCGCCACAGCATCAATCAGTATCACCAGAGCATCAGTCAGTACCACCACAGCATCACTCAGGGCCACCACAGCATCACTCAGGGCCACCACAGCATCACTCAGGGCCAGCATAACATCACACAACGCCACCGCTGAATAACTCAGGGCCAGCACAGCATCACTCAACGACACCACAGCATCACTCAGTGCTTCTTACACTTTTTAATTACAACTTCTCAGCATGCTGCACAGCAGCCACACTTCTCTACAGAACAGCTTAAAAACATTAGCAAAGTCAATAGCTCTACCTAAACACTTATAAGGCCCCCCAAAGCATAGCCAATAGGTCTCGCCTTTGGGACATTATAAGTGTTTAGTTATCCAGCACAATATCCTTCATTAAACAACATCAAGTGTTGCATGGCTAATCACTTATAAGGTCCCAAAAGCGAGACCTATTGGCTATGCCAATGCTTGTTTATTTGGCTATGTGTAACCACGTGCTCTTTGCTTTCTCTCTGAGAGGGTTCACCACATGCATTTTTCCAGATGAGAATTTTCCTTAATGCATGCTGCCTGGCTGAAATGAGATGCTAAATATGAGGTCAATCAAAATCATTTGTAAGGTTGGTTAGTGGCTTCTCGTTTTCGGCCACATCGTGCAACTTGAGGAAAATTAGAAACCATGCCCAGCGTTAGGTATCATACTAATTGGTGGTAGGTAGTTTCACCTTCCGCAAGGAGGTATGGCCTCACCTAACAGCAATGCCTGGTGGTGACCAGAAGACATGCCAATTGGCGGGAACATTCTCACAGTGAGAAAATCCATCCATCATCACCAATATCTTGATTGGATGGCCTCCCTCTCACAGTACTGATGCTGAATAGCAAATTGCTATTGGGAGCCTCAGTGGGCCTAGGGGACCACTTTCACCACCAGTGGGTGGTTAATAGTTGCTCACAGAAGAGGTACACAACTTGCCATCCTCCTCCTGACAGACACATTTCCAGATAATAGTACGGTTGACCACTGGGAGGAAAAGACTAGACTAGCAGAAGAGATAGAAAACCAACTGCTCAGCCATTCTAAATTTTACCACCACTGAGAATAAGCTATTACTTGGGCCAAAGAGCTGCAGTCATAACCTAAAGAAATATGGAGAAGGTTTGATAAGTATGCACCTGGTAGAGAGACCAAAATAGTGGATCCAATATATGAAGGCAAGTGAAAAAGAGGAATTAAGGGAAAAAACAGAAGTGAGGCAAAACATGAGATACATGAAAAAAATGAGATAAATGAAAATGCAAAGCTTAATCACCTTATGATGTCAATGCATTTGCTTCCTGATAACCATACAGGCAGCCATTTTGAATATTCAACTCCCAGCACACTACCCTTGCTATCTCATTCTGCCACCAGCGAAAGACTCTGGAGCTCAACTACCTGATCCAGGGCTGCAATAGGCAGACAGTAGGATCAATATCCGAGGTGAAGTGGAAAAAGGACACCAAGGAATAACTAATCAACCAAAGCAAAAATCAGTAACTAAAACCAGATAGAAAGCACACTGCATAACACTATCCACAATTCACCTATCACTGCACGATGTAGTCCAGATCCACCTGACCCAGGAAGTCAGGATCCTTCCCCTCATTCTTTATCAGATCCTGTCCTTGCCACCCAAGAAAAAATCTACTCAGAACTCCACAACCCTACCTCAAAAGGACCCACTCGGACAAGTCTTCTCTCTTCAGGAGACTCAGCATACCAGGATCGAATTCATATTTAATCTGTAACCCCTAACCTCTCAAATAGTGCTATGAAAAAGTTCAAACATAACGTCATTAGCAAATTCTCAGAAACTCTGATAACAGACCAATACCACTGCAAAATGGTATTGGCTGCAAAGGATGCCAGCTCTTTTCTTTTTCATTCATGGATAGAAATCTTCACATTTGAGCTTCATAACCCAGACATAAAAAAGTCCCATATAGGGCTACTCAGAGCTCATCAATAGAAAGCTTTCTATGACCATTTACAACAATAGCAAACTTATGATTCAATCTTCAGATAAAGTGTGTGCACAATTTGATTGCAAATTAAAGTACCTCCTCAATACTCTAAAATGCCCTTGGAAAACACCTGATTTCCTACCTCAGTCCACCAACCACACCAACATCCATGATCTTTTACTCCACTAAGTCCACTCCTCCAGCGTCTTCTTAATGCATCCCATCTGCACCCCATCCTACAAGGAAAATTGGACGGAAAATACATCCTCTACACACTCCATCTCCCTATAGGAACGTGATGCTCAGGAATCCTAACTACAACACTGGTCCCATACTACAATCAACTACTTGCCCCTACTCTCATGTAAAAAAGAGTTCATCCCCCTCACAATGGATTTCCACTTACAAAATATATCAACACCCTGATCTCTTTAACCAAATCTGACCACCATGCTCTATAATCTACAACAAGAATATCCTGCTCTCCCCTTCACTCTCCCAGGCAAACAATAGAACTCTAGTCTCCCCACTAAAGAA
The DNA here is from genome assembly GCA_963921515.1 of Calotriton arnoldi. NCBI lineage: Eukaryota > Metazoa > Chordata > Amphibia > Caudata > Salamandridae > Calotriton > Calotriton arnoldi. The sequence goes on along the minus strand of CAWUFW010003555.1, from coordinate 1,556,405 downwards.
AAAAAGATTGTTTTCCCTCAACAGTGAGAACCTCACCAGGTTTGGATCACAACAAACCATGCTTGCAATTACCAACAACAACTCAACATCCCTCCTCAGAAACCTGCCCAACCTCCCTATTCTTCCCATCTCCATTAACCTCCGTCATTTAACACAGTCCACAAGCATTTAATTAAAAACAAGACATTATTCTCTGGGAAATAGACTGTGAGCTGCAAAATACAATTAACAATCTCCAATCCACCTCTATATTACTCACTTATGCCATGACCAGTACCTACGGTAATTCCTCAAAAAAATAAGCAACCACATCTAAAGAGATGCTGTCAAATGTTTACCAATAGTGAAATCCAAGAACTAATCTACTCTGCAATACATGTGGTTCCCTTGGTACCCGTGGTCTCAAAATACAACCCTCACGAAACCCAATTATAGGAACATCAGAACCAGAAGCAGATCATAGATTCATAGAAACAGTGTGAATTACAAGGATCACAGGAGTTCTGATCTCGTTACGGGGCAAAGGAAATCAGAATATTTCCTTTGCCCCGTAAAGAGATCAGAACTTTTTCCTTCAAATGTCTGCTTCACAACTGCAAATCAGTGATAAAGCAGTCTCCAACTGGGAGACATTTTACAATCCAACAAGATTAACCTGGAATTTCTAACAGAAACATGATTCATTCATGCCCCCAACCTACACTTAACATCCTCACCCCAAAGGACTATAGGATCATCCATCTGGATTATGAAGAGAAAATAGGTGGTGGAGTGGCTTAATCCCCAGATTTGACAAAGAATGCAAAAACCTGAGAATTGAGTACTACACCACCTTCGAATATATCTCTGTCGAGGCAAGAACAGCTGAAAAGGCACAGACAAGATTGAATCTAATTTTCTTTTTCATCTCTCCTACCATACATGTTGAACACCCACATACAAAAGAGTTAGAATCTTGCACCTCCTAATTGTCAAAAAGACTCAACAGGGACACAGGTACAGTGTTCCTGTCGGTGCATTGTAATTTTGCCGTTCAGCTCTGTCACCATGAAGGAGCTTTATGCCAAATGTACTGAATTTTTGTAATTTTCAAAATGAAAATCCCAAAGAGGGATTTTATGTATGAAAATAAAAAAAATGCCCCCTTACAATGGGAGGTTCCTATATGGAGAGGGGGTCAATAAGCACTTTTTCCGTACACCTTACCAGCATGCCTTTCCTGATGGTTATGAGCATTAAAAAATGGCTGTATGTCCACCCATCTAAATTAGGTGAGTGGACATAAAGCCAAACCTCCAATGACCCGTACTCCGTTGAGCCATCTGAGAAGTTTGACCATGGCACAGACGGAGTAGTCTCCATCGTCGTCAAACTATGGTCTACCTGCATTTAAATCGGGCAGTGGAAGGAAGTCTTGACGGGGAGGGAGCTCCGTCGCCATTGCGATGGGGTTCCCTCTCTGACTTGGCCCAAAGTCTTGATTAGAAACATCAAGGGTGATAACAAAATATCTCTGAAAACTAAATTCTGCACTAAACTAATAGCAAATCAAACTGAAAATGACACTAAGGGGCTGATTACGATACGGCCCATAAAGGCTCCGACCTTTGGTCAGAGCCTTTAGGGCCGCATCGTAATGGGCCGGTTGGATTCCTTTCCGACCTCCTCATTTTGATGGAGGCGGTCGGAAAGACATCTGACCGGTCATTCCGGCTGGCTTCTGACGGGCTCGGAGAGCCCATACGCCAGTCGGAATGCGGCTTGTAATCTCAAGGGCGACTCTTTCTGCCCTTGAGATTACAATACACTGTTTCTGACATGGTTTCCATGCCGGTCTGTACGACATAGAAACCATGTCGGAAAAAGTGTTAGGGGGCCCCCAGCAGGGCCCCCTTTGGTTCACGGTTTCAGGTTGGAGGCCCCACGTTGATCCCTGCACCTTATGGCAAGCACCTTGAGGTGCCTGCCATGGGGTTCAGGGATGAACTGCATCTCCCATTTCACTATGGGAGCATGCATTAATGCCGGTTTACGGCCGTAATGCATGTTCACATAGTGAAATATAGGAATGCGACCGAACAGTGTTCGATCGCACCCTATGGAGCGGTCGGGATCGACGACTGGGTGCCGGTTAGTCCCATGACCGAGTCGGTGTCGGGCGGAAGTGATTCCGCCCAACATCGTAATGAGCCCCTGACTCGCTGGGCCTGATTCACAGAACTAACTTACGTCAAAAACGTAAACGTAAACGTAAACGTAAAGTTAGTACTTTTTAGGTATTCACAGAATACACTTACTCATTTTGGTATTCACAGAATGAACTTACTCATTTCGGTATTCACAGAAGTTAGTAGTCCTAACTTTAGGACTCCTAAATGCCTTCTGTGAATACCGAAAGTCTTAAAGTTAGGATTTTTCTCAGTTTACTACTCCTAAACTGAGAAAAATCCTAACTTTAAGACTTTCGGTATTCACAGAAGGCATTTGAGAGTCCTAAAGTTAGGACTACTAACTTCTGTGAATACCGAAATGAGTAAGTTCATTCTGTGAATACCAAAATGAGTAAGTGTATTCTGTGAATACCTAAAAGTACTAACTTTACGTTTTCGTTTACGTTTACGTTTTTGACGTAAGTTAGTTCTGTGAATCAGGCCCTCTGATAGGGAAGTGCAACCAGGTCATACAAAGGTGACTAATGAACCACAGAAACTGAAAAGGCTAAAAAACAAGATTAACTATTGGTTCGCTAGAAAATCAAAGGCTATTAGAAAGTGTCTCAGAACATCTGAATGCATTTGGCGAAAAGGCCCTTCATCATGCGATCTAGAACCCCTCTGAATAAAATGCAAAGAATATAAGAAACATATCTTTATTAGGCCTGGGTGGAATTATTAATTCTGCCGGTGGAATTTGAGGAATTTGGTAACTCTGCATTACTCTTGTAACACGGAACTACTAATAAATTCTGCCACTCCAACAGTGGAATTAATCTGCAGTGTTTGGTTTTTAAACAGTGCTGGAAGACGGAGCACTCCCTCTATGTTTGAAAACCACTGCAGATTAAAGTTTAATCAGTGGATATTTTTAAACATAGAGGGAAAGCTTCTTCTTCTGGCCCTGATTAAAAACCACTGACTGCACTGCAGTGCAAGCCCCTCGGTGCCTACATATACTCAGTGATTATTGCACGGTATGTAAGGGTGCAAAATGTATCCTCGCATCCATTATTTGATGAGAACAGCACCAAATGCCCACTGCCCCCGCCCAAAAATTCTGCGGCATCTTGCAGAATTTTAATGTAATTCCGCTAAATCAAACCTTGCTAATTTCGCCCACCCCTAATCTTTATGACCAGTCAACTTTCATTGGAAACAAGATTCTTAGAAGTGTGTGATTGTGGGTATTTCTAGTTCTATTGCTCTGTACTGCTGCTGTCAGTATAGTAATCAACATATAGGTGATCATTGGCATTTATACATACTATAGTATGAATAATAGGACAGGTTTTATGTGTATAGTGACATGTACCATGATGTGTGTGGCTGATTGTGCAGGTATGCTGGTTCTTGCTATCCTTTCATCTTGCATATCTCATTCTAACGTTGATTCTTTTGGCCCCTTTAGTATTAGGCATGATGTGCCAAGGCTATTTGGGCTGAATCAATAAGTGTGAACTTCTTGCATTTTTTATGGCTACCTTTTGACAATGTGTGACATTTATAAACATAATCTTATCTTGCCTGTGACTATTCAGTCATGTCTGTGATGCTGCTACCAGTTTTATTTCCGTGTTCACATGTCTCCCTTTTGGTGCATGAATGAGATGTTAACTTGGGTGAGTATTCAGTTGGTTTGATCGCGGTTAATTCTTGGCCTCTGACACAGGGTGTTTTGATCTTCGAAGTACATTTTCTGTTCATTCTGCTCGCTGCCCCTTAGATGCAAATTACCTTTTGGACGTGGGTTTCCATCTGGCAAAGATTAATTTAGTGAATTCCTGGTGATCTCAGCCTCATATTTTAAGCTTGCTTGACCGGACCCAATATGATTTACAGCAAAAGTTGGTATTTCTGGATGGTCCATTAAAAAAACATTTAAGATTATGTGTGGACAAAACCAAAAAATGTCTGGAAACAATGAGAGAGCATTCCATAAAATATTCCAATAATATTCATAATGAATGTTTCTTCAAGATAAATCTTAATAGATGAAACAATTATCACATTCTCAATCAATCAATCAATCAATCAATAAGGAGTTTGTATAGCCCAGCTACTCACCCGTGAGGGTCTCAAGGCACTGAGGGTGGAGGGGGGGACTGCTGATTCGTCTGGGTGTGGAGGTTCTGTCGAAGAGCCAGGTCTTGAGGTCCTTTCTGGATTGGATCAACGATGACGCGGATTGCCTGAGGTGGAGGGGCAGGGTGTTCCATGTCTTGGTGGCGAGGTAGGAGAAGGATTTTCCTCCAGTTCTGGTCTTGTGGATCCATGGGATGGAAGCCAGGGTGAGTTGGGTGGAGCGGAGTTGTCTGGCGGGTGTGTGGAATGCGAGGCGTTGGTTCAGATATTCTAGTCCTGCATCCTGGAGAGCTTTGTAGGCATGTGTGAGGAGATTGAAGGTGATTCTCTTGTTGATTGGGAGGCAGTGAAGTTGTCAGAGGTGTTGTGTTATGTGGCTGTGGCAGGGGATGTCGCGGACCAGTCTGGCTGTTGCTTTTTGGACGTTCTTTAGTTTCCTGAGCTGTTTCTGGGTGATGCCGGTGTAGAGTGTGTTGCCTTAGTCAAGTCTGCTGGTGATGAGTGTGTGGGTGACTGTCTTTCTGGATTCCTTGGGAATCCATCTGAATGTCTTTCAAAGCAGGCAGAGCATGTGGAAGCAGGATGAGGATACTGCATTGATTTGGCGGTTCATTGTGAGAGAGGAGTCCAGTATGATGCCGAGTTTGCTTGTGTGGTCTGTAGGGGTGTAAGGGGTTCCTAGTGAGGCGGCCCACCAGGAGTCATCCCAGGCTGAGGGGGTGGGTCCCAGGATGAGTACTTTGATCTTGTCCGAGTTGAGCTTGAGGCAGCTGTCTTTCACCCAGGTGGCAATGGCCTTCATTCCACTGTGAAAGTTGATTCTGGCGGACATGGGTTTATTGGTGAGGGAGAGGATCAGCTGGGTGTCATCGGCGTAGGAGACGAAGTTGAGTCTGAGGCTTCTGACGATGGCTGTGAGGAGGGTGTGGTGTACAACAAGAGACCACACATAGAAAGTAGGAGGTAAGTGAAGCTTTAATTGATCACACCTCATCCAACGGCATCAGCTCAGTAACTGCCGTTCACAGAGTTCTACTCCTTCAAGAATCCACGTTCTTACATTCCGTTTCTGACCTCATTGCTCACGAGGTTCCACTCCACACTTCTCCCTCCCATATAACAAAATGCACAGAGAAAAGTAGGAACAGTGATGAACAAAATATGAACACCCAAACCCACAAGTGTTTGTCACAAAACAAATCCCCAAATTAAACAGGATAAACAATGTACATAAAATGAAAATTATCTTATACAATAAAATCCTTCAGATATGAAGGTTTCCTGATCTCTCTTCCACTCCTCCTGTGAACAGTTGGAACACCTCTGCAATGACCCTGTATACCAGAATCACAGACTCTACCCTCATTTGGTTGAGGAGTAAGTTTCATTTTGGAAGAATGAATGTGAGGTTGTCTAAAAACTGCAACCCTGCTTTTGTTCCAAATGCGACCGTCATGTGTCTTCACAGCATTCTTAAAACATTTTATCACTTGTAATTTTCCTGTAAATTTCGACCAATTAGCACATCCTTTTGGGGCTCTGATTTTGACAAAATCACCCACACACATATTAAAACTGCACACATTTTTGTTTGAGTCAAAATGTTCTTTTCTTTTGAGTTGGGTAGATATTTCTTTCTCTCTCCATTCACCAGGCGTGTTGTCAACACAACCTTTATTCCAGTGCATCCACCCTGGACACACATTTGTTGACGGAGATCTCACTTTGAACAATTCAAAAGGAGACTTACCAGTAGATCCATGTGGGGACAAACGATAACCCATCAACCTGTTAGACAATTCTTTCTTCCAATCTAAACCATTTACTTTAGCTAGTTGAATTCCTTCCTTTAATGTCTTTATAACTCTTTCTATTGCACCATTTGTTTCAGGGTGATATAAAGCTGACTTCTTATGCTCAATTCCACACTTCTTCAAATATGATTCAGTCTCATGAGAGCAAAATTGCACACCATTATCGGTGAGAAGATACCTTGGAAAACTCTCTCTTCTGAACTCACCTTCAAGAAATCTGATCACTGCTGAAGAGGAAATATCCTGCACACAAGATACCTCCACCCATCTGGAATACAAGTCCATCAAAACTATAATGTAGGGGGTAGAATGTTCACCTCTTATAGGCCCCAAAATATCCATCGCAACTTCCTCCCATGGATATTTTGGTAAACTTCTGCAAACCATAGGCAACTGTTTAGTCTTGAGTCCTTTATCAGAAATTACACACTCTATACAATCTCTAATCAAACACTCTACATCATGATCAAAAGATGGCCACCAAAAATCTCTCCTAAGTCTCCTTTTAGTTTTCACAAAACCTATGTGACCCTCATGGGCAAGCTGTAGAACTTTATGTCTCAGCTTAGAAGGTGGAACCAATCTAGTACCTCTTAACAAAAATACTTTGTCAACTGCCAATTCTTCCAACATTTTTCCCCACTTCCCTTTGTGAGTCCCCAAGTCAGCTGCACACAATTTACCCGAGCTCACTACTCGCATGACACAAGCCAATTCTTCATCTTGCTGTAATTCGTCTAACCATTCCTTCTCAGAAATGCTCCCATCAGTGACTTCACAAACACTTACAACATCCCCTTCCTCACAATCATCACCATCAATACAATCCGTTTGAGTGACATCCACCAATCTAGACAAACAATCAGCCGAGTGATTGCTTGCTCCTGGAACATATATGACATCAAAACTAAATTCCTGCAAACTCACAACCCACCTTCTAATGCGGGAAGATATAGAATCAAGACCTTTTCTTGAAAATACCTCAACCAAAGGTTTGTGATCAGTATGGACAGTGAATCTTGTCCCCCACAAAAATTGTCTGAATCTGTTGATAGACCAATGTACAGCTAATGATTCTCTTTCAATAACAGAATAGTTACATTCTGCATCTCTCAACGACCGTGACATATATGCAATTAACTGCTCCTTACCATCTTTAATCTGAATCAAAAGTGCACCCAAACCCTTAGCACTTGCATCACATACTACTCTTGTGTCGCACAAGGAATCATAAGCACTCAAACATGGTGCATCACTCAACTCCCGTTTAACTTCTGAAAACTCACTCTCACAATGCATGTCCCACACGAACTCCACATTTTTCTTTAATAATTTCCTCAAATTAAATGTTTTACTTGCAAAGTCTCTAATGAATTTGCTGTAATATTCTAACATCCCTAGAAATGATGCAAGTTCTTCTTTAGTTTTTGGAGTTGCTAATGATTTGATTGTATCCACAAGTTCTCTTTTCGGTTTGATTCCTACTTCAGTGATCTTATATCCAAGATAACATACTTCATTGACTCCAAATTTACATTTTTCAGCTTTTAGTGTCAAACCTGCTTCTTGTAATCTACTCAAAACACTTCTAACTCTGTGATCATGCTCAGACACATCTGCTCCAAAAATGAGAATGTCATCCTGGTAACACTTCACACCAGGTAGATCCTTCAATATTTGACACATGATGCGCTGAAAATCAGCAGCTGCTGAAATAAGTCCAAAGGGCATCCTTTTGAATCGAAATGTACCAAATGGAGTAACAAATGCTGTAAGATCTTGTGAGTCTTCATGAAGTTCAATTTGATGATAGGCTGAAACCAAATCAAGTGTTGAACAAATCCTAGCTCCAGCAAACGTTGTTATCATTTCCTCGATGTTAGGCAAAGGAAACTTATCAACAATTACTTCTTTATTAAGAGCTCTTAAGTCCACGCCAAGACGAATGTCCCCATTGCCTTTACGTGCTACTACAATGGGAGCAAGCCATTCACTAGCTTCAACAGGTTCTATGACACCACAATCACACAGCCTCGCCAATTCTTTTTCAACTGCTGCTTGCATGTGGAGGGGAATCCTTCGAACTTTTGCCACCGAAGGACATGCACCTAAGCTAAGTTTAATCTTATGTTTGTAACCTAGAAGCATACCAAGTCTATCTTGAAACAAGCTTTTAAATTCCATTACAAATTTCTCTTTAGAGATAGACAATTCATCAACTTGAACCTGAGGAGTCTTATTAGGATGTAAACTAACACCTAACTCACTCTGGTGAACCCATCCCAACAAATCATCGCCTTGACAGGATACATACACCTTTCCAACAGTCAACTTATCACCTAATCTTATGTCAGCCACAAAATAACCGAGCATCTCTATCTTTGCTCCACCATAACCTCCAGGTTGTATATCCAAGGGTAACAGTTCTTTTTTTATAGAAAAGATTTCCTGAAATGTCTTACTGGAGACAATAGTAATGCGTGAGCAGGAATCAAACTTCATTGAAACCAGATTCCCATCAATATCAACCATCTCAGTGGGAAACAACTTATTAAAACCTCCGACATGGAGTATGACCTCCTGACATATTTCATTCGTCTTAGTTTTAAAACTTCTTCTGCTCTTGTTGCGACAACACCTACTAAAATGTCCTCTTGCACCACAATTGTTACACATGTGTGAAAAAGCAGGACAAGACCTGTCATTAGCCTTGTGACCATCCATTCCACACCTGAAGCATGTAACTTTTAATTCCTGATCTAACTTCTTCTGACCTTTTACATCTGATTCACCTTTTTTACCCATCCTTTTTGTGACTTAACCTCACAAACTTCCGTCACTTCTTCCTTCTCTGTAATTTTTTGTTCTTTACTCGTTTTCAACTCCCCCACACATTTCATCATATGTTCCACACGTTTTGCAACAATCAGAACTTCATCTAGTGGTGGCTCATCTTTCATCCACAACTCTTCACGTATTTTGTCACTATTGCATCATAACAAAAATTGATCTCTGATTCTGTCCTCAATAGAAGCCCCAAATTTACAATTAGATGCTAATTTTCTCAGACTAGTCACAAATTCTTCAACAGTTTCATTTTGACCTTGAGACCTCAATCCAATATGATACCTTTCCAGAATTGTGCTGACTTTGGGAAGGTAGTGTCGATCTAATCTAGCAATTGCAATCTCAAATTCATTCAAATCTCGTGCATCACATTGTGGTAGTTCAGGGAGATCTTCTAAAATGTCTTGTCCCTCTGCTCCTAAACAATGTAGTAATAAAGCATGTTTCCTCTCAGCACTTAAATTTGTGCCACAAACACGAGCATAATTTAAAAACACTTTTTTCCATTTTGCCCACTTAATAAGTGGTTCTCCTGGCGATGACAAGAAGAAAGGTGGTGCAGTTACATTCTGCATAATGCAGATTAATAATAATTAATCCCCTCTCAAAACACAAGTATATAACCTATGTATGTATTACTTTCACTTATGTTATTACAACAATTCACACCATTAACAGTTAGATTAACATTGTTAAAATGCAAATATCAAAATGATTGAATCTGCAGATAACATTATTTTTTGACAAATGCCTAATGTAATACTCTCTCTTTTAAAAAATAAAAAATATATACTTGCCAAAATTTCTTTATTTGTGATGAGAAGACAATATACCATTGAGCTTCCCTTTAATCTGATTATAAATATTTCAAAATTGAAGCTCTTCAACAGAAGCTCTTCCACACTTCCCAAAATCCTCTTATTCAAAGTGACTGGTATCGCAAAACAAACAGGCGAGTACACAGTCTAGACGTTTCCTTAAAAGAGGTCTCCACTTTAGTACGTCACTGACATGCGTGAAACTGAAGCTCAACACACTCCGGTGCTAGAGGGCGAAGTGACGTTCCTCAGAGCACTCGAAGAGAGTTGAAATGAACAAGAAGGAGCAAGAGGGCGAAGAGTCGTTCCTCTATACTCTTTTTTACAACATGAAACGTACCTCAGGTGAACGCCGCCTGAAGCCGCGGTGCGCACAGATTCTCCGTGAGGCAAACAGTAGGAGATGCGCAGCCGCTCGCTGTTGAATCAAACTGGATGCTATGCCCCGAGTCTGCCGCAAACAGGAAATGAAGCGGAATCAGCCCACAGAAGTGTCAGGATGCCAGAGTAATCATCTGCCAGCACTCGTGTGAATCTCCGTCTCAACCCTTTGATCTTTCCGTTAAGATGTGAAACAGCTTCCTGCCTTTTTGAGGTGTGTCACGCTACCGAACACCACAACGTGAAATCGGATCCCATCCAGCGTCGCCAAAATAATGTGATGTACAACAAGAGACCACACATAGAAAGTAGGAGGTAAGTGAAGCTTTAATTGATCACACCTCATCCAACGGCATCAGCTCAGTAACTGCCGTTAACAGAGTTCTACTCCTTCAAGAACCCACGTTCTTACATTCTGTTTCTGACCTCATTGCTCACGAGGTTCCACTCCACAGAGGGCCATGTAGACATTGAAGAGGGTGGGGCTCAGGGAGGAGCCCTGAGGCACTCCACTGCTTATCTCTGTAGGTTCTGAGAGGAACGGGGGTAGTCTGACTCACTGTGTTCGGCCGGTAAGGAAGGAGTGGATCCAGTCCAGTGCCTTGTCTCAGATGTCGGCGTTGTGGAGTCTCTTGATTAGGGTGCAGTGGGAGACCGTGTCGAAGGCGGCCGAGAGATCAAGTAGGATGAGGGCTGCGGTTTTGCACCAGTCGAGGAGGTAGTAGATGTCATCTGTGGTGGCAAGGAGTGCGGTCTTGGTGCTGTGGTTGCTTCAGAAGCCAGATTGAGAGGGGTCAGGATGTGGTTCTCTTTGAGGAACTAATAGAGTTGGGTGTTGATGGCTGTTAGACCTGGGAGCATTGGCGTGGGTTTGCCCTGCATTTTTTTCCTTTGTCTCCTGTATTTTTACAGTGTAATGGATTTTGTTTTGCTGGTCTAGATGCTTTTGGCACTTTGCCACTGCTGTTCAGTGCCAAAGTGCAAGTGCTCCCTTTGTAAATTGTTGTTATGGATTGGTGTTTCCATGATTGGTTTATTTGGATCACTATTAAGTTCCTAGTACAGTGCACCATGTGTGTCCAGGGCCTGTAAACTGAATGCTGCTTGTGGGCTTGCAGCCCTGATTGTGCCACCCACACAAGCAGCCTGACAACAAGGTCTCAGGCCTGCTATTGCAGTACTTGTGTGCAGCCTAGTACTGCCATGTCGACCTGGCAAGTGCACCCACTTACCAGGCCCTAACCTTCCCTTTTCTTACATGTGAGTCACCCCTAAGGTAGGCCTAAGGTACCCCTGTGGGCAGGGTGTAGAGTATGTGAAAGGTAGGACATGCCCTGATGTGTGTGGCATGTCCTGATAGTGAAATACTGCCAATTTCGTTTTCACTATTGTAAGGCTATTTGTCCCATAGGATAGAATATCTTATAAGCATTACTGCCCATGGGAACACGATAGGAAAATAAAGTTTGATATGCCTGAACTCAGAATGTTAAGATGCATCTTTTAGTGAGGGTGATTTTTACATTCTGGGTTTGAAAATACCACTTTTAGAAAGTAGGTGTTTTTTGGCCTAACCATTCAGTGTGCCTCTGCTAGGTTGTGTATTGACTGTCTGGCTTTGGAGTGACAGGGGCTGGAGATGTGCATTCTGTTTATTCAGCCACTTGGGGGTTGGGGGCTGTTGTGGCCTGTCTTTCCAGGGTGAGTCAGGGCTGGGCTGAATAGACCTGGGATGCATTCAGAGTAGGGGGAGGAGATTTCTTTCACACCTGAATGGGCCTGGTATGCCAAGGACAATACTGTCTCCACCTCCTGCCAGGAAGCTGCACCAGAGAGGACAGAATTGGTTTTGGCTGGGCAAAGAGCTTCTCTGCCACAGAGAACAAAGGATTTTGTATTATAAAAAGAGGGGCCCAGCCCCCAGATTTTTAGATCACTTCTGGGAATCAAGAGGAACCTTTGCCAAGGAGAAAAGCTGGGGAAACTGAGGAGGACTACTGCCCCTTTGCTGTTTTCTGTCTGGGGTTGGCCTGCAGTGGCTGTTTCTGCCAAGGGAAGGACAAGGACTTTGCTGTGTTCTGTGTCCCCTGCTTGAGGAAGATCTCCAAGGGCTTGAAATAGAGCTTGGCTCCTGTTCTGAACTCTCAGGGACACAAAGATTTCACCACCAGCTCCCCTGAACTTCCTTGCTGGGAGTTCTGACCTGCTAAGAGGTGCCTGCTGCTGCTTTTGACCTCTGGAGGCTGTTTGCCACTGGGAGCTGGAAAAGTAACGCAACTACGAGAAGCACGACGCATCCGCACCTCTTTCCTACGCATCGCCGAAGAAATCGACGTGGCGCCTGCCACGGCTCAAGAAATCACTGCACGCCGAATCCCGTACACCAATCTCCGAAGTCTGAGGTCACTGCACTGATTACGACGTAGGCCCTGCTGTGCGGCTGCAAGAACCAACGCATCGTGGGACTGCGGCTGGAGAGAACAACGCAGTGTCATCACTGGCACACCGAGAACCGATGCATCCCCGATCCTCGTGCATCGCAACTGGGCGCCACGCCGGCAAGTTCACTAGGGTCTCAGTAAGAAACCGACGCATCGTCTCCCTGCACAATAAGAAACCGATGCATCACCTCCCCTTCAGTAAGGAACCGACGCATCACCACCCCTGCGTGGCAGGAAGGTACCGATGCATCACCTTCCCTGGGCGTAAGGAACCGACGCATCACCTTTCCTGCGACAATTTTTTGTTTGTGTGCGTGACGCATCCAAGGTACTTTGCGTGAAAAGTGTTGCATCTGCAATTTGCTTTGAACAGAACTATTTTTACCTTTGTAAAATAATATATTGCTTACTCTATTGTGGATTTTTGTCGTTTTGGTCTTGTTTGGTTTAGATAAAGATTACTTAATTTTCTAAACTGGTGTGGTGTCCATTTGTAGTGTTTTTACTGTATTACTGTATGCATGCACAAATGCTTTACACTTCCTCTAAGATAAGCCTGTCTGCTCGTGCCAAGCTACCAAGGGGGTGAGCAGGGGTTATTTTAGAAGTGTATCCCCCTTACCCTGACTAGGAAGAAGGGTCCCTACTTGGACAAAGGTGCAAAACTCTTGCCAACTAGAGACCTCCATTTCTAACAATGGCCTTCTTGATGACCTTGGCTGGGAAAGGGAGGAGGGAAATGGGTCTGAAGTTCTTGAGGTCTGTCGGGTCAGCGGGGAGTTGATCTTGGCATCTTTCCAGCCATCGGAGAAGGTGGCAGTTTCGATGGAGCAGTTGATGGTGCAGCGAACCTAGGAGGCGGTAGAGGCGGCTGCTCTATGGAAGATGTGGTATGGGCAAGGATCTGATGGGGCTCCTGATTGGATGCTCTTCATAGTCTTGAGTGTGTTGTCTGTGGTGAGCGAATTCCAGTTGAGCACGATCAGTTGGGGTGCAGCATGGTTGAGTGCAGTACTGGCGGGCTTAGTGGTAGGGTCTTGGTGCCGAAGCTGTTGTAGATCTGCCTGATCTTGTGGTGGAAGAAGGTGCAGAGTTTGCTGCAGAGGTCTTGGGAGGGTGGGACGTCTGCGGTCTCGCTGTTGGGCCTTGCGAACTCTTTGATGATGGCGAAGAGTTCTTAGCTGTTGTGTGCATTGGCGTTGATTCTGTCTCGGAAAGCAGTTTTCTTTGTGGTTTTGAGGAGAAGGTGGTGTGTGTTGACAGCGTATTTGAAGGTTGCTTGGGTTTCCAGGGTTTTGTTGTTCCTCCATCTCTTCTCGAGTCGACTGCAGATGCGTCTGGACTCGTGGAGGGTGAGAGAGAACCAGCTAGATTTCTTGGAGTGTTGCTTGCCTGGTGTCTTCTTGAGGGGTGCCAGAGTGTCAGTGCAGTTGGCGAAATATCGGTGAAGGTTGCGCGCTGTGGTGTTGGTGTCTGTTGGTGTTGGCAGAGTGGTCGTGCTGAGGAAGTCGACAAGACGTTTTTCAGTCAGTGTCCAAGAGGGCAAGATGGCGTCCGTGCTGGACGTGTGAGTGAGGAGCTCCGGAGTTGTTCCCCCGTCCAACGCAACTTCGGGCGAGAGGATGTGGAGATTCAACAGAGGAAAACGGGCGATGAAAGGAAATTGATTCGAGCATAGAATCAGTAACACACGAGAACAAAATTGAACATTTACCTGGCTTCATCTATACAGCGTCCCGGTGGCTTGACAGCTTGGCGTCTCAGCAGTGTTGGCGGTTTGCCGTGATTGCCAATACACACCTGTGGAGGCTGAGAAGTTACGGCAGTGAACGCGCTGGTTGGGACGGCAGCCGCAGTTTGGAGTATGGAATGGTGTGAGTCACGGGGAGGAGAGATTTTGTCTGCTTGAGAAGACCAGAAAACACCCGGTAAGAACAGATAAAAGTGAATGAGGCGGCATATATTTGGCCAGAACTGAAACAGCAATAAATTGCGGGAGTACGGGAGCAAAGTATTGTGGCTTGGCGTGCACGCTGTGAATGAGTAGCAAGTGACCTGATTGCTACATTGTGTCGCCCGGACTGCCAGAGACTTTTCGAGACTTTTGTTACATTGTATATAAACTACGGGGCTGATTTACTAGCCCCCTGCGCCACCAGTACGTCACTTTTCGTGACGTACTGGTGGCGCAGGGTGCTGCTCCATATTTACAAGGAGAGGAAAAGCCACCCTGCGTGACTTTTCCTCTCCTTGTAAATACGACCCCTTCACACGCAGCACTTTGCGGTGAAGGGGCGTTCCATGTGTGTTGCTGTGGGTGTTCCCACGCAACACTCATGGAACAAGACACATCTCCAGAATTAGGAAATCGTAACTCTGGAGATGCGTCTGAAAGCTACGCCACTCTAGAGGTGGCGTAGCGAGGCTCACCGAGGAGAAATGTTTTCATTTCTCCTCGTTTTTTCCTCTTTTAATGCGTACTGCATTCTGCAGCACGCATTGAAAGAGGAAAATGGTTGTAGAGATTGTTTTTGTGCAGGAAGGTTCCCCTTCCTGCACAAAAACAATCTCCCCATGATGCAGGCATCCTTGCACCATGGTGCAAGGGTGCCCTGCGTATGGCTGCAGTTTGTGCGCCAGCGCAGGGGGAAGCACAAGGATGCGACATATTCTTGTAAATATGTTGCATCCCTGTGCTTCAAAACTAACGCAGCGCGGCGCAGCAAAATGACTTGCTGTACCCCGCTGCGTTAGTTCAACGTAAATCTGCCCCCCAATCTTTTGTTGGCTTTTCTAATTTTGGAAAAGGCTTGGTCATGCCTCCAAAAACCGGTCGTGGAGGGAAAACTAAGTCAGTCAGTGAGGCAGTGAGTAGGGCTGCTATGTCTGCTAGTAATGTAAAAGCTGGGGTCGAGGGAGCTGGCTCAGAGACGGTGATACAAAAACAACAACCAATATTGGTAACTCGGAGCGTGGCTAAGGAAATCAATGAAGGTGAAGTCATGCCAATATCCGTGTATTCTGATTGCGCGCAGCAAAAGGTGCATCCGAAAGACCAAATAAGTCAAGAAGGGGTAGATCTGGAGGAAGCAACTAGAGATATAGAAGGGGCAATGACATTGATCGAATCGACGGGGATGCAAGAGGAGGCGACTACGCTGGGCACAGTAACTGATATGTGTATCGAAGCTGCTAATAGGGAGAGTGATTCAGGGGAAGGAAACTTTTTTTCTATGTCAGATCAGTCAGATCACTCAGAATTATCATGTGACGATGAGGATGAACTAGGGTTTAAATCATTTCTTCTGGAGAGATCTGCAATTAGCTCTGGCAGTGAGTTAAATACCTCAAACCCTGATGAAGACAATCCAGAAACCACTATGATACACAAACAAAGGGCAGACAAAAAGATTGAAGAGACTGAAGAGGCAGCTCAGGCAGCGCAGACAGCGCAGAATAGGATGCGTGGTCCTTCTAGCTCCACTGCAACTGAGTCAGCTTTAGAGATGGCCAAGTCTGACGAAATTATGGATGGATCTCAAGTAGTGAACTTGACTGGTGAGATTTCATTGGAGTCAATATATCAATGTATCTCAGAGCACAGGGCTGAGACACGTACGGAAAGCGCAAAAACACACGCGGCCTGTCGAAAATTGCAGAATGCTGTTAGGCGGATAGTGAAAACGTGCACTGAATTTACGGAAAGACTGAATGAGGCGGAAGCAAGAATATCCACGTTAGAAGATGACATGGTGACACAAAAGGCAGTGGCAGAAGATTCGCGGCAACACAGGGAAGATGTGCAAGCCAAACTTGTGGACTTGGAGAATCGTATTCGGAGGAATAATCTGCGGATTTTAGGAATTCCTGAGGGGATTGAGGGACAGGACGTCCGCAAATTTGTGGTGGAGCTATTCACAGAGGCCTTTCCTGAACTTACAGATTGGAATTGGTCTAACAAAGTGCAGAGGGCACACAGGTTCCCATTTAAACAGAGGCCTACGAAACCTGGTGATAAGGATGTCATACCTAGAGCAATCTTGATATGTTTGAATAACTTCTTGGCGCGCCAGGCGATATATGATCTTGCACGGCCAGAGAAAAAGCGGGCTGCGAAAGGAACACAATTTTTTGTAAGGCTGGATTTTTGTCATCAAACTGTGGAGAAAAGGTGGCAGCTACGTCAGTTGATAACTCCCCTTCAGGGGAAAGGGGCGCAAGTGTTTTTGTTAAATCCCGCCACTCTTAAAGTGACTTTAAAGGGCCAAGTATGCTTTTTTTACCTCAGAGTTGTCAGCAAAAGAATACTTGGCCTCAATATAAATGTTTATATAAGTTCGTCTACAAATATCCTCTTGGCAGTATATAGTTGGGATTGTATTTTGACAGTTGTTATAATCTGGCTGTGTTAGTATAATGTCGGGGGTACATGTTAGGTTGTGGGATTAAGAGAATGGTAGCGAGTCAAGTACCCTTGTAATTTATTTAATTTAGTTTCTTGGTAGCCAGATAGGTGTGGATAGGATTTGGGAACACAGGGGGGGGGGGGACTCACTCGGCATCACTGGGCCATGGGCCCAATTGCCTGCAAACAGGGGAGAGGGATTGGGGAGCAGGGGGGGTCAAGGTGGGTCAAGGGGTTGGGGGCACAGGGGGGTTTGTGGGTAAGGTGGGCTAGATGTAAGGGGATAGTGGGGGTGATAATTCACAAAAATCAATCCATGTGCAAGCAGTTTTGTTTCTTTTAATGTGGTCAATAAGTATTGGACAAAGATTAGGAATGAGTCAGGTAATATCGGACGATTATGTTGGAAATGGCTGTTAATGGAACTCGTATAGGTTCATTTAATATCTGCAGCCTTAATAATAGAAATAAAAGGCTTAGGATAGCAGCAGAATTACGTATTATGAAGCCTGATATCCTGTGTATTTAGGAAACACATATACCTTGGTCTAAGCGGAAATTGTTGGAAGAATTAGGATATACACTTCTTGCTGCAACTCGACAGACTAGCACTAATAGGGGCGTAGCTATCATGATACGCGATGGTATCAGGGGGACAGGAAGGGTAATGGTGGATAATTATGGAAGATGGGCGATTGCAGAATGCTTTATTGGAGCGACCAAGTGTACTATTTGCTCAGTCTATGGGTCAAATGCCGACGAAGCGGATATATTAGAAGTGTTAAATGTCGAATTGGCATTATGGCCTACCCCGCTGATTCTATACGGAGATTTTAACACCCATTGGGAGGGGAAAATTCTAAGTCCAAAATATAAATATGTGGGCCGTAAGCCCAAAGTTTTCAAGGCCTTAGTTCAAGTACTAAGGGATCATGGGTTAGTGGACACATGGAGTATTATAAATCAGTCAGATCCCGGATACACGTTTTATTCGCATCCGCACCAAAAATTGGTATGATTAGACTATGGGGTCGATTCCGATTCGGGCCGTGAATTTCTCCGACCGAGCCGGACCCGGAGAGATTTCCGACCGAATCGGACCCGTGCAGTCCGACCGAACGAGTACGATGCGTCCGTATGTTATCGGACTCGAGTCGGTCGGACTCCCATTGATGTCAATGGGAGCCGGTCGTACAACGCGTGCGCGGGCTCCCATTGACTCAATGGGTGCGAGTCGGACAAGGGCGCCCCCTACAGCAGGTGCGCGGCGAAGCGATTCGCGCCGTACACGCACAGGTAGGGGGACCCATGGAGTCCCCCCTGTGTGCGACTCGCGCGGCTACGCGTACAGGGGTTCCGACACGGACCCCCGAAGTACTGCTCCGACTGCTCTTACGAGCCGGAGTGCGCGGCTCGGTCGGACTGCTCGCGGCGCGCATCGTACTTACCCGGCCGGGAAACGTCTCCATTGCGCGGTGCGAGTCGAGTCCGAGCGAGTCGGTCGGAGCGGTTCGAGCCGGGAGCGAGTCGGTCGGAGCGGTCGGGACGCCCGGACGAGTCGGTCGGCGATTCGCATCGTACTCGCTCGGCCGGACCCGCGTACGGTTCGGTCGGGGAAACAGGGCTCCGAATCGGATCCGGTAAAGCGAATCCGATTCGGAGCCCTACCGGCCGAGATCGGAATCGGCCCCAATATATTTATGCCCAGTGCACTTATAGTCGGAACAAAAATGCAGGTTTGGCCTCGGATTACGGCTGATCATGGTCCCTTACTGCTAGATTTGAATGTGTTAAGACAGAGAAAGGTTGGAAGGACATTTACTTCGAGTTAGACAATCTTCCCAGAGAATATCAGCTATGACTGATGCGGCGGGTAAAACGGTGGAAACAGAAGAGGGCATTATGTTTTTTTTTAATGAGTTTTATCAAGAGCTATATAAGCAACACGACTTAGACAAATCAGATATAGAGAATTTCTGTCAAAAAATTAAATTGAACAAAATAAGTGTTGAGGAACAAATATTATTAGATGAATTGATAACAATGGAGGAACTGGAGGAAGCATTAAGACAGTTAGCGCGGGGGAAAGCTGCAGGACCAGATAAACTACCATTAGAGATTTATCAGCTGCTTTTCCAGGTGTTGAAAATTGATATGCTGGTTTTTTTTCAGGAAGCCCAGCTGGGGAATGCGCCCCCATCTTGGGATGAGGCCAACATAGTCGTGTTTAAAAAAAGGATAAGCCTCCTAATATACCAGGGTCATATAGACCTATATCTTTGTTGAACGTCAATGGGAAAATCTATGCTAAGATTTTAGCCAATAGGTTAGTGCGAGTTATTACACCTTTAGTTTCTATGTCCCAACATGGATTCATTCCAGGTAGAAGTACCATTAATCATATTCATAGAGTTATTACTCTCATAGATTACACTAATGTGTATGATAAAAAGTTTGGTTTAATATTTTTAGACGCCGAAAAGGCGTTTGATCGCGTATCTTCGGTTTTTATGTGGGGCATTATGCGGGGGATGGGGTTTGGGCTGGAATTTATTAAGGCGATTCAGAGTATGTATAAGTCACCATGAGCTAGAATTTGTGTTATGGGCAGGGAATCTCAGCAAGTATGTATTAATAGGGGAACTAGACAGGGATATCCCTGCTCTCCATTATTGTTTGCGCTATATATTGTCCCTTTTGTGCAGATGCTAGAACAAAGTGTTAGTATAAGGTCAATGGAATGTGGGCTCTATCAGGTACGTGTTCTAGCATATGCGGACGATATTGTTGTAGCTTCTGCAGATCCAGCACAGGCAATCCGGGAGATAGAAAAGCTTGCTGAAGAATTTGCGGTGGTGTCTGGATATAAACACAATGCGTCCAAAACCCAGATAGTATGTACAGATCAGGCCTGTCCGGGGGAGAATCGGGTAACAGATGAAGCTCAATATCTTGGTATAAAAATTAGAATGTCTTTACAAGAATTAATCGAGGTCAACTGGGGCAATATAGTTTCAGGGGTGAAGCAGCAGCTGGATCGGCTGGAGTGTCTGCATCTGACTTTAGTGGGGAGGCGAAACGTTCTAAAAATGACTGTTCTTCCCAAAGTACTTTATTATTTTCGAGCAGTACCATTGGAGTTAACGAGAAAACAGTTGCAAGGGATTCAATCTATATGCGATAGATTTATGTGGGGTCAACGAAAAGCGAGAAGAGCCTTTAAATTTATGATGTTACCTCTGGGTAGGGGAGGATGGTCTGTTCCGAATTTCTGTTTTTACTATTACGTTTGTCTACTGCAAAACATGCGCATTTTGCTGACAGGGGAAGATGTGATAGATGCAGAAGCTCCATCGATATATCCAATTATTGCTGGGGGAGGAAGCTAGAAATGTGTTAGTGAAATTCTCTGAGTCAAGTTACTATAAAAAGACAAGGTTTAAGGTCATGATTACAGCTTATAAGGTATGGAAAAGGATATGTAAGTGGTTGACCATTCCACAGCTGAACTATTATACTCCTCTCAATTCAACTGTCAGGTTCCCAGAAATATTTGGGGATTATAAGATGCTGTGCTGGAAGATGAAGGGGATTAGATATCTGGGGGATTTATTTCAGAGGGGGTGCTATGCTCATTTCTGGAATTAGCTGAAAGTCATGAATTACAACATCAGGTAATTTTTTAAGTATTTGCAATTGCATGACTACCTTGTTAGACATCAGCTACATGAGGGTATTATGGTATTACCAATAGTGGAGGCAATTAGGAAGAGAGGCTAAGATAGGGATTTTATATTCTATGTTAATTGAGTCTCAAAAGGATGATCTGGCTGCTCATGATCTTAAATGGTCTGCACGATTAGGGGTTGATGGAGAGCTGATGCAGATTTCTATCGATACCGCAGGGAAAATACTGGTATCATCGAATTTACAAACACAACACTATAAGACCATCTTTGATCTATATCACACTCCAGAGCGTATGATGAAGTGGGGTGGAAACAATGATGGAAAATGCTTTTGGTGCGGCACCGATAGAGCTGATATTGTGCATGTTTTTTTTTATTGTAAGGCTCTGACACAATTAAAGCAACAAATAGAGTGATTTCTGGAAGAGGTTGGAGGCATTTCCATATCAATAATGAAGGAAATGATGTTATTAGGGATATGGGCTAATGTCTTAAGTGAGCAGCTAGTATACAAATTTAGATATATAACATTTATCGCCGCAGCAGTGGCGCACTTATGTATTGCCTCATTTTGGCTCCAAAGTGAGGCTCCCACATTCGAGATGTGGAGGGCTAAATTTTATAACGTTTTTAATATGGAATATAGTTTATATTCTCTGAAGTCAACCAGACGGCAAAAACTTGGGATGCAAATATGGGAATCTATGATACAATATATGAATTAACTGGCTGATTTTGGCTGTATAATGATATCATGACTGAAATATGTTTCTTGTTTCGGTTTATTTTTTTTTTTTTTTATTGGAAATCATAATGGAAATTCTACTGAAATAATTTGTTTGTATTGACCACACTTGATATGATATGTATTTGTGACATGGATTGTGAAAAAATAAAAAATAAATTAGAAGAAGTTTTTCAGTGGCCTTGTTTCAGCTCCGATGGGGGGGTGATGAGGGCAGTGGTGAACGATGAGCATGGCGAAGGCGAGATGCACGCAGAGGTGGTCGGTCCAGAGGAGTTCGGTGATGTGGCTATAGGTGATGTTCCAGCTGGTGGAGAAAACTGTGTCTGTCTGTGTGGGTTGGTGCAGTGACTAGCTGGTTGAGTCCAATGCTGGTGAGGTTCTCCAGTAGGGAGGCAGTGTTCTGGTCACTGGGGTTGTCCAGGTGGAAGTTGAGGTCTCCAAGTAGGATGTAATCAGTGGATGCAAGAGCCTGGGGTGCGATGAGGTCTACGATGGTGTCGGTGAAGGGCGAGCAGGGGTCAGGGGGCCTGTAGATGAGGGTGCCGCGGAGGGTGTTGTTGGGGTTGGTCTGGCTCTGGAAGTATTTCATGGTTGTTGTTGGGTCACTTGAGTTCGCGGGCAGTCGGAGGGTTTTCTTGTGGACGATGGTCATGCCTCCTCCTGGTCAGTCGGCACGGTCCTTGTGAGTGATTTTGTAGCCATTGAGGATGGCGATGTCCGGTCCAGAACAGGGGTTGGTCCAGGTTTCCGTAAAGAAGTTGATGTCAAGAGATACGACGCCGAGGCGGTCCCAGATTTCTGTGATGTGTTTGTGGAGGGATCGCACATTGAGGAGGATGCAGTTGAGCCTATCGGGTGCACTGTTGGTTGGCTGGGCGGCGGGAGGATCTGGTGTGTTGTCGTGGTGAAGGTGTGGCTGCAGTTCCAGCAGGCGAAGGGTCCATGGGTCTCCTTCAGCAATGCGAGGTGGCAGGTGGCGTGGCGTCCTGAGTTCAGAATTAAGAGGGAGCTGGTGTCGTAGCGGTGGAAAGTCTGAGAATCAGAGTCCCTGGTGCTGGGAGTGGTCCAGGCACGGATGGGCACAGACGGGCGCAGTAGGGCTTGCCTTTCGCGCACCAGCAGTGCGGCCCCACAGCGGCCACCATTAAGTAGTGCTGCAGGGGGGCTGGACAGCTGGGAGGCAGGAAATGCAGGAAGGGTCACTGGAGGGGGGCATGGCAAAAACAGATGACAGAAGGCAAAGGAAAAAGCAGAGGAAAAACAATAAAGGCAGAAGTAGAATTAAGAAGAAAAAAAAGAGCAGAAATAAAGGCAAAAGCATAGAAAAGCAGAAATGAGAGACAAAGGGGCAGCCCTTGCAGCAGAGCAGTGATGCTCTGCCACTAGACCACCAGGGATTAAGCGCAGGCAGGAGCCTGCCGGTGGAAGAGGGCCTGGAACTCCTGACCAGTGGGTCAGCAACGGGGGCAGCAGCAGCTACCAAGCAGAGCTGCGCCATGAAGGGAGCAAGTTCACTAAAGGTTAGTGGACTGCACTTTCAATGCACAGCAGCCACCATTACGTAGTGCTGCCGGGGGGGCTGGACAGCTGAGAGGCGGAAAACGTGGGAAGGGTCACTGGAGGGAGTGGGTCATGGGGTGTTTCAGTTGCAGGGGCGAGGTCATCAAAAAAGGTGAAAGAAGGCAAAGGAAAAAGCAGAGGAAAAACAGAATAAAGGAGAAGCAGAATTAAGAAAAAAGAGCAGAAATAAAGGCAAAAGCAGAAAAAAGCAGAAAGAGAGACAGAGGTGCAGCCCTTGCAGCAGAGCAGTGACGCTCTGCCACTAGACCACCAGGGATGAGGCACAGGCAGGAGCCTGTGGGTGGAGGAGGACCTCGAACTCCTTACCAGCGGGTTGGCAGCAGCAACGGAGGCAGCAGCAGCTACCAGGCAGAGCAGCGCCATGAAGGGAGCAAGTCCACTAAAGACTTTAGACGTAGAAGGAAATTGCATGAAATCACTGAAGATCATAAAAGAATAATGTTGGGAATCAGGCATGGCTGGCACATGTAACAGTGGTGGGGCGAGGCGGGGCGGGTGGGGGTTAAGTGGACAGATGATGGGATAGGGAAAGTAACATAAAAAAATAAATAAAACCACTTACCTTGAGCTCGCCGCATCGCCAACTCGAAGATGCAACAAGTGCAAGGTAAGTCGTTTTATTAATTTTTTTATTTTACTTTCCCTATCTGTCCACAAGCCCCCCCTCACCGCCCCACCGCTGTTACCTGTGCCAGCCACGCTTGTTCACTAGAACTGTATAAACCAAAAGAAACCGCATCTGCCAGCTGTCATGGATGATAGGGATGGTAAACTTTAAAAATCAGTCAGTCACATGTCCACCAATTGAAAGAAACTCAGGACCAGGGACAGTTTTGCCCAACTTGCTTGATAAAAGATGTCGCACTAACACTATGTTGGCTGTTTGCCAATATTATAAATGGCTAATCTGAAAAACAACAATCCTGATGTTGCTTCAACAGGATATGACTATACCTTATTTGTAATAACAAAATATCCCAAATGAATAAGCAGACAAGCAACCTGTGTTGGGTCCCACATCTTGCTTGAGTATTAGAAAACATGCTTACCATTTTTCAGGTGCTGAACTAGAAACACCTGTGCACTTGTCAAACTAGTTTAGGCTTAGAAGAAGGACACATTCCCTCCTGATGAATGTCAGACATGAATTATTAACGGATGCTGACCAGGGAAAATGCACTATTTCTGTGACAATGGATCATGATGTGCTCTTGAACATGTTCAGGAGTTGCTGAAGCCGCAGCCTGAGTCGGCTTCTTCCTGACCAGAAGGACATCACAAGTTTGTCTAGATAAGTGTATGTTTCTAATGGTAGACTTTGAGTATTAAGTTAATGATCACCAATTTCCTAATATTATTTAATGTGTATTATAAACCCTTATGCATCGTGCTAAAGTAGATTATACTAAAGTCACTAGAAGATAGCGGCATTGACTTTATCACCTAAGCCATTGACACACAACTGTGTTTCCCTGAAGCAGACCTTGTGAGCAATGCAAAAACACTGAGTGGCTGTTTTGGTGAGTGAGAGGGTTTGCCAGTGGCTGCATGGGTGGGTGAGTGGATGTGTTAGTGAGTAGGTATCTGAAAGGCTATATGAGTGAGTGACTGAGTGTGTGTGTAAGTGTGCTGTGTTGGTGAGTGAGTAGCTCTTACAGTGGGAATTTGGTTAAGTGAGTTGGTGTGTGAGTGGCTGTTTTGGAGAGTATATGTTTGTGTGAATGGCTGTATGGGTGGGTGAATGGGTCTGTGAATACTTGTATGGATGTGTAAATGGGTATGTAAGTGGTTGTGTGTGTGAGTGAGTGTGTGACTGGTTGTATGGGTGAGTGAGTGGCTGTGTTGAGAGGCTGCATGGGTGAGTCAGTTGGTGTGTGAGTGGCTGTATAGGTGAATAAGTGGGTCTGTAGGTGCTCTATGGATAAGTGTGTGGCTGTGTGAGTAGCTGTAAGGGTGAGTGACTAGTTGTATGAGTAGCTGTATGGGTGAGTGAGCGGTCATGTGAGTGGCTGTATGAGTGAGTGAGTGGGTATGTGAGTGGCTCTATGGATGAGTGAGCAGTTGTGTAAGTACTTGTATGGGTCTGTGAATGGGTATGTAAGTGGTTGTGTGGGTGTTTGAGTGGGTGTATGAGTGGTTGCATAGGGGTGTGAGTGGGTGTGTGAGTGGTTCTGTGGATGATCTCGTCAGTGATGTCATTTGAGATGTCATGTGTGATGCCATCAGCGATGTCACTGACTATCTCACGAGTGATGTAATGTGTGAGGTCATAAGCAGTCCGTTGTGGGGGCGCAAGTTATAGCTAGCTTAGGTAACTATAAATGCTGAATTTCACTGGTTTTGTATGAGTGAAATCTGAGCCTAACAATAATGTCTCTGCAACTTTTGTTTTTTTCAGTGAATTTCTAAGGTTTTTTAAATTCTGTTTTCTAACTATAACACCATTGTAACCTTTGTTTTTCAGTGAATTTCTATGTTTTATAAAAACCTGTTTCCTAACTATAATGTACCTGTAACCTTTGGTTATTTACGTGAATTTGTAGGATTATTGTATTTTAGTTCCTAACTGTAACCACTAACCCTTAACAGTGAGTGAGTACATGAGTGTCTCAGTGGGTCTATGAGTGTCTGAGTAGGTTGTGTGAGTGGCTGCATGAGTGAATGAGTGGCTCTATGGATGAGTAAGTAGAAGTATGAGTACTTGTATGGGTTTGTGAATGGGTATGTAACTGGTTGTGTGGGTGGGCGTACAAGAGGTTGTATGAGGGGGTGAGTGGGTGTGTGAGTGGTTCTGTAGATGATATCATCATTGTGACGCATAACACTCTGCACTGCTTTCAGGGTCGAAACGTCAACGTTAATGTCATTCATGTCCATACAGTCTCATTGACCCCAACTTTTAAATCATCATTGGGTCTCTTGTATTCATGTTATAAATTTATAGATAGGACAGAAATCTTGAATCATATGTATTTATGTCTCTTGTGTATGTCTTGTATGTACTTCACCATTGACTTCACTTGTCACCATTTTTTCACTTAAATTCACAACAGTCACTTTTGTATCACCGCAATTTAATTGTGTTCTTGACAGCCATATTCAATTTTCTTGCGAATAACAAAAGAGTAAAAAACTCTGCTTTTTTGCAAATCTTCTCTTGGTGTGTTCTTATCATATGTTTTTTCCTGTCTTAAAAATTCTTTGCATTTATTGAGAATAATTTGAGATATCTCGTTGCTTTTGTATTAAATACACAGAAACACAGCAATTGTACTACCCAACAGAACCAATTGTTCGCTATATCATAAATACCCAGGTTCTGAGGGACACAGAGTCACCCATTAACTCTAAATGTCCCAGGGGTGGGCACCCTGGGACATAGCAGGAGCTGGTCCTGGGGGTGGTGTCCCCAGGGGCATCTGTGGCTCTTGTAGTAGGGCCTGCCTCAGGCAGGTGGCAGTCCCTGGGGCCAAGAACGGCCGGGAGGGGGGCAGCATGGCCCCTCTCCCATTTTTAAGAATGAATTTGTCCCGGGGAGGTGGTGGTCCCCAGGGCCCAGGGGGGTCCATGAGGCCCCCATTACACACCAAACAGGTCCAGGGAGGTAGTGGTCCTGGGAAAGTCCGTAAGGCCTCCCCGATTTGATTTGTATTAGCCTCAGGGAGGTGGTGGTGCCTGGGGCACGGGGGTCACCGAGACCCCCACATTACTTATCAAAAGCCCCGGGGAGGTGGCAGTCCCCGGGGCACGGGGGATTTGCGAGATATGTTTATAACTTTTACAGCTGCATGCCCCCAGGACATGACCCACCTGGGTGCTAAACAATAGAAAAGCTTCTTTTAAATTTTCCGGTGGGAGCATTGGCTCTAGTGCTGCACCCGCCCAATTCTCTTTTTCTTTTAAAACTTTTTTTGCCATGGCAGGGTCCCTCTGGGAGGCCTAGGGGGTCAGGGTTTTCCCTACCCTGCCGCCTTCTCTTTTTAAAAAAAAAAAATTTTTGTGGGACTCTACTCAAGCTGAGTCCCAAGATGGCTGCCGACACTTTCTGGTAGGAAGTGTTGAAAGCCAATCAGAACTCAGCACGAGATTGGGAGGGTAGAAGCCTTTGTGTCCCTAAATTTACCAATTTGGATTTTGGTTGTGTGGATGATGTATCAGATGATTTCAGTTAATATCTCTAAAACTAATGGGCGCGTTTACACCAAATCACAAAAAGGCACTTCCCTAGAACAATATCTACCTTTCTGCCAAATTTGGTGTAATTCCATTCAGCAGTTCAGGCTGTAGCCATTTCTAAAGGTCCTACAGGAATTAACATGGGAAAAACGTGTTTTGGGACCCCCCTTTTTCTCGGCCACCACTTGATGGATCACCACGAAACTTTCAAGACAGCAGCTGGAGTGAGCATAATACTAGCTTTGAACATTTCGCATGGATTCGTCAAACAATGCCAAAGTTATTGGCAAATGAAAAAACACTCTTCCTATGGAAACTAGTTCCTAACTATAACTACCTGTCTACCTACCTGTCAACATAAACGACATAGAAGACATATTAAACACCTTACTGAATCAGATGGGTGTCAGAAAGAGTTATTCTGAAGACCCACCAGATCAATTGATTAACCATAAAACTCCACTGAGAAGAGTACAAACGGTGTATGCATTCTGAGCTCCAAAATAAATTACTTATATTGTTTATAATAGTAAAAAATCAAGAAAAGGATCAAAATTATAGGGTTCATTAGGTATATACAATGATACATACACCAATCATGTACAGTGAAATTAAAGTCCTAATTTGAACATGATAGATTAACGTATGTAGAGCTCACGATCTTGAAAACTGTAATCAGTCCTTTGTAAACATCAGCTGATCCAGAGATCCAATGATTACTGTGTGAGAAATGGAGCAGATGTTGACATTTCTGTCTCCTGTGTCACAAGTATGTGAGACCATCCTCAGGACGATAAATAATAAAGCAGTTTCATGATGACCCACTATAATAAAAAGCTACAATAGAAAACATAACAAAAAAGAGAAACTACTTTTAATAAATGTATGCCTGTAGATTGATGTTGGTAAACCATGTCATACTATTAGTGAGATGCACATGTGTGATACGGTAAACAAAAAGTGAGGTGCAAGCAACATGCTAAAATGGTGAGAGTTCAACTTAAGGTATTGAAAATCTAAATGGAACTCAGATTAGATCATTGGTGATCTATCAACGTAAGATTAAGTAACGTGGAACAAGATACCATGACTAATATTTACTCACAATTCACTGATGCTAGTAGACTTAATCTGGTAGTATATTTTAAACTGAAGGGATTTAGAAAAGCATATTAGATTAAATACTTAGAATAAAAACTTAGAAAATGTATGTGAGTTCATTTAAGTCTGAATCTGAAATTGCCCACTTACCAATGAAAAATAGGTAAGGGTTAAACTTTTATGGTCGCAATTGGAACCGACTTATCAATTAGATAAAGCTAAAGAAACAAAGATACAGTGGGTCAGTGATTATAAAAAATTATTATTCACAATCGGAAAAGAATGCTGAGTAGCCAGCTTACCTCCACTGAATAATCTAGTGAGAGTAGTAATCGGCCGCCATGTTGTATACTGGCAATCAAGCAGGTAGAGGCTATGTCTAAGCATTTATAAATATTTGTATGGTGCTATTAATTAAGATACTGTTATTGGACCACCATTAATGTTGGTGATATTGAGTAGATACAATGAATGCTCATGGTGAGCGACGGTCAAAATGAAAAGGGCTTATTCGTAGTGGGCAATGATCCTTATATTGGAAAATATTAATTATGCTTTAGCATCTGATATACATAACCTTGTAAAAAAAATTATTATCTAGAGAACAACAATCATATGAGAAGATACTCAAAGGGAAAAACAAAACTGAAGACAAAATCGCTCATAAAAACTTAAATAAGAGCCTATTGACTCCCATTCCATTTCTTAAGACAAACTCCCTTATTCCGTGTCTAACCAGGATTAGGAAAGGAGACACAAAAATCTTGAAAGTCCTGGATTAATTACATATATTACTCTATACATCCAGATGTACAGCTACATCCTCATTCATTTTGAAGCCCCAGGGTTTGATGGCCTTCAAGTTAGTGATGTACTCTGATTCTAGCCCACTAGGGCTTTATTGCTAGTAGAACTTGAAATGTGTATTACTGTAATTATCAAAAAGAGATATATCACAACACGCATTTACACATTTGTATACTATGTATCCCTGTATAAATACCATAAAATAAGAAAATGAATACATTGTCCAAGTGAAAAGCCACAGAATTTACATATAAGATAATATAGATGGTTCACTGACACAACATCGATGAAAAAATATCAGTGTAAAAAATATCGAGTGAAAAATATAGACAACAAAAATATTGACTCCTATACTTAAAGAGGTAAGTACAAAAATATCGACTAAAAATATCGATGTAAAAAATATAGATGTATAAAATATCGACTTTATAATAAATATAAAATAATATATATTAAATATATTTAATATTAAATATAATTTTACAGAAATAAAATACATTTAATATACATTTAAATAAAATATAATAAATAAACTTAATAAAAAAATAAACACACAAACATAATAATTTATACGTATATATTTACTTTAAAACAATTAATAAACTACTACTTTTAATTGATGTTAAAAGTTTAAAATAATATACAAAATAACAATATATATTAATAATTTAAAATATAAAAAAACAAAAACCTATAATAAATTAAAACATTAAACTATTGAAAAATATTTAAACTTAAATTTCACAATACAATCAGTGCAACAGTAGGGAAAGTGTTGGATAGCAAAGGGGTAAAAAATAACTATTCCCACTCCACGGAGTGCAAAAGTAGGATAAGTGCTGGATAGCGGAGGGATTAAATTAACTATTCCAACTCCAGTGAGTGCAACAGTAGGGAAAGTGTTGAATAGCAGAGGGGAAAAAATTACTATTCCGACTCCAAAGAGTGCAACAGTAGGGAAAGTGTTGGATAGCGGAGGGGTAAAAATTACTATTCCCACTCCAAAGAGTGCAAAAGTAGGGAAAGTGTTGGTTAGCAGAGGGGTAAAAATTACTATACCCAGCCCAGTGAGTGCAACAGTAGGATAAGTGTTGAATAGCGGAGGGGTATAAATTACTATTCCCACTCCAGTGAGTGCAACAGTAGGGAAAGTGCTGGATAGCGGAGGGGTAAAAATTACTATTCCCACTCCAGTGAGTGCAACAGTAGGGAAAGTGTTGGATAGCAGAGGGGTATAAATTAGTATTCCAACTCCAGTGAGTGCAACAATAGGGAAAGTGTTGGATACCAAAGGGGTAAAATGTACTATTCCCACTCCAGTGAGAGCATCACTAGCCAAAGTGTTGAATAGCGGTGGGGCAAAAATTACTATTCCCACTCCGAAGAGTGCTACAGTAGAGAAAGTGTTGGATATCGGAGGGGTAAAAATTACTATTCCCACTCCACTGTATGCAACAGTAGGGTAAGTGTTGGATAGCGGAGGGGTAAACATTTGTATTCCCACTCCGGTGAGGGCAACAGTAAAGAAAGTGTTGAATAGCGGAGGGGTAAAAATTACTATTCCCACTCTAGTGAGTGCAACAGTCGGGAAAGTGTTGGATAGCGGAGGGGTAAAAATTACTATTCCCACTCCAGTGAGTGCAACAGTAGAGAAAGTGTTGGATAGCGGAGGGGTAAAAATTACTATTCCAACTCCAGTGAGTGCAACAGTAGGGAAAGTGTTAGATAGCGAATGGGTAAAAATTGCTATTCCCACTCCAGTGAGTGCAACAGTAGGGAAAGTGCTGGATAGCAGAGACGTAAAAATTACTGTTCCCACTCCAATGAGTGCAACATTAGGGAAAGTGTTTGATAGCCGAGAGCCAAAAATTACTATTCACACTCAAACAGTTAAAACAAAAATGAAAAATCAAATATATTAAATATATAAAAAGAAAACATATTGTAATATTAATTACATATAACAAAAATCTACAAATAATATATAAAATACAATAATAAATAAACATATAAAAAAATTATTCTTTTAAACTAGAACATTTTTGCAAACAAAAAAATTAATTAATACATAAATGTATTTATTTTATTTCCTACCCTATAACACCACACAAATAACAAAACACTTCAACATTTTTAATTAAATTGTCTTCCATAATTAACATAATTAATAATCAATTAAAAATATTATTAATAAAAAACTAATAAACATTAATTGACTACGCACACTTTAACACTATAATATCCACAACACACACCTAATTTAAACTATAAACTAATAAAACACAATTAAAACATATTTTTAAATTGAAAACTATTACTATTAACAACTAATAATAAAGTAATTAAAATGTATTTAATACCCACCCTTTACCCCTTTAAAAGTAAAAACAACACACACAAAAATAAACAGTTACCCAAAATAAATATCAAATAGTTAACATTAATTAACAACTATATCTTAATTAATTAAATACAAATTATTTCCCACCCTTTACTCCTATAAAAACCACAACACACACCTAAAACTAATTACACAATTACCATAATTAAGTAACAATTAATTAATTAAAATTAATTAACATCAAATTATTAATTCATCAATTACAAATAAATTACTTCCCACCCTTTACACCTATAAACACCACAACACACACATAAAATTAATTACACAATTACCATAATGAATTACCAATTAATTAATTCAAATTAATTAACAGCCAATTATTAATTAATGAATAATAAATTACTTTACACATTTAACACTATAACATCTCAATTAAACAAATCTTAATAAAAAAAAATAATCAATAAATGTAATATAATTAAATTACTTCCCACCCTATTCCCCTATAAACCCACAACCCGCTACGGAACTAAAACGCAAAATTAAAATAAAGAACAATCAATACCTACTAAAAATTTGACACAGATATTAAAAATACAAACAATTCTTATACAAAAAAACATATATCACATACATATAAAATATATACTAAAATACGATATTTTTAACAACTATATTTTTGCAAACGATATTAAGCACTTAGGGGCCCATTACGATAACCGGCGGTAAAAAATCTGCCATCTACTATAGCCTGAAAAAACCGCCCGCCTGCACCATGGGAATACCGACCGAGCACTTATGATGTCGCGAAGCAACCTCCGCCCGCGGCGGTAAAAACACACAAAATTACACCCGTCCATGTCAGAGTAGAAGATTATCCGTCCGCCACGGACGCAATCCCGCCCGACAACCCAAATCCGCCCGCTCTGACGACCGAGACACCGGCCTTGAAATTATGATCTCCCCGACATGAGCGCGGAAAATCTACATATTTTCCTTCCGCCACGGTTAACAACAGAGATGAATAACTGACACGGCGGAAGGCCTGGCGGCCACGTCCGTGCACAGAAATCATTTGCGGACCAAAGAAATACACACAACATGGCCAACAAGTCCACACAGCAAACTATGCCAAAATACCCAAACACAGAACACATCCCAAAGACACATCCCCCCTGGCAAAACAAAAAAACTACAAATCCTAGGACACCAGGCACAACACACCTGAAAACGACAGCCCATCATGACACACCCACATAGGTGAGTACAAAAGCAGCCCCTTCACAGACCACAATCCCTTGCACTACTACAAAGCGAAGACGACAGCAGAGAACCCAGAGAGCCACAAAGGAAAGCAGCATACCACACGCACGCACACATCACACTCATCACCAACAACACCACCACTGAAACACCGGCACCACTAACCCCCTGCACATCACACACCACACACCACACACCCACCACACCAGCACCACAAATACCAAACTACACACCATGGCAACACAAAGAATGCCTAAGTACACTGCCACTGAGTTGACGGTCATGGTCGACGAGATCATCAAGGTGCACCCACAAATCTATGGGAACCAGGTCCAACAGACACCAGTAGCCACCAGAAACAGAATGTGGAGCAGCATCATAGACCAGGTGAATGCAGTTGGGAACATGCCACGCAACCGGGGTGAAATTACAAAGAGGTGGCATGACCTGAAAAGCGTGGTCAGGAAGAAGGAGGCCAAGAATCGTGAGCTGGCTGACAGGACTGGCGGCGGAAATCCCGCGCCATTCAAGACCTTCAAGGCGTGGGAGGAGAAGGTGCAAGGCATTCTACATCCGGAGAGTCTCACCGGAATACCAGGGGAGTGGAGGCTGGTAAGTACAAACAAATGTATACCAGCACACCGCTATGTACTGTCATGCACTACCATAATGCCATAGCTCCGAGGGCCAAACACCCCCATGTCCAGTACACAATCCACAAGACATCTCTCACACATGCAACAGACACTCCCACACACTCAGCCCAAAGGTACCAACAAACAAAACCAAGGGGGCATGTGTACAGTCAGCCAGCACCACAACTCCCACCAGGTCCCCTTGTACCCCAGATGCACCGGAAGGAGCACTCCCCACACCCACACTCATGTGTCAGCCATAGCTGCACTAACCAACAAGTAACAGGTAAGTAGCCTTACCACAAAGTCCATGTATCGGAGGGGGGACTGCAGAAGTACAACCCCCACCAGGCCCCTAGTCCTACAGCGCAGCAAGATAGAGCACTCCCCACACCCATGTGTCAGCCATTGCAGTGCACACCTTCACCCGGCAGGTAGATATGTTTCCCTACATGGAGGGGTGTCTGTGGGTGGTAAGCCATCACCACAACTCACAACACGGCCCCCACTCCCACAGACCAGCAAGATGAAGCACTCCTCCCTCTCATAACCATGTGGTAGCCATTGCATTACTCCCTCCAAACCAACAAGTAGGTAGACTACTGTACAGGGCGGGGTGTCTGTAGGCATGAGGACTGTACTACGACTAACATTTGGGACATGTCACGTAGCAGAGGAACAGGTAGAACTGCTCCCTGTCATAATCATGTGACTAATGTGCACACGGACATGAATTACAGAGTCATAGCCCACATGAGCCATCTCAAATACAGTAACATGTAAGGAGTCACGTCTGCATGCACAAGTCTCACTGGAGTACTGAACCACATGGCGTGCACTGTGCCAGTCATCACACACATCAGCAACACCATCGAAGTCTTGTCCATGTAGTCGTGTCTGCTTGTTCCGTTGACATTGTACAACATCACCCATGTAAGTCTATCTTGTCTCAATGTAACAGAGTGGAACCCCAGTAATGTCACATACACCACTGGACCCATGAACCACACAGCTACACAATGCACATTAAAAATCTTATCCATCTCATCTTTCAGCCCCAGTGTCATGAAAGGTATATCATCTATACAGTAGTTCAGCAAAGATTCCTGCCGATGACCACAAATGTGTCTGCAGTGTCTGAAGCGCACGTCACACTGTGATTTACAACATACCTAATATAGTCAACACCCCAAGAGCACTGCATTGCTGCACATGGCTGAGGGTAGCACGCACACCAAGGAATTGTCCCATCTGCAATACGTTGTGTGGCACACAACCATTACTCACTCACTACAATGCTTGCAGTGTAATGTCCCTAAATGACAACAGTGAGCAGATATGCTGGGTATGTCAGACATACACACACCTTTGTCTCTGTAGTGTCGTGTGGCCAAAACACATGTCCCCTTCTGCACCCATATGTCACAGTATGTACCACAAAACCATATTTCATATCAAAAGCATTGATGGAGCTGTACTCCTTTTCCCATTTGCGTTTCTAAGCGGTTCATTTGAACCCCAAAACCATATTTCACCTCAAAAGCGTTGATGGGGCTGTACCCCTTTTGCCATCTGCGTTTCTAAGCGTTTCATTTGAACCCCAAAACCATATTTCACCTCAAAAGCGTTGATGGGGCTGTACCCCTTTTGCCATCTGCATTTCTAAGCGGTTCATTTGAACCCCAAAACCATATTTCACCTCAAAAGCGTTGATGGGGCTTTACCCCTTTTGCCATCTGCGTTTCTAAGCGTTTAATTTGAACCCCAAAACCATATTTCATCTCAAAAGCGTTCATGGGGCTGTAACCCTTTTGCCATCTGCGTTTCTAAGCGTTTCATTTGAACCCCAAAAACATATTTCATCTCAAAAGCGTTCATGGGGCTGTACCCCGTTTCCACCAAAGCCACAAAATGTAGGGGTACTGCAACACACACCGATTGGCATTCCAAATCTGTCCCATGCCATATGCACCCATCACACTATTCCATTGCCTTGATCACGCACACACATTGTAGAGCCATACACACGCATCTGGGAAATCAGTGCACAACTGTGCACAAACTGTGAATGTCAGACATCTAACACAAACCTTGCAAGGTGCAACACAATAACCTTTCGTCTCCGCCCCACAGGTGACGAACAGCATGATGCTGGAGAGGAGACAGCAGCCATCACAGCCAGTCCACAAGCCCTCCACCCGGACTCACGGATGTGGAAGACCTGGACACCTCTTCGGACGAGGACTCCCGACCAGGCACATCTGGTGTGGCAGGGCGCAACCGCTCCCCAGGACCCCTCCTACCCACCAACCCATCTCCCAGGGCTGGTGACCAGTCCCAGGCCCCTGCTGCCACGGTCATTGCGGCCACCACCACCGCCGCAACCACCACCAACAGGGCCTCCCTGACCACTCACCCTGCGCAAGGGGTGGTACGCACGTCGACATCAACCCTGGGAGCCAGAACGAGGCCCCGGGTGACCAATGTGGCGAGTGGGCAGGTCGGTGGCAGCAGTTCAGGTGGGAGGAGCAGGGTCCGGCCAACGCCATCAGAGCCTGGGAGCCAAGCCCTGCCGCAAATCGCCAGAGTCCTTGGGGCCTATGAAGAGGCCCAGGGACAATGGGCCCGGTCAGCTGCCGATACGCGGGAAGTTCTTGGGGTGTTGAGGTCCATGGACACCCATATGGGCCAATTCGTGACCCGTATGGGCAAACTTGTTGACCTCATGGGCCAGCTAGTGGTGGTGGTGAGGGCTCAATCAAGGCCAACCACACCACCTCCGCCACCACCTGCTGGGGCGCAGGGTCGTGCAACATCCAGTTCCCCTGCATCCACAGCGAGTGGGCAATCCTCAGCTACCACCAGCAGCCCACAAACACAACCCCCCCTCTCAAATGTGGAAGGGGTCGTCCGAAGAGGAAACAGGTGTCCAGAGATGACTTTGCACGCTCCAAACGCCAGTGAGTCAACCAGCCACGGTGGCCATCTACTGCATTCACTTGGACTACTATCCTACCCCACACTGCCATGTGAATGGCATGTGTCTGTCGGACTGTGGACCCAGAACAACATGGGTACACCTTGACCATCACGCGGACATGACCGTCAACTCATTGTTTCAGCATGCACCACTTTTGTGATCACCTTGCCCACAATCACATGTCACCGCTTAAAATAAATACACCTGGATCACATTCTGTTTTATCTGCTCTGTGTTTAAGCAAGGATGTGCAACCGTCACCATGATCAGAAATGCATCTGGAGTGTGGTATGTCGATAGGCCAGGAGAGGCTGTAGGGACCTAGGGGTGAAAAACAGAACAAGAGTCCATTGAATGTGTGTGTCACACACTCATCACACAGTACTTGTCATCAAGTTTAAGCAATGTACACACATCTCACAGAGCAACAGGGCACAATGCTACAGCCACTGTCAGTGGCATACTACCCTGGACATGGACCATTGCCACACAGCACTCAGTGAACAATAGGCCGCCGTGACAATGCACACATACACCTACACAACTACAGCAACATCAGCCATCGTACATGGTCACTCACCGTCAAGTGAAGTAGCGGGCGATGAGCTGCTGATGCTCATTCACTGCTTCCTCCTCTCCACTGTCCTCGTCACTGGACACAGCTTGGTCTGCAGGCGGGGGCCCTGGCTGATCACCGTCATCCACTATCAGGGGGATCTGCCTGCGAATCGCGAGATTAGTGCAGCATGCCACAACTATCTGGCACACCTTCTGTGGGGAGTATGCCAGTGCACCCCGGTGCGGTCCAGGCATCTGAATCTGGACTTCAGGAGTCCAAAAGTCCGCTCCACCACACTTCTGGTCCTCCCATGTGCCTCATTGTATCTGACATCAGCTGGTGTCCTAGGATTACATAGTGGGCTCAGCAGCCAAGGCCCGTTAGGATATGAAGAGTCACCTGGGTGTGAGAAACACAGAGAATCGTTGCAATTCCAACAGGATACAAGACAGCATGTCACACCCAGCACGCTACACGAGTATGCATACTCACCAACAATCCATGCACGGTCCAGTTGAAGATTGGTCATCATTCGTGGGAGGATGCTGTGGCGCATGATGTGCGAGTCATGGGCGGATCCGGGAAACTTCGCACACACCTGTGTGATAATCATGTCTGCCAGGCACACCACTTGCACATTCAGGGAGTGGAAATGTTTCCTGTTCCTATAGATGTGCTCCATGGCCTGTGGTGCAACAAGGCCAACATGGGTGCAATCAATTGCACCAACAACGTGGGGGATGCATCCAAGGGCATAGAAAGCACCCTTCACTGCTGCCCAAATCACGAGCCCTGGGGAATCGGATGTCCCAGTTCCTGTAGAGCATCATAGCTGACAGGACATCCCGTAGCACCATGCTGAACATGGGCTGGGACATCCCACCTCCACTGCCCACCGTGTGTTGGAAAGATCCGGTTGCGAAAAAATGCAGTGCAGCCATCACCTTAGCCGTGGGGGTGAATGCTGTAGGATACACCCTGCGAGGACGAAGGTGGGGTTCCAACATTGCACATAGGTGATGCAGGGTGGGTCGGTCCAGACGGAATTTCTGTATAACCTCCGCATCCGCCATGTCTGCCAGCAATTGGTAGGGGCGATGTATGTTTGGTCTCCTCCTAGCACAGATGGAAGTGGACACATGTCAGTGCAACACACCACATGGCATTTTCACATACACAAAACTAAACTTACTGACAAAGCAATAGAATCACAGAACAGCTGACAAGTAGGGACAGCACAGCTACAATACTCTTACACAGGTCCCCTTACCAATAGCAATGACCACTGACACAAACCATTGCTATGATCATGCACATGTGGATTTAGGCCATAATAGCTTGAAAGGCATGATGATGATTTCAGACTGCATATGTGGGAAGCGGCAACACCACGGCAATATACCTAGCTGCTGTGCCTGACACAGCTTTCGAGGCTGGGTGAGTATGGCACACACCAACAACACAATGTACACAGGCTGAGCGGCCCAAACAAGTGGGTCCTGTTGCACAACGGGATATGAGACAGTCAATGATGTCCCTAGTTCACCCAATGTACAGCACTGTATGTATCACACCTCCAACACACATTGACAGGTGTACACATTGACAACTCCATGACAACACAGCTGTGTGAATGCAAATACACATCACAAGTGACACGTAACGTTGCATGTGCCAAGTGGGAGATGTACATTGAGAAATATGCATGTGTGTGCATATGCACATCCCATGCTCCCATGCTAATGTGTACATGATGATGTGCCAACAGACATGTGGAGGCTGAGCACTGTCCGTCAATGCCTATGCACACAGCATGAAGTGGCCCTGTCTAGTGTGGACATGCTCCCACACACAAATCATGGCCACACCTGCAAATGCATGGCGCACATTTAACTGTGGATTCCACATGGCACCAGCGGACTGTACCCGCCATGGACCAGGCCCTTGAGGCCAACTCTAATGGCCCTCGCGGTTGCATCCTGCGTGTTCGACTATAGAGGTAAGCGTACCGGGACAGCTCAGAGCAGGCCATTGTGTGCATTTGAAGTAGGCAGACATGGTACACCAATTGCAGCAGCTTGGACCCACTGAAACAGCCCCAGGGGGCTATATGAGTGTGGGAGGGAGACCAGCATTACCACAGCTTCCAGGGACTGCTGCCTGGCATCCCTCAACAACACCTGCTGCTGCTGCCACCTGTCCACCTTCATGTCGACGACTCTGAAGATATGTCCAGGTCCACTCACCAGCGGGGAGCTAGAGATCCTGGATTCTGAGCTCCACCACACTGCCCAAGGCTATTTCTTGCAAAAGTTGTGTGTGTAAGACAACTACAGTGTGTGTGGGAGTGCATGTGGGGGACACACATGTTGTTGATCCGCAGCACTATGAGTCAGAGCCTGTGGGGTTCCAACATGCACTGCTTACCATGCTTACTACAGGTGGAAGGGGTATGTAGGCTCTCTGGCGCTTTCCCATGCATGTCCCTCCCGAGTGGTGGTACATGGCATTTTCATGTCAGACATCCAGTGACGCAGCCACTTGGCAATGCAGGACTCAGGGCAGTTATTGCTTGTGTGAATGGCTGGCTAGGTCCCTGCTGGCCTTCTCAGTCTCAGCAGACCTGGGCTGCACATTGACTGCCCAATCCTAGAAGGAAACAACACTGACTGTACAGTGGGTTACATGTGTCTTTTGTTCACAACTCTCCGGAAATGCGCAAACTCAGCCCTGTCGATTGAACACTCCAGGCCTTGTGATAGGGATGTGTGTGAGAGATAGTGGCACTGAATGTGACCTCCATTGTGGGGTGAGCCATTCACAGGGCGAGTACGTTGAGGGCTGCGCAGTGTTGGACACAGTGAGTCCACCCACAAAGATGTGTTGCTTTGTGATCTATGTGTTGGTCTACCTGACAATGGACAGTAGATGTGGGCAGACTACACATTGCTCAATGTGCGGGCATCCTGCATGTGAATGGGATGGACAGGTACTGTGTACACACTCCCACCAGCATGCATTCACGTGTGGTGTACACATGCTGTTATGCCATGTCCGATTACTTCTTGGCTCTGTTACACATCTCTGAGTATTTTGGATGGGTCAGCATCATGCCACTGTGATTGGTGGATGTGGGTGATGATGAGAAGTGTATGAGTGATATTTCAACCCTCTTGTGTACCATCCCTGCAGTTGGAAGTCCTCCAGCCCAAGGCCTTGTGATGAGCCATTGCATCCAAGTTGATGCCTCTGTGTATGTGTAACCGACAGTGCAGCCAATTCCACAAAGGGTGTGACGTCATCTGCCGGATGAGCGACTACATGGCGGAGACGAATCGGGGATGCCCCCTCGTATTGTCAGGTTAGCACGGCGCTGCATTTCACCACTAATGGTCTGCATCTTGACAGTCACACAGCCTGTGCCGGATGCACGTTTGTAAGGGCATCAGCAGCAAGCAAGTGTACAGTATTGTGGGATGGTGTCTTTTGCTGTGAGAGGCAGCATGTGTCCACAGCCTACCCATAATCTGGGTTATGTGATGTTTGTTGTGTGATGCAGTGGGTTGTAAGTGTACTCTGTGCTGGGTGCATCTGACATGCATATGCGATTCCTGAGGGTCAAGATGTAATTTGAGCACTCTGCATTGTCAATGCATTCAGAGTCGTAGCCCTCAGGAACAACCTGTAGTAGGCTGGAGTGGCAATTCACATGTATGTTTGAGGCACTGTGCCTACTCTGATTTCGTTCGGACATATGTGTGCGATGCCTCACCTCATATTCCTGGTACTTACACATCCGGCACACTGTGCAACAGTAGTTGTGCTCGTGCGAACGGCAGGTGGATGGTATGGGCTCATGACCATTGTGGACTGTCATGTTGCAGTCTGTGTGAGTGGTGTCCCATTCTGCTCCATGCAGGTATGTCCTTGGCCTAATTACGTAGTGGTCATCCTTGCCACCATCAGGACAGTGGGTGTGCACACAGCGATTTGTGGCTATGGACGCAGGGTGACACAGGCCGGGTGTTGTGCTATGTGCACAACACATGTGCCACTTATTAGCGGCTTCATTTTCTGTACGCCAGCCATTACGTGTTGATTGTGGTGGCTGTATACAATTGCACAGGTATCGTGCAACATGTGGATTTGGGAATGTTCTGTGCTGCTTCCCTTGCACATGTCTGTTTAATTGATGCCAAATGAGTGAGGCCACCTCGCTCTCTCTCATGTAGCATCTCCCGTGGGTGCTGAGGGACAGGGGACGGTCAACAGTGGTGAGGCATCGGATGAAGCAGCTGCACAGGAGCTGAGTGAGACAGATGTGACCAGCGCCTCGGAGGGGCCAGACGTGTGCTGGATGAATCACAGGCCGAGACGGCAATTTCTGCGTCATCTGAGGACAGAGGTGATGCATCCATGTTTGCTAGCACAGAGGACGTGGACTCTGGCTCCTCTTCAGCCACGCGGAGGCCAATGCCCGCC
This sequence comes from Calotriton arnoldi, assembly GCA_963921515.1. Taxonomy (NCBI): domain Eukaryota; kingdom Metazoa; phylum Chordata; class Amphibia; order Caudata; family Salamandridae; genus Calotriton; species Calotriton arnoldi. The sequence goes on along the minus strand of CAWUFW010003555.1, from coordinate 1,515,036 downwards.
CTCCCATCTACTTCCACTGGTGCAACACGTGTCGGCACAAGGATGAAGGATAGAGTGTCCTTCACACCAGGCACAGCTGCCCCTGCACATGTGAGCCCGGCTGCTCTCAGTGCTGGGTCTGTTGAGCTTGTGCGGCATCTCTACGTGGGGCAGACAGCTCTCCTCAATAACTTCATTGCCCATGACATCACCTTGCCGCCGGTGACATAGTTCATGGAGGGCCTACATGTACGCGTGGGTGGGCTACACCAGACTGTCCAATGGTTGTCCTCCCCAGTCAAGGTGGGCCTTCAACTGGGCCAATCTCAGGCTGACATTCCTGACCCTTTCTCTACCCCCCTGGAAAGTGGCACATCTGACAACAGCAGGGCACGAATCCTAAAAAAGAAGTGGGGGACGCTGACGTCACGACAGGAAGTGACATCACGAAAGGTGGCTTGCACCGTCAGACTCATTGCCTCCCCTCGCTCACCCCTTGTATGCGATTGCATCAGAGAAGCCAGCGCGTGCACCAGCAGCTCCGATCTCGTCCCAGAGAGGCCAAAGAGTGAATGTGTGGCTCCATTTGCTCCAGTTATCGAGCTCGCGGTAAAATAAGTGGGGGGACGCCGTCCACCCGCGTGGTACCCCGACTCGAGCCCTGGACAACAGTGACAATGCATGACAGTCTCCGGAGTCTGGATACACCACATGCAACACACAGAAGCTGTAGATGCCCTAGCGGGCCAGGCCGCAAACACCCAGACGAAAGGTAGACCCACCCCGGCGCGCATAGTCATTACATCTGCTGCCATTGACAAGGGACCCATAGAGTGAGATATGGGCCTCAGGGTGACGGGCCTCTGAGCCATCCCCCGCCAACGAGTGTCATGCAACTCACACATATGGCAAAGCCAATAGGACACTTTGCCTGCACACCAGGGCTCGAGTCGGGGTACCACGCGGGTGGACGGCATCCCCACACTTATTTTACCGTGAGCTCGATAACTGGAGTAAATGGAGCCACACATTCACTCTTTGGCCTCTCTGGGGCGAGATTGGAGCTGCTGCTCACGCGCTGGCTTCTCTGATGCAATCGCATCTAAGGGGTGAGCGAGGGCGGCAATGAGTCTGATGGTGCAAGCCACCTTTTGTGACGTCACTTCCTGTTGTGACGTCAGCGTCCCCCCACTTCTTATTTAGGACTTGTGCCCTGCTGCACAATGAGAATGTCTTGCCTGCGAGATGTGACCCGGAGAAAGGCGCCATGACCTCCCACCCACCAAGCTCCACTGCCATCCCGTGCCCTGGGTAGCCTTTGCAGGTGGACAATGTAGGGGGTACACCTGGAGGACAGGGGATGTAAGTGCCTTGGCAAGGGCCTGGCAGATGCACAGCAGTATCCAGCATGTCCCCAGAGGGAGGGCTAACGTCTACACCTGATGCAGCATTGATCGTGTGCCCGCCTGTTGTGCCCACACGAGTTCACATTCATCCCCAGACAGGTAGGCTTTCCAAATACCCAACACAGTGGAAATCTACCCCTCCTGGATCCTCCCCACACAGTCTGTTTCAACACTGCATGAGTGCACCTACCCGTGCCACCCACCCACCTGGGCCAAGCAGCCCTCCCGCTTCACATGCCACATGTGTGTCTTCCACAGTTGTGCTTCTCTCTCAGGTGCAGACCTCCAACTGTCCCGTAGCACACAGACAGCACCGAGTTGGACTGGCATCCTGTTTGAATGGTAGGCACCCTCACACAACTACCTGTGACACAGTGGTGGTTGTAATGGCTATTATGACTGCCATGCAGGCACGGCCCATGGTAGGAGTGCCGGTCGGGCAGTGACGTGGGGCGGGGGAGGGGCAGGGTGGGGGGTAGTAAACTACGGATTAAGGCCGAATACACGTAAGTGAACATTTAAATAAATAAAACGAATTTCGTTGTGAGCGCTGCATCGCCAAATGCGATGCAGTGCGCGCAACGAAATTCGTTTTATTTATTTAAATGTTCACTTGCCTGTATTCGGCCTTAATCCGTAGTTTACTACCCCCGCCCCACGTCACCGCCCGACAGGCACTCCTACCACGGGCCGTGCCTGCTGCCATGGCAGTGTTGCTGGCCATGGCAGGGTACACTCACACACAATGCATACGTAGCTTTTCGTATCACTACTCTGCACATCGGACTGGCCACTGTCCCTGGTGTTGAACAATATTGCCGCCTGTCTATGTAATCTGTGACTGGATGCTGTTGTTCCTGTAGTCGGTTGTGTCTGTGTAGTTGCTGATTGCAGTTGTTACTGTGTGTGCATAGTTAAGTGAGGCACATGCAACAATTGCAATGTCTGGTTTCACATTCCAATGTGTTTTACACGTGGCTGGGACTTCACTTCTTTCAGACTCTGCTACTTGTGTGTGTGATGAAGAAGTATTTTTGTGACACGGATTGTCTGCATGTATTTGGTGGTATTTCTGGGAAAATGTATACGTGTCATGTTTGCGTGCAAGCAAAGCACAGGGTGTGAGTCTAGCCACAGGATGACAGGTAGCATGTGCAGAGTGTGCAGGTATGTGTGAGCTTACTTTCTGGGTGGCCAGCAGTGTAGGTGTATGTTAATCTTGTGATGAACATTGAGCCTGGGTAAATGGCTTACTTTCAATGTGTGCATTTGGGAGGTGTAGGTGTGTGTGGTGTGAAGGGTGTGACTTTGGGGTAGTGTTGGTGTGTGTGTGTGCGCTCTGGCAATGTCGACTACACACATGTGTTACCCAGGGGCATGGTGGGTGTTTGTATCCGTTTTCAGGTCTGTGAATGTGAGCACATGTGTGTATTGTATGTTGCACAGTGTGCAGTGTGTGGGTGTGTCCTTGCAGTTCAGGATGACTCCTACTTGATATGTTTTGGCCATTGTGGGTCTGCAGTGTGTGTGACTGTCAAGATTGTGCCTTGTTTAATTAAGCATGTATGTGAATTTCTGCAGTTCGTACTCACTGTGCAGACCTGCCCACCCACACTGATATCGTGTGTGTGTTTTGTCAAGCATTGCTGTAGCATGCTTCTTGCGTGGCTCCTAATTTTGCTTGATGAGTGTGATGTCAGACTGTGAAGGTAATTGTACACATATGTAGGACTGTGCTTTGTAGTGACCAGGCCATCAGTGTTAATGTGATGATCTGTTGGGCCACGTCAGAGTCTGACAAGCCAAGGCCCACGACCTCTGGTATTTCACTAGGTCCACTGTGGCGGCAACTCATATGCATTGACATCCAATGACACTAGACTACATGGTCATCTCACGACTCTTGTGTACTTCACACACTCTCATCCTCTCTCATTCGTACTTGTCTTCGATAAATAATTCTACAGAGTCACATATTTGCTTCAAGGCATTTATTTGAACTTACTTCCTCTGTGATGCAGTATAGTGGACACTACTGGCATCGAAATGCATGTGGAGGATATACTTAGCATGATTACACATACAAAAGGGGGTACAGGTAGATGTGATTAGTTGTTGACTGTGGAATAAAGGCTTCAGAGTTACAACTGCCTTGCCCTTGCTATGCTAAAGTACATTTGCTCATTACTGAAGAGCTCTAGACTTTGACACAGACAGTATTCATTTTGCCTACCAGACAGCTTGACATCATAGGCACAGTACATCTCAGTTCCATGGTACAGGATTACTACAATAGTGACTCCGACACACCTGCGTCAGAGGTGACATCAGAGCATAAGCCTACATGCATGCAGCAGCGTCTGACAAGTTGTTGCAATGTGGTGGCTACTGAACATGACACAATAACTAGGACCATGTTGTAGGGGGTTGCATTTGTTGTCCATGCAAAAGTACTGGCACGGAAGTACAGACAAAGGTGAGGTGACAGTTCTCACGTAATACAGCAGACAGATAAGTGTGCACTGACAGGTGCATGTGTTCAGGTGCGCAGAATACATATTATAGCATAGTTGTTCATGCAGTATTGGCCATGTGGTTACTGTACACAAGTCCCATACCTCTGCCTCCCCCTGTTCATGCAGAGACACGGGATATGGTGAGGAACAGAGTGCATGTCCTGAAAATGTCAAATGTCATGGCAGTGGAGTTGATGGTAAGGTGTTTGTTGCAGATTGTATGGTATAGTTGTTGTACAGCTAACTGCCCACTCCGTGCGAAAGCCAAGCATAGGTACGGTGTTGAACATCAATGTTCAATTGGGGGTATTGAGTCGGGGACCCATGAATTGACAAGTTGTCAGGTATGCGATACCTTCCAGCAGAGCATCCCTCGCATTGGTGGTAAACATGGATGACATCCAATGAAGCGGAGGGTGGGTAGCAACGTGTTCATCATAAGTTGTCCCTTGTAGAAGCCTGATGGGACATGTTGGATGACATTCGATGAAACTGTGATCCAGAATACCTTGTGTGGAGGCACACTGGTCCCATTGCAGTGTGTGTCCGATTGCAGCCACAAACGCCATGCCCACATACACTGAACAGATCCTGTTGTGGGCGTCCAGGGGTGCAAACAAGTGTACCAAGTCCGCCTTTGGACATGCCGGGTTGGAGAGACATAAATCCACAGGCCAGTGGAACGGACACCTCCGACAGTAGAAAACGGGGATGACGCAGCTGAACATTGCAATGCGGTAAGTTACTCAGTAACTTACATTCAGCATAGCCAGATTTGCACAGCCCACTATCTGTAGCAAGCTGTCACTGTACAGCTGCATCTGTCCGGCGTAGTTGAGAGGCACTGGTGCAACAGCCATTTTGCTACAGGGTGATGTGATGGCGTGCTCCGGCTCACTGAGCAGTCAGCAGAGTGCAACCTCCGACGATGCTGGGAATTCTGGAATGGATGTACGGCGGCAGGACTTGGGGTATAGCTTGGGCGGAGGACACAGGCCCTCATCCCACATGCTTCAATGAATGGTCAAGGCCAGTGGTGTCTGACTCTTTCCAGATTACTTGCATTTGACCCACAAGGAGGAGTGGTATAATTGTATTTTGTAGTATTATCTTTCTTTCATGTTAGGCGCAATCTGCCAGTGGAAGGTTTACTCTGCATGGCTATGTTTGGCTTCTTGTTGGTACAATGGCTCCATTCTCCTGCAGAATTTGTTGCAATGTGATTTCAGAGTAGGAATGGAAGGCCATTCAGTGCTATCTGCTCTCCCGTGTGTGGGCGGGACACTCCGTTGCCGCTGTACATAGAGGCTTCTGTGTGGGTGTAGTAATTGGGAACACCTGTTCTCAGGCAGCAGGGTTTTTCTATTTTGTACATTGCATGGCTTGATATTGCGAGCAGGATGGAATAGGTATTTTTGGATGAGACTGGTGTGCCTTTTGCGGACAATGTCCATATTCTGCGCTGTTATGTAGCAGCCGCCGTGTGCTTCTCCATGTTTTGCACACAAGGGTGTGTCCTATTTTGCCATCACATTACTCCCTGTTCGGGACACTTGTGTGACATCCAGTTGACAACTGTGAGTTGTCGGTTGGGGACATGATTGATGCAGGAAGGCCACGTGACATGTGCCTTCAGGGTGGGGCTGGTGTGTGGGGTGTGTAGTTGTGACCCTGTGGTGTTTGTGTGCAGCCCATGCGTGGCGCTGTCGTTGGCCTCTGCGTTGTGTGCATGTGTACCTGCGTCATCGCCGCTGCGCTGCGGTGCCGTGACGGGGACGTCACTTCCTGGTCCCGGGTAGTGGGTGCCCAGGATGTTGCGAGTTGTTTTATTTTAACAGGTGGGACATGTGTGGGTACAGTGGTGGATGTGTCCTGTCCACACAGGGGTGTCTGGGGGGCCATGTACAGTTTTCCGCCCTTGCATTGTGTGCAGTGTTTGCGTGCCTTGTTGTGTGTCTGCCTACCTGCGTTGTCGTGGCGCGTTCACTCCTAGGTGGTGCATCAGGTACAGCATGGGGATGGCCTGGAGAGCAGGATTCATTTCGGGGTGGGCCGCCTTTTTGGTCTCCGTACTCAACAGTCGGGTTTCCGCCTTGGTATCTCGTGCGGTGTCTCTTTGCCGGTGAGGCTGTTTGGTTGTGGCATCGTAATTTGGACGCCGGGCGGTACGTCATTTCGTCGGACGGTGTGTCTCCATTGGCTCGCGCCACTACGTAGACGGGCGCACTTTGATGGCGGGCGGCGTCGCAGGCTTACGGGCGGTGTTTGGCTGACTTTTCACATCCTAATTTGGCGGGCGTGTGGGCCATTGCTGGCGGACGGTAACTAGCGGTTTTTGCCTCCGACAGCACGGCGGTAGTGCTTCCGCCCGACATCGTAATGGGCCCCTTAGTTATTTTTAAAATTGATATTACTTACCTTAAGTCGAAATTCTTGACCACGATATTCTTGCTGTTGATATTTCTGAACCACGATATTAATGACTCGATATTTGTGCAACTCGATATTTTTTACTCAATATTCTGTCACTGCACCAATATGGATAAGTGGTACAATATTGCTATCGATTTGACAAATGAATTGGGAATGATAATAAGCTGAAAAATATTTAATTATTTTGAATATTCTTGAAAGGTGATTTTGAGTTGTTTGTGGCAAAATGAAATGTGGTTCGAGGGCCGAGTAAGAAGGAAAAAGAATAAAGATTCAGTGAAATGTTTAATATGTCTTCTATGTCTTTTGTGTAGACACTTGAGCATGTTCCCTTTAAATGTTGTGGTCTGAGAAAGGCGTCCATCCATATACAAGCCTCGGGGAAATTAGCTGAAACGCATTGGGTTTGTGATGTCTCTTTGTAATGGATTGAAATAAAGTACACCAATTACACCAGTATTGGGCCTGCAGTCTAAACTCTTGCTTCAGGTCGGGGCAGCGTACATAGCAGGTGTCCATTTCCTGAATACCAAGGCTGCCCTGTGAGGGTTGGAAGCCTGAGAAATGGAAGGTGACAGTGTTTTTGTGAATAGTTTAGCAACCGACCCTCCCATGACATGCATAGTTTGGAATTGGTAAAATGCTCAGGTATAATGTGATGCTTTTTGTGAGTCTGCTAGCACTGGAGAAGGAGAAAAGATACGCCGAACACAACCATTAAAGGTTGAGCACTGATTTACTTTGGGTTGGAGAATGCGAGGGAGTTGGCTTGCCTCTCAGGACATCCTGTCTGGTGAAGAGCGCATGTGCTAATAATAAGAGAACAGAATGATTATGGACAGTGTGAATAAAGGGCTGGAAGCCTTTAAAAATGTGTTCACCACAGACAAAAGTTCAGTGGTGGGGGAAGGAGCAGGCAATGAAGGACAGGTAACATTACAGTCGCAGTTGCGCAAACTGGAAAAACTTAAAATCAACAGATGGTGGGAAGGAACAATCCTACAACAGTACTTAGATGTAGATGGGTAATCTACGGATTTATATAGTACCAACACATGGTAGTCTGAGTGATGAACTGCTACAAGAATGGACACGTAACAATATGGACTGCTCTAAGGGAATGATCTGGATACTGATTAAGCATGCATGGGAAGAATATGAGAGTACAATTAACTTAATTGAAAATCTGGAAAAGGAATTAGAGTCCCATGAAGAAATGCATGAGATAAATACCTATATAGAAATTATAGAAATAAGGGTGAAACATATGAGGAAGATATAAAGAAATGAAAACACTGGAAATTTTACAAGAGATAAAATGGATTATAAAAATGGACGAGTCCTTACATTTGCCAAAAATTATGACTATGCAGTAACAACCCAAAAAACGAATCCAAATGTATAAGAACATGATGGAAATGTTTCTGAATGCTGTCAGTCCTAAGTTCTGATATAGGCTCAGATACAGCAAGGGCAATCACAGGATCTACAAGTAACTCAAGCCCAGGAAGTGTGCTTTTAAACGAGTACAAGGTGCTGCAACAAGGATGACAAGCAGAACTTAAACAAATAAAAAAGGAGATGGAGACAACAAAATAAAAAGAAGAAGAAGAGGAAAAGAAATAAAAAGTGGAGGCAAATTTACCTGAAGTAGTGCCAAGACCAATAATCAGTCAAAATGAATGAAAATAATATATAAAATGTGACAGAAAAAGAGTTATCAAAGGAGGAACTTGGACCAATCATTATGCCCAATCGCAGAATTTATTTACGCAAAAAATAGGATAGACCTGTTTTATTTTGTTCGTAAACTGAAATGAATAAAAGCACATTCGATATTGAGAAATAGAAGTAGCGACAACAGGGACCCTATCCCTGCTGATAACATGACACTATTGAAGGGAGATGAAAGCGAAGGGTTATGTAATGCACATGACTTAAATCAAAATGATAATGTAATGGAGAACCTGAGCTCAGAGAGAGATGTAAATGCAAAAATTAAAAGCTTGAATGAGATCGGTTTAAAAATTAACAAGAGCAGTAATACAGCTTTCAAACCAAAATCCAGATGTATTCCAATGTTACTGTGTGACACAATTGATATGTTTCAAGAAGTGATGATTAAACAACAGAAACATCTGAGTAGACAAATATTCAAAAATCAGAAACAAAAATGGAACCTTAATTGGTCACAGTATAAAGCTCTTTGACATCTGTCAGCAAAGGAAGAGTGTATCGTTAAACCATACGAAAATGGTGGTAATGTAGTGCTCTGGAGCAAGCAACTGTATGTGGAGGAGGCCCAAAGGAAATTAAAGGACACCACTTGTTATCAACCAGTAGAGAGGAGGTATCATAGGAAACTTGTAGGGAAATATCATAATATTTTGCTTACTTGTAATGATGATGGATTTGGAACATGAAGAATATCAATTTCTCAAAACAAACAATTCTACTATTCTTACCTTCTACTCGCTACCAAAAGAACCTAAGAATAAAGCAGTACCACCAGGCCAACCTATTGTATTGGCCATAGGGAGACTTCTGGAAAGGACGTCTGTTTACCTTGACCATTTTTTTTTCCCATTTGTAGAGACCTTGCCATCATATCTAAGAGACCATACAGACTACTTGAGTCAGTGATGTCACTGACCATGTCATGAGTGACGTAATATGTGAGGTCATAAACAGTGCATTGCGGGGGCGTAAGTTAAGAGTTAGCTCAGGTAAATATCACTGCTGAATTTCTATAGTTTTGTGCATGTATAATCTGAGCCTAACTATAACACCCCTGAAAACTTTGTTTTTTTCAGTGAATTTCTAATGTTTTTCAAATTCTATGTCCTAACTATAATGCCACTCTAACCTTTGTTTTTTTCCAGTGAATTTCTATGTTTTTTTAAATGTTTGTTTCCTAACTATAATGTCCCTGTAACCTTTGTTTTTTTGTGTATTTCAAAGGATTTGTTTTATTTTATTTCCTAACTGTAACCTGTAGCCTTTCAGAGTGGGTGTGTGAGTGGCTGTATAGGTCAGTGAGTAGGTGTATGAGTGGCTGTATGAGTGTGTGAGTGGGTATGCGAGTGGGTGTTTGAGTTAGTGTGTGAGAGTCTGTGCGGGTCTGTGAGTGGATGTACAAGTGGGTTTGTAGGTGTCTGAGTGGGTGTGACTGTCTGAGTGGGTCTGGTAGTGGATGTATGAGAGGGTCTGAGTGTGTCTGTGAGTGGGAGTGAGAGTGTCTGAGTGGGTGTGAGAGTGTCTTAGTGAGTCTGTGAGTGGGTATGTGAGTATCTGAGTATGTCTTCGAATGGGTCTGTGAGTGGTTGTCTGAGTGCCTGTGTGGGTATTTAAATGGGTGCAAGTGTTTGGGTGGATCTGTGAGTGGGTATGAGAGTATCTGAGTGGGTCTGTGAGTGGGTGTGTGAGTATCTAAGTGGGTCTGTGAGTGGGTGTCTGATTGTCTGTGTGGATCTGTGAGTGGGTCTGTGAGTGTCTGTTTGGGTCTGTGAGTGGGTGCCTGAATGTCTGTGTGAGTCTGTTAGTGGGTGTGTGAGTATCTGTGTGAGTATGTGAGTGACTGTGTGAGTGCCTGTGTGGATCTCTGAGTGGGTGTGTAAGTGTCTGTGTCAGTCTGTGAGTGGGTCTGTGAGTTCCTGTGTGGGTCTGCCATGGGGTTGTGTCTGTGGGTCTGTGAGTAGGTATCTGTGTGGGTCTATGAGTGGGTGTGTGAGTGTCTGTGTGGGTTTGTGAGTGGATGTGAGAATGCCTGTATGGGTCTGTGAGTGGGTGTCTGAGTGGGGCTGTTAGTGAGTGTGTGAGTATCTGTATGGGTCTGTAGCTGGGTGTAAAAGTGTCTGGGTGCATCTGTGAGTGGGTTTGCGAGTATCTGGGTGGGTCTGTGAGTGTGTGTGAGAGTATCTGTGTGGGTACGTGAGTGGGTGTGAGTGTTGGAGTGGATCTGTGAGAGGATATGAGAGTATCTGAGTGGGTGTGTGAGTGGGCCTATGAGTGGGTATGAGAGTGTCTGAGTGGGTCTGTGAGTAGGTGTGTGAGTGTCTGAGTAGATCTGTGAGTGGGTGTCAGAGTATCTATGTGGCTCTGTGAGGGGGTCTGTGAGTGTCTGTTTGGGTCTGTGAATGGGTGCTTCAGTATCTGTGTGAGTCTGCTAGTGGGTGTGTGAGTACCTGGGTGAGTATGTGAGTGACTCTGTGAATGCCTGTGTGGATCTCTGAGTGGGTGTGTGAGTGTCTGTGTGAGTCTGTGAGTGGGTGTGTGAGTTCCTCTATAAGTCTGTGAGTGGGTGTGTGAGTGCCTCTATGAGTATATGAGTGGCTGTGTGAGTGCCTGTGTAGATCTCTGAGTGGGTGTGTGAGTGTCTGAGTGGGTCTGTGAATATGTCTGTGAGTGTCTATGTGGGTCTGTGAGTGGATGTGAGAGTGCCTGTATGGGTCTGTGAGTGAGTGTCTGAGTGGGTCTATTAGTGGGTATGTGAGTATCTGTATGGGTCTGTGATTGGGTGTATAAGTGTCTGAGTGCATCTGTGAGTGGGTTTGCGAGTGTCTGGGTGGGTCTGTGAGTTTGTGTGAGAGTGTCTGAGTGGGTCTGTAAGTGGGTGTGTGAGTGTCTGAGTAAATCTGTGAGTAGGTATGTGAGTGTCTGACTGGGTCTGTGAGTGAATGTGCATCTATGTGGGTCTTTGAGTGGGTGTATCAATACCTGCGTAGGTCTGTAAGTGGGTGGGTGAGTGTCTATGTGGGTCTGTGAATGGGTCTGAGAGTGCCTGGATAACTCTGTGAGTAGGCATGTGAATGCCTGCATAGGTCTGTGAGTGGGTGCGTCACTGCCTGTGCAGGTCCTTAAATGGGTATTGATAGTACCTGTATGGCTGTTTGAGTGGGCCTGAAAGTGTTTTTTTTCAAAGTGCATCAAGATTCACGAATCTGCCATGCTGAGCCTTGTGGGGGCTATGCAGATTCCCGAAGTGGAAAAAAACCCGATATAACTCAAATTTGTTCCAAACATAGGTCCCTTTCACACTCTTCCAACACACCCATAGGGTTAGGGTACCTCTACGTTGAACCATTTAATCATTTTGCAGATACATTTTAAGACTCATGGACCATTCCCCAATACTTAAAATGGTGACCAAAACCTCCCAGTCAGGTTTTGGTCAGCCAATCATGGCATTGCTGGTGGCTTCATTTCCACCGCGGGGGATCTGCGAAGGGTTCACACCCCTAGATATCTATTTTTTGTTTTCCATCAATATCTCAAAAACTAGTGAATGGATTTACACCAGATCACAAAAAGCATGCTTTCTTGACCAAGATCTAGTTTTCTGCTAAATTTGGTGCTATTTCGTTCAGCGATTCGGGTTGTAGTTGTGTCTAAAATCTCTCTAGGAATTAACATGGGAAACAGTTTTTTTTAAACCCTCTTTTTCTCAGACCCTTCTTGACTGATTAACCTGAAACTTTCCATGCACAACTAGACAAAGTGGAAAACTTTTTGGAGAAAAGTTTGTGAAGATCCGTTAAACAGTGCTAAAGTTATAAGCAAGTCAAAAACAATTTTCCTATGGAAAATAGGTCGTAAATATAACTACCTTCTGGCAATAGCCAGTGGGTAGGTGCAGTTAGGACCAACTTTTACCATAGACAAAGAGTTTTATGTTTTGCTAATAACTTTAGCGCCATTTGACAAATCTTCCCCAAATTTAAAACAATAGTGTACTAGTTAGTTAAGCTGCTGTCTGTAAAGTTTCGGGATAATTGATCAAGCGGGGGTCGAGAAAAGGGGGTTCATAAATCATTTTTTCCCTATGAAATGTCTATGGGGATTTAACATTTTTTAACAAGACTAAAAGCCCAAACCACTGAACGGAATTACACCAAATTTTGCAGAAAGGTAGATCTTGGTCTAGAAAGATCCCTTTTTGTAATTTTGTTTAAATCTGTTAAATAGTTCAGGAGTTATTAAAGAAGGAACATTTTAGATATCTAGGGATGTGGATCATTTATGGATCAAGCTGCAGGAGATCTGTGGGTACCCGCAGAGGGTCTGAGGGTCCGGAGGCAAAGCAAGGCCCTGATTGGCTGGCCACAACCTGAAAGGAAAGTTGCGGCTGCCATTTTATTTCTCGGTCAGCCGGGGGGGCAAAAGAAAAGTGAAAAATAAGATAAGGGGTCATGATAGAGGTATCCTGACCCATAGGGCACATGGAGGGGTCTGTAAGGGACCCCTTATGGGAAAAAAATTGCAGATTGTTTTTCTTTTTTGGGCCGAAGCACAGAGCCGCGGATCTACCATAGCGATCAGTGCGACCCCACTGTAAATCTGCGATGTATTGGCAGATCTGAAACCCAAGGGGAAAAAACCACTTACTCACCAAATCTCTGCGAGTGTATGCAGTGTGGTCGTCCACAGGGCTTGGCCACAGGTAGTGATTTTATTAACGTACATTAATTATATATTACTTTACGTAAAAATAAAATAGAAATTCATTGAAAAAGCCAAAGGTTACAGGGACATTATAGTTGGGTTGATGTTTAATCCATGCAAAACCATTGAAATTCAGCAGTTATAGTTATGCTTATAGTTATACTTATCTGAAGAAACTATAACTCATGCTGTTAAGTAACTTTAGGCCATGAATTATGGTTTCTTAACATAAGTATAACAATAAGTATAACTATAACTGCTGAATTTCTATGGTTTTGTGTGGGTAAAATGTCAACCTAACTATAACTTCCCTGTAACCTTTGGTTTTTTCAGTGAATATATACATATATACCCATCCCAGCCATATGTGTTTTGATAATAGAAGTGGTTTAGCGATTTTGGATTACTTTATAACAGATTTAATCATTTGCAAATGAAAAAGTTAAAGCATATGACATTACGGCTAATGTGAAATGCCTTGGAACTGATGTTGAAGTTAGCGTCCCAGTTGCTATTTGTTTTTTAAATTGCACAGTGTGAAGTTGGTGGTGTTCCCTTTAAAAGGGACGTTCTTTATACACACATGCTCTATGACCCTGTGGAAGGCTATGGCTGAAACGTATCGGTCGACTATCGATCTACTATACGTTTATTGCAATTTACTGTTAATTAAAGTGCAATAAAGAAACCGCTATTTTGAATGAGCCGTGCCACTTGCCTCCTTAGATCCCGGCCTCTGATGAGAGGAAAGATGGGTAGTTGGGAGCCCACTTTTATATATATATCAAAATGGTGGTCGTCATCATGAACAAGGCTGCGTCTGGTAGCCGAAACGCATAGATGATTTTGTCATTTCCATTATAAAATTGGGTGAATTTCACAGGAGTGTCGACATAGTTCTTTGAGGGAGAACGTCTTAGCAAGATATGTGAAGCGTGGCGGAGGCCTCGGCGATACAGCACCACCAGCAGTTGGGAAACACGCCAGCAACCGCATTGACAGAGTGAAGAAGTTACGAGGCAGGCGTGCCCCCCGCTTTCCTGAAGAAAAATATAGGGAGAGGAAACGTGAGCCTGGAGTCAGAGGACGCCCGACGGACGGGGAACTTTACCTCCGGGTAAGTGGCGAGTGAAGCGGGAGCCGGGATCAGCATAATCGGCTTTCACCAGAGAGGGGAAGCGCATAGTTTGATGCAGAGCTAAAGTGGAGTCACACAGTACATTGGATTCAAAGTAAATGAGTGACGAGGAGCATGCTGTGAGGGAGCTGGAAGCTTTGAAGTTGTTTACAGAGATAAGCTCCAAAAGCCCGAATCTCGGAGCTAGCAATGTGACATTGGGCAGTATTAATGATTTGTGGAAGAACATACAGCAGTGGGAGAAACTCAAAAAGAGGGAAATATCACGTTGGTGGGAAACTGCCTCATTAAAACAATACGTGCAAGGGGGGCGGGTGCCAAGGGGTTTGAGAATAATGATCACCCCGACTTAAGAGAATTCTAACCCTTATTTATTATAGGAATGGGCAGAACACAATGCGGAAAGCTCCATGGGCATGATTCATATTTTGATTAGGCCTGGGCGGAGCTCGTGGAGTTTCACTCTGCGGAATTCCGCGGGGTTACCAAAAAACTCTGAAAGATTCCACGGAGTTCCGCAAATGAGCAGATGATATCCCCACAACCCCCACTGGAGGTTAAAAGTGCCTTGCTATTTATTTCCAGTTCTGTCCATTAAGCAGCAGTTTGTTTTTAGTAACTTGCATCAGGCTCTTGGCTATTGTATCTACTGCACGCCTTGAATTAGTGACTCATGTAATAATGTTCCGAAATCATAGACATCATAATGAAAATGAAAGGGTAATGTGCAGCGCTCGGCAACCGGCAACACATGAGTGGCCCCTCTGCTGCTTCGCACTCATGCACCCACTAATTACCATTCCTCGGTGTCGGTGCTGGCAGTGGCACATGACTGCAGGTGTCAATTTAGATTCCCAAAATTAATTAGCAACTTTTATAATTGGGAAAACAAGGCAAAGTACAAACTCTAGAATTTCACTCGTAGTCTCATCAGCACTTTCTGAAAGTGGTACCGTAACTGCAAGGGGCTTTTTCCATTTTCCACCCTGCCTGACTCCTGAAACGTAATATTCCTCATTGTAGGCCAACATTAGTATTCGTGTTCTTTTCTAAGAGCCCTTTTTCTGGTAGCCTAAAATACAGAACCATAGTGTTTAAAAGTTTTATTACTAGGCGGTTTTTCCCAAAGACCACCTGTTATGTAATTAGAAATAGAATGTATACCACAATCACAGATTTACTGTTGGTCTAAGGCCTGACACTTTTAGACTGTGGAACTGCTTCATGGCGCCATGCAAACATCACCCTCATACTCTTTTGAAAAGGTAACAGACATAAAGCTGTGGCACAAACACCACACAGACAGCGACCAGAGTTTGTTCTCTGTTCTAAAATATTTTATTGTACATGTTTCAATATGTACAGAGGCACATACGGGAAGTAAGTGAGCAGCTGACTGGATAGGGACGATGGTTTGGGGACCCGATGACTCCATGTCATCGGGACTCAAATTGTTATTCCTGGGTTAGGCTTACATATCAGTGCATTCTAGGAGTTGTGGTCTATGTTTATTTTAATTGAGCTAATTAGACTGATGCACCCAGGACCATTGATCTGTAAAAATCAAAGTCTACCATTTCTGTCTTTTGTGAGATGTTAGCAGTATTCACCCGTGTGTCTCCTCTCACGCTGCGCCCAGACCAAAGCATTTCAAATGTCCGCAGAAAGCGGAAGTATTGAAGGCATCGAAAGTAAACAGTAATTGGACCGAAGTCGGACTGCGAGCAGCAGCAGATCCAGAGTGGAGGTGAGACTAGCATATGGGGAAGAAGAGAAACGCAGCTAATGCTCTTGCACGTCTCGGTGTACACTCTTTCATGTGTTATACAGTGTGTGTATGAACAATATGGTTCTGAAGCTCTGTGCTGCTTTGCAATATATTTGATTGTACATGCTGAAATTTAGTGCTGAATTGGTTGTGGGCAGAGGAATGAGCTGAGTTCTGGACAGAGTCTGAAAGGCACCCAGGAGAGTTGCGTGAATGTAGAGCTCAGGAATCTAGCAGCGGACCGAACCCGTGCCTCACAGTCAAGGGAGGTTCAGGATAGTGGGCTCCTTTAGGAGGTGGTTGTTCTGCCGGGACTCGCTGGATGCTGTGTGTGGATGCATCCTTTGATCTGGCCCTGATGGTCCCTGCTGTCTCGGCTGCAGATAGCGCTCCAATGCGCCCTAGGCATCAATGTGTAAAAGCCATCTCTATCTAAGGAGACCAAAATTTAGGGGTGAGCTGGGCGCTCTGTTAAACTCTGCTCAGCTGGTGGATGATGGAGGTTTTTTTGCCTAATTTTGCATTCCTAGCGGAGCGTGGAGTACCAAAACTCCACAAACTCCGCCGGCGGAATGGAGTTTACTGCCCACCCTTAATTTTGATAAAGTATGCGGAGATTGAAAGATCAGAAATTATTCAAAAAATCAAAGATTTATCAACAGTCCTGAATAAAGAAACAGATCAAACCAGAATTTTGAAATTTAAGATTGATTCGAAAGGATGGTTAGAAAAATATGAATGGAGGATAAAAGATAGAAAAGCCACAAAGTTCCTGCGCGATCGCCTAGATTATGAGAACTGGCAAATATACACTTTTGCAAAGCGTTTTGACACGATCAGGAGACAGAAGATTCAAGACACTAATAAACCCCAACAGGAATTTTCACAAAGCAAAATGAACTCGGACACACGATCAGAATTAGAGCAGGAAGATCTAGCAAGGAATGAAGGAGAAATAACTTGCTTCATGGTTGCTGATAAATTACGTTTTTTACAGTTAGAGAACAAATCATTGAGCAATAAGGGGTGAGGAAGACCCTGAGAAAAAGAAAACAGAGGACAGGGACAAAGGAGAAACACATGAAAAAATAACAGGGAGATCAACACGGTCCAATTCGAAACAGATAGTCCAGAAATGAAAGGAAATAACACAGTGGTTAATCTGAGTCAGATCCAACTGTCTGGGGATGAAATGTCTACCTTGAAACTGGGACTCTCCTATTGCCACAAACGTGATTTTAACTATGCCCAAAGTAGAATGGACTTGTATTGATACATAAGGAAATTAAAGGTAACAAAAATTCGTAAGATGAAGGAAGTAACTGTGTCACTAATCGCGGGGACTGAGACCTCGGAAAGAAACTTGCACCCCAATCTTGCTGTTTCAGATTTGGAAACATTAGAAGATCTATGGTCATTACAAGAATAAAGTGAAACATCGCAAGATTTTCAAGGACTACTGGATATTGAAAATCTGGAGTGAGACAATTTAAACCTAGCAACAGGAAGAATTACTCCGTTTCGACCGAAATCTAGATATATTCCCCAAATGACAAAGGATAATCTGGTTATCTCTGCACAGAATGTGATAAGAGATTTGAGACAGCTATATCTGAAAATATAAACAAATCACAAGATTTAAGAGAGAAAAGGCTATTTGACACGATTAACAAAATCAAGAACTCACCTGAAGTAGTGGTGTAGCCCTCGGATAAAGGGGAGAATATTGTCTTATGGGACAAGCAGCTATACAAAATGGAAGCGTTGACCCAGCCAAACAACATAGAATGTTATAAACATATAATAATGGATGAATATGAGGACGTTAAAGAAAACTTCACAAGCAGACTGAGAACATGGAAAAACAAGACCTTTTAAGCTGGGATGAGTACTGCTTTCTAAAACAAGATAATCCAGTACCACCAGTGTTCTATATGATCACCAAAATTCACAAAGACTTGAACAGGCACCCGGGTAGACCTATAATTTCTGCCCCGAATAGTGTATTTGAAAATTTGTCAAAGTATATTGATTATTATTTAAACCCCATTGCAACTACCCTCCCGTCGTATATAAAAGATTCAGGTGACTTTTTAAAGCATATTTATGATGTTAAATGGGAAGATAAAATGCTTTTGATGACTTTAGACGTCTTTACTTTATATACGAGTATAAGAGATCAGGGCGGGTTTAGGGCAACACAACAGTTTTTACGTATGAGACCTAGCAGATTTGCGAAGCATAACACAATGTTGCTAGAGATGATGCATTGGTATTTATCAAGAAACATATATTTTTTTAAGATGAATTGTTTCAACAAGAACAGGGGATGGCCATGGGCACCTGCTTCGCCCCCCATAATGCAAATTTGCATTTAGGCTGGTGGGAGGAGCAGGTGTTCGGTGGGCCTACATCTTGAAAAACCCCTGCAAAAGATTTTATGTACGGAGCACTACGTTACCTGTACACAAAAGAATTTTGCAGCATATAAGAGCAATAGTGAACAATGATTGTATTTATCCAATAGCTAGACACTTTGAGAAACACCATCATAGTAATCCCACAACATTAAGATATAGTTGCATTGCACAAACACTGAAGAAAAAAGGGGACAGAGAAAATGAGCTGAGGAAACAGGAAATATTCTTCATCCTGGAGTTAGATAGTAAAGAGCCAAATGGCTTTAACATGGATGAGGAATTGTAGACTTACTTATACTGAATCCAGGCCCCATAAGAAACACTCCTCAGAGGGTGTTGTACGAAAGATGTTTTATATTTAACATAAAATTAGAGGGTTAATAATGTTTATTAGCACTATGCACGTTAGAAAAACTGCACTTTATTATTTTTTTCATTTTTCCATTTTTAAATCTTGGAATTATTATTAACATACACTGTAAGAGGAACTGGCAAAGAAACAAGTATAAAAAATAACATGCTTTTTATACATTCTTCTATTTATTAAGGTATGCTTTTAAAGGGGAACTATCCCAAAAAAGAAGTATTTTTACCAGTAAGGTGTTTATAAGAAAATCAATCATTAAGAAAAATGTTCATGGAGTTAGAAAAATGAATTATTCATTTAATGTTTATTGGGAGATATAATAAATGAAAAGACAGCAAGAAAGATGTACGAATGAATAAGCCACATTTCATTGTAGAATGAATGTATTTGCATGTTATAAGATGACGCTGACTTGTTCTGTCACAGTGTATGGTATTGTTATTTATTTTTCCTACTTTTGTTTTTAATGCTGATAAAGAAACACATATAATGATTTGTAAAATTGGTGCTCGTCATCGTGAACAAGGCTGCGTCTGGCAGCCAAAACGTGTAGATGGCTTTCTCATTCCCGTAATAAAATTTGGTGAATTCACAGGAGTGCTGACATCATTCTTTGAGGGAGAGCGTCTTGGCAATATATATATAAGCGCGATCCTCTGTAATCTCCTGAAAAGATCGAAGCAGACACCATACGCAGAGGAATTCTGTTTTAATCACCTACCACCATTATATATATATGACCCTGTTGAAGGCTCCGGCCGAAACACGTTGGTCTTTGTTTTATTTTGCACCCATGGTTGTCACATTGTGATTAACTAAATAAACTCACTGAGCTGCTGAGACCTGGCTGTGCTGCTTTTTCATCCTTTTTTCCCCTTGGATTGGATTGTGGAATTTTGTTTTGGATATATATATATATATATATATATATATATATATATATATATATATATATATATATATATATATATTCACTGAAAAAACCAGAGGTTTTAGGGACAGTTATAGTTAGTTGGACATTGCACTCGTACAAAACCCGTGAAATTCCCCTGTTATAGTTAGTTCAGCTAACTATAACTCGCGCCCCACAATGCACTGCTGATGACATCACATATTACATCACTCATCACATGGTCAGTGACATCACTGATGACATCACTGATGACATCTCAAATGACATCACTGATGACATCACTGATGACATCATCCAGTGACTGTGTGTTTCTGTAAAGTTTAAATATGTTTAATATATATAGGGAAAGGCGTATTGAAGAATGAGTGGGTGTATAAGTGTCTGAATGGATGATTTAGTACGTGAGTGACTGACTCTACAAGTGAGTGATTAAACGTATCTTACTGAATGCATGGGTTAGTGACTAAACTGTGTGAATGTCTGTATCCGTCTGTTTGTTGGTGTGTAAGTGGATGCATGGATTTGCGAATAGCTACATGAGTGTCTATATGGGTTATTGATTGGTTCTCTGAGTATCTGTATGGCTGCCTGAGTGTTTGTGTGGGTGGGGTGTGTGTGACTCTATACATAGATGTGTGAGTGGGTGATTCACTGGGTGCATGATTTCAAGAGTGCATCTGTGATGGACTGCTTGGGTGGGTGAGTGTGTGTATGGGTGTGTTAGTGAGTGAATGTATATCTCAGTGGTACATGTGCGAGTAACTACATATGTAAAAGGCAGTATATATGTGTGTTAGAGTATTTAAATGGCTATAAGTGAGAGTGTGTTATTGTGAGAGTGGCTGTATGGATGCGTGTGTGCTTGTATCAGTTATTGTATAAGAGCGTAAGAATGTGCTAGTATTTGTATGAGTAAGTGAGCTGGTGTGTGTATAACTTTATAGGTGAGTAAATGGGTGTGTGATTAATTTTTTGCATGACTGACTAGGTGTGTGAGTACCTCTATGGATGAGTGGCGGTGTGTGAGTGTTTATATAGGTGTATGAGTGCATATGATAGTCCTGTACTGAGTGACTGTAAGTATGAGTGACTGTACAGGTGAGTGAGTGGATGTGTGTGTAGACCTAAGAATCAGTGAGTGGGTATGTAGTTTTTGGTGTTGGAGTGTCTATGGTTTTGAGAATGGCAGTCTGTAATTTAGAGTGGGTGTATCAAAAGTTATATTAGGGTGTGAGAAGATGCATGAAATTATCACATGGATGATGTCATCAGTGATGTCATTTGAGATGTCATCAGTGATGTCACTGACCATGTGATGAGTGATGTAATATGTGACATCATCAGCAGTGCATTGCGGGGGCGCGAGTTATAGTTAGCTGAACTAACTATAACAGGGGAATTTCACGGGTTTTGTACGAGTGCAATGTCCAACTAACTATAACTGTCCCTAAAACCTATGGTTTTTTCAGTGAATTTCAAAGGTTTTTTAAATGCTAATTTCTAACTATAACGTGTCTGAAACCTATGGTTTTTTCAGTGAATTTCAAAGGTTTTTTAAATGCTAATTTCTAGCTATAACGTGCCTGAAACCTATGGTTTTTTCAGTGAATTTCAAAGGTTTTTTAAATGCTAATTTCTAACTATAACGTGCCTGAAACCTATGGTTTTTTCAGTGAATTTCAAAGGTTTTTTAAATGCTAATTTCTAACTATAACGTGCCTGAAACCTATGATTTTTTAAGTGAATTTCAAAGGTTTTTTAAATGCTAGTTTCTAACTATGCCAACAGAGGTAGGACATGTGAAGAAAGAAGAAAAAACGCACAGAAAGAAGCAAAAGATGTGCAGAAAGAACCAACAGAGGAGCAGAAAGAGGCCTTGTTGCAAAATCATCCTGTGCCCACAACTTTTTCAGACGGGTACTGGTGGTAACTGACTCTGACTAACCAGAGCCAGTGCGCGTTTGCACTGTGGTGAAGGGAGGGGGGCCTGAGGTGACATGTGTGCAAACGCGCCCGTGGCGCGTTTTAAGTTGCGGGATTAAGTCCCCTTGAATCCTGAGGGTCCCTGGGGCCCAACTAGCCCCCCAGGCACCTACAGTTAGGACCACAGAGCTGAGTTGCAGAGAGGCGTTCCGAGGCCACGCACCTTTTTTCACCTCTCTGCAACGCAACTCTGTTGTGCTTACTGAAGGTACCTGGTGGGCTAGGTGGCCCCCAGGATTCAAAGGGAATTAACTCCCCAACTTAAAACGCACCACAGGGCGTGTTTGCGCACATGTCACCTGAGGCCCCGCCCCCTCCCTTCACCACTGTGCAAACGAGCCCCGTGGCGCGTTTTAAGTTGGGGGAGTAGGTCACCTTGAATCCTGAGAGTCCCTGGGGCCCAACTAGCCCACCAGGTACTTCAAGTAAGCACCACAGGCCTGCGTTGCAACGCCTGTAACAAATTGTGCAGTTGTGTTTAGGTAGTGAAGAGGGTCGTGTTGGGGGTAGTGTTTTAGGGTTTAGGGTAGTGCAGTGGTGTTTGTGTAGTGTAGGTGGTCATTCTGGGGGTAGATTTAGGGTTTAGGGTAGTGCAGTGGTGTTTGGGTAGTGTAGGGAGTCGTGCTGGGGAGAGTGTTTTAGGGTTTAGGGTAGTACAGTGGTGTTTGGGTAGTGTAGGGGGTCGTGCTGGGGTTAGTGTTTTAGGGTTTTAGGGTTTAGGGTAGTGCAGTGGTGTATGGGTAGTGTAGGGGATACTGCTGGGGGTAGTGTTTTAGGGTTTAGGGTAGTGCAATGGTGTTTGGGTAGTGTAGGGGGTACTGCTGGGGGTAGTGTTTTAGGGTTTAGGGTAGTGCAGTGGTGTTTGGGTAGCTTAGGGGGTACTGCTGGGGGTAGTGTTTTATGGTTTAGGGTAGTGCAGTGGTGTTTGGGTAGTGTAGGGGTTCGTGCTGGGGGTAGTTTTTTAGGGTTTAGGGTAGTGCAGTGGTGTTTGTGTTAGTGTAGGAGGTCGTGTTTTAGGGTTTAGGGTAGTGCAGTGGTCTTTGGGTAGTGTAGGGAGTCGTGCGGGGGTATTGTTTTAGAGTTTAGGGTAGTGCAGTGGTCTTTGGGTAGTGTAGGGGTTGTGCGGGGGTAGTGTTTTAGGGATTAGGGTAGTGCATTGGTATTTGGGTAGTGTAGGGGGTCATGCGGGGGGTAGTGTTTTAGGGTTTAGGGCAGTGCAGTGGTGTTTAGGTAGTGTAGGGGGTCGTGCTGGGGGGAGTGTTTTAGGGTTTAGGGCAGTGCAGTGGTGTTCGGGTAGTGTAGGGGGTCGTGCTGGGGAAGTGTTTTAGGGTTTAGGGTAGTGCAGTGGTGTTCAGGTAGTGTAGGGGTCGTGCTGGGGGAGTATTTTAGGGTTTAGGGTAGTGCAGTGGTGTTCGGGTAGTGTAGGGGGTCATGCTGGGGTAGTGTTCTAGGGTTTAGGGCAGTGCAGTGGTGTTCGGGCAGTGTAGAGGGTCGTGCTGGGGGTGGTGTTTCAGGGTTTAGGGCAGTGCAGTGGTGTTCGGGCAGTGTAGGGGGTCGTGCAGGGGGTGGTGTTTCAGGGTTTAGGGCAGTGCAGTGGTGTTCGGGCAGTGTAGGGGGTCGTGCAGGGGTGGTGTTTCTGGGTTTAGGGCAGTGGTGTTCGGGCAGTGTAGGGGGTAGTGCAGGGGGTGGTGTTTCAGGGTTTAGGGCAGTGCAGTGGTGTTCGGGCAGTGTAGGGGGTCGTGCAGGGGGTGGTGTTTCAGGGTTTAGGGCAGTGCAGTGGTGTTCGGGCAGTGTAGGGGGCGGTGCAGGGGGTGGTGTTTCAGGGTTTAGGGCAGTACAGTGGTGTTCGGACATTGTAGGGGGTGGTGCTGGGGCTGGTGTTTCAGGGTTTAGGGCAGTGCAGTGGTGTTCGGGCAGTGTAGGGGGTCGTGCTGGGGCTGGTGTTTCAGGGTTTAGGGCAGTGCAGTGGTGTTCGGGCAGTGTAGGGGGTCGTGCTGGGGCTGGTGTTTCAGGGTTTAGGGCAGTGCAGTTGTGTTCTTGCAGTGTAGGGGGTCTTGCTGGGGCTGGTGTTTCAGAGTCTAGGGCAATGCAGTGGTGTTCGGGCAGTTTAGGGGGTCTTGCTGGGGCTGGTGTTTCAGGGTTTAGGGCAGTGGTGTTCGGGCAGTGTAGGGGGTCGTGCTGGGGCTAGTGTTTCAGGGTTTAGGGCAGAGCAATGGTGCTCAGGCAGTGTAGGGGGTTGTGCTGGGGGTGATGTTTCAGGGTTTAGGGCAGTGCAGTGGTGTTAGGGCAGTGTAGGGGGTCGTGCTGGGGGTGGTGTTTCAGGGTTTAGGGCAGTGCAGTGGTGTTCCGGCAGTGTAGGGGGTCGTGCAGGGGTGGTGTTTCAGGGTTTAGTGCAGTGGTGTTCGGGCAGTGTAGGGGGTCGTGCTGGGGTGGTGTTTCAGGGTTTAGGGCAGTGTAGTGGTGTTTGGGCAGTGTAGGGTGTCGTGCTGAGGGGTGGTGTTTCAGGGTTTAGGGCAGTGCAGTAGTGTTTGGGCAGTGTAGGGGGTCGTGCAGGGGGTGGTGTTTCAGGGTTTAGGGCAGTGCAGTGATGTTCGGCCAGTGTAGGTAGTCTTGCTGGGGTTGGTGTTTCAGGGTTTAGGGCAGTGCAGTAGTTTTCGGGCAGTGTAGGCGGTCGTGCTGGGGCTGGTGTTTCAGGGTTTAGGGCAGTGCAGTGGTGTTTGGGCAGTGTACGGGGTTGTGCTGGGGCTGGTGTTTAAGGGTTTAGGGCAGTGCAGTGGTGTGCGGGCAGTGTACGGGGTTGTGCTGGGGCTGATGTTTCAGGGTTTAGGGCAGTGCAGTGGTGTTCGGGCAGTGTAGGGGTCGTGCTGGGGGTGGTGTTTCAGGGTTTAGGGCAGTGCAGTGGTGTTCGGGCAGTGTAGGGGGTCATGCTGGGGCTGGTGTTTCAGGGTTTAGGGCAGTGCAGTGGTGTTCGGGCAGTGTAGGGGGTCGTGCTGGGGCTGGTGTTTCAGGGTTTTGGGCAGAGCAGTGGTGTTCGGGCAGTATAGGGGGTCGTGCTGGGGGTGGTGTTTCAGGGTTTAGGGCAGTGCATTGGTGTTCGGGCAGTGTAGGGGGTCTTGCTGGGGGTGGTGTTTCAGGGTTTAGGGCAGTGCAGTGGTGTTCGGGCAGTGTAGGGGGTCTTGCTGGGGGTGGTGTTTCAGGGTTTAGGGCAGTGGTGTTCGGGCAGTGGAGGGGGTCTTGCTGGGGGTGATGTTTCAGGATTTAGGGCAGTGCAGTGGTGTTCGGGCAGTGTAGGGGGTCTTGCTGGGGGTAGTGTTTCAGGGTTTAGGGTGGTGCAGTGGTGTTCGTGCAGTGTAGGGGGTCGTGCTGGGGGTGGTGTTTCAGGGTTTAGGGCAGTGCAGTAGTGTTCGGGCAGTGTAGGGGGTCGTGCAGGGGGTGGTGTTTCAGGGTTTAGGGCAGTGCAGTGGTGTTCTGGCAGTGTAGGGGGTCATGCTGGGGGTGGGGTTTCAGGGTTTAGGGCAGTACAGTGGTGTTCGGGCAGTGTAGGGGGTCGTGCAGGGGTGGTGTGTCAGGGTTTAGGTCAGTGCAGTGGTGTTCGGGCATTGTAGGGGGTTGTGCTGGGGCTGGTGTTTCAGGGTTTAGGGCAGTGCAGAGGTGTTCGGGCAGTGTAGGGGGTCTTGCTGGGGGTGGTGTTTCAGGGTTTAGGGCAGTGGTGTTCGGGCAGTGTAGGGGGTCTTGCTGGGGGTGATGTTTCAGGGTTTAGGGCAGTGCAGTGGTGTTCGGGCAGTGTAGGGGGTCTTCCTGGGGGTAGTGTTTCAGGGTTTAGGGCAGTGCAGTGGTGTTCGAGCAGTATAGGGGGTCGTGCTGGGGATGGTGTTTCTGGGTTTAGGGCAGTGCAGTAGTGTTCGAGCAGTGTAGGGGGTTGTGCAGGGGGTGGTGTTTCAGGGTTTAGGGCAGTGCAGTGGTGTTCGGGCAGTGTAGGGGGTCATGCACGGGGTGGTGTTTCAGGGTTTAGGGTAGTGCAGTGGTGTTCGGGCAGTGTAGGGTGTTGTGCTGGGGCTGGTGTTTCAGGGTTCAGGGCAGTGCAGTGGTGTTCAGGCAGTGTAGGGGGTCGTGCTGAGGCTGGTGTTTCACGGTTTAGGGCAGTGCAGTGGTGTTCGGGCATTGTAGGGGGTCGTGCTGGGGCTGGTGTTTCAGGGTTTAGGGCAGTGCAGTGGTGTTCGGGCAGTGTAGGCGGTCGTGCTGGGGCTGGTGTTTCAGGGTTTAGGGCAGTGCAGTGGTGTTCAGGCAGTGTAGAGGGTCGTGCTGGGGCTGGTGTTTCAGGGTTTAGGGCAGTGCAGTGGTGCTCGGGCAGTGTAGAGGGTCATGCTGGGGGTGATGTTTCAGGGTTTAGGGTAGTGCAGTGGTGTTCGGGCAGTGTAGGGGGTCATGCAGGGGCTGGTGTTTCAAGGTTTAGGGCAGTGCAGTGGTGTTCGGGCAGTGTAGGGGGTCGTGCTGGGGCTGGTGTTTCAGGGTTTTGGGCAGAGCAGTGGTGTTCGGGCAGTGTAGGGGGTCATGCTGGGGTAGTGTTTCAGGGTTTAGGGCAGTGCAGTGGTGTTCGGGCAGTGTAGGGGGTCGTGCTGGGGGTGGTGTTTCAGGGTTTAGGTCAGTGGTGTTCGGGCAGTGTAGGGGTCTTGCTGGGGGTGATGTTTCAGTATTTAGGGCAGTGCAGTGGTGTTCGGGCAGTGTAGGGGGTTGTGCTGGGGCTGGTGTTTCAGGGTTTAGGGCAGTGCAGTGGTGTTCGGGCAGTGTAGGGGGTCTTGCTGGGGGTGGTGTTTCAGGGTTTAGGGCAGTGGTGTTCGGGCAGTGTAGGGGGTCTTGCTGGGGGTGATGTTTCAGGGTTTAGGGCAGTGCAGTGGTGTTCGGGCAGTGTAGGGGTCTTGCTGGGGGTAGTGTTTCAGGGTTTAGGGCAGTGCAGTGGTGTTCGAGCAGTATAGGGGGTCGTGCTGGGGATGGTGTTTCTGGGTTTAGGGCAGTGCAGTAGTGTTCGAGCAGTGTAGGGGGTTGTGCAGGGGGTGGTGTTTCAGGGTTTAGGGCAGTGCAGTGGTGTTCGGGCAGTGTAGGGGGTCATGCACGGGGTGGTGTTTCAGGGTTTAGGGCAGTGCAGTGGTGTTCGGGCAGTGTAGGGTGTTGTGCTGGGGCTGGTGTTTCAGGGTTCAGGGCAGTGCAGTGGTGTTCAGGCAGTGTAGGGGGTCGTGCTGAGGCTGGTGTTTCACGGTTTAGGGCAGTGCAGTGGTGTTCGGGCATTGTAGGGGGTCGTGCTGGGGCTGGTGTTTCAGGGTTTAGGGCAGTGCAGTGGTGTTCGGGCAGTGTAGGCGGTCGTGCTGGGGCTGGTGTTTCAGGGTTTAGGCCAGTGCAGTGGTGTTCAGGCAGTGTAGGGGGTCGTGCTGGGGCTGGTGTTTCAGGGTTTAGGGCAGTGCAGTGGTGCTCGGGCAGTGTAGGGGGTCATGCTGGGGGTGATGTTTCAGGGTTTAGGGTAGTGCAGTGGTGTTCGGGCAGTGTAGGGGGTCATGCAGGGGCTGGTGTTTCAAGGTTTAGGGCAGTGCAGTGGTGTTCGGGCAGTGTAGGGGGTCGTGCTGGGGCTGGTGTTTCAGGGTTTTGGGCAGAGCAGTGGTGTTCGGGCAGTGTAGGGGGTCATGCTGGGAGTAGTGTTTCAGGGTTTAGGGCAGTGCAGTGGTGTTCTGGCAGTGTAGGGGGTCGTGCTGGGGGTGGTGTTTCAGGGTTTAGGTCAGTGGTGTTCGGGCAGTGTAGTGGGTCTTGCTGGGGGTGATGTTTCAGTGTTTAGGGCAGTGCAGTGGTGTTCGGGCAGTGTAGGGGGTCTTGCTGGGGGTAGTGTTTCAGGGTTTATGGCAGTGCAGTGGTGTTCGGGCAGTGTAGGGGGTCATGCTGGGGGTGGTATTTCAGGGTTTAGGGCAGTGCAGTGGTGTTCAGGCAGTGTTGGGGGTCATGAAGGGGGTGGTGTTTCACGGCTTAGGGCAGTGCAGTGGTGTTCGGGCAGTGTAGGGGGTCGTGCTAGGGGTGGTGTTTCAGGGTTTAGGGCAGTGCAGTGGTGTTCGGGCAGTGTAGGGGGTCATGCAGGGGCTGGTGTTTCAGGGTTTAGGGCAGTGCAGTGGTGTTCGGGCAGTGTAGGGGGTCATGCTGGGGGTAGGGTTTTAGGGTTTAGGGTAGTGCAGTGGTGCTTGTGTAGTGTAGGGGGTCGTGCTGGGGGTAGTGTTTTAGGGTTTAGGGTAGTGCAGTGGTGTTTGTGTAGTGTAGGGGGTCATGTTTTAGGGTAGTGCAGTGGTGTTTTGGTAGTGTAGGGGGTCGTGCTGGGGGTAGTGTTTTAGGATTTAGGTTAGTGCAGTGGTGTTTGGGTAGTGTAGGGGGTCGTGCTGGGGGTAGTGTTTTAGGGTTTATGGTAGTGCAGGGTGTTTGTGTAGTGTAGGGGGTCGTGCTGGGGTAGTGTTTTAGGGTTTAGGGTAGTGCAGTGGTGCTTGTGTAGTGTAGGGGGTCGTGCTGGGGTAGTGTTTTAGGGTTTAGGGTAGTGCAGTGGTGTTTGTGTAGTGTAGGGGTCATGTTTTAGGGTAGTGCAGTGGTGTTTGGGTAGTGTAGGGGTCGTGCTGGGGTAGTGTTTTAGGGTTTAGGATAGTGCAGTGGTGCTTGTGTAGTGTAGGGGGTCGTGCTGGGGTAGTGTTTTAGGGTTTAAGGTAGTGCAGTGGTGTTTTTGTAGTGTAGGGGGTCATGTTTTAAGATGCAATGCTCCAATACCTGACCAGTCTGCACTACATAAAACTGCAAAAAAACTAAAAATAAAAAGTGTTTTGCACACTTTTGTCATTGGGCTATATGTGGGCTACATCTGGGTAATATTTGTGCTACATTTGGGCTCTTTTTTCACTGGTGGCCATCTTGGAAGACTTCTTTGTTATGAAGTTTCCTAATTTCTTCATTTACTGCAGTCTCCTCAGTAGGAAATGCTTTCAGTTTTTTACTTTGATTCCATCAAGAAGGCATTCAGATGTGTCTCACATCTGCCATAAATTCAGAATGTTAGCACTCTAGTTGCTCATTAGATCACTGGAGTAAAGCTACTGCTCACCAGGGAGTTAACTGGTAGTCTGCTGCTGGTATTGAAAGTGATTGTTTCAGTCTGCATGTCAGAATTTTCTAATGAAATAGAAGAGGATTTGAGATCTCACTTAAAACATGCCCTAAATTTTCTTTCTGCAGCACTAACCATAATTTCTATTTCAAAAAGAACCCCTCATTTTGTTCCTTTTTAAAT
This sequence comes from Calotriton arnoldi, assembly GCA_963921515.1. Lineage (NCBI taxonomy): Eukaryota > Metazoa > Chordata > Amphibia > Caudata > Salamandridae > Calotriton > Calotriton arnoldi. Next base: position 1,486,372 of record CAWUFW010003555.1, on the reverse strand, counting down.
TAAATGTTTTAAGTGTTACCGGTTTATTCCAATCAAGATGGCTTCAGGTGTGCCATACTTTTGTCATAAGTAAGGCTGTTAGCGCTCTAGTTGTTCTTTAGAACACTCTGGGAAGCTGCAGTAGAACACAAAGGCATCAACTGGCAGGCTGCTCCTGTTGAAATATAACAGGAAGATATTTGAGATCACACTTGAAATATGTCCTAATTTTTCTTTCTACAGCACTAACCATAATTTCTATGACAAAATGAACCCCATCATTTTGTTCCTTTTTAAATTAAATGTTTTAAGTGTTACCAGTTTATTCCAATCAAGATGGCTTCAAGTGTGCCATACTTTTGTCATAAGTAAGGCTGTTAGCACTCTAGTTGTTCTTTAGAACACTCTGGGAAGCTGCAGTAGAACACAAAGGCATCAACTGGCAGGCTGCTCCTGTTGAAATATAACAGGAAGATATTTGAGATCACACTTGAAACATGTCCTAATTTTTCTTTCTACAGCACTAACCATAATTTCTATGACAAAATGAACCCCATCATTTTGTTCCTTTTTAAATTAAATGTTTTAAGTGTTACCAGTTTATTCCAATCAAGATGGCTTCAGGTGTGCCATACTTTTGTCATAAGTAAGGCTGTTAGCACTCTAGTTGTTCTTTAGAACACTCTGGGAAGCTGCAGTAGAACACAAAGGAATCAACTGACAGTCTCTGCCCTTGTTGGATGTACATGTTTTACTGAGAGTGTCAGACTTCATTCTCACATGAGTGAGAAAGATAATGTGAATTTACAGAAAATATGCTCTCATTTTAGCTTCTGGAGCACCTTCCAAACCTCCATGGGACAAGCATGAGAAAATAGTGTTCTCTCAAACATGATTCATGATATCCCAGCAGAAGGTTTTTCACATGGTAAAATCACCTTAGAATACACCACAATTCCTAAAATTAGTATGGTACCATCAACAAATAAATTCTAATGTAACTAAAGCCTGTTATCACCCTTTATAGTTCTCCTTTTGGTGGCCCTCAAAATCTTCTATTCACTACAATGCATTTCAATGAGGTACTATCATTTATATTGGTCCCAAGATGGCTGCCAGCAATTCCAGGATGAAGTGCTGACAGCCAATCAGATCTCACGATGACATGTGTGGTTAGGCTCCGCCCAGATATATATGTGACTTTACTTTTGATTTTCTCAGGAACTACTGAACGGATTTACACCATTTAAGCAAAAGGCACGACACTGAACCAAGGGCTACCTCTTTGCCAAATTTGGTGTAATTCCATTCAGCAGTTCGGGCTGTAGCTGCGACTAAAGGTTCCTATGGAAAAATGAATGGGAAAACGCGTTTTGGGACCCCCTTTTCTCGGCCCCGCTTGACGTATCACCCGAGACTTTCAGGATAGGAGCGGATCGGAGCGCCCCAACAAGTTGGAAACTTTCGCGAAGATTCGTCAACCGGCGCCAACGTTATTTCAAATAGAATGTCGCGGATTTCCTATGGATAATAGGTTTTAACTATAACTATCTACTGGCGACCGCCAGTAGATAATATATATATATATATATATATATATATATATATATATATATATATATATATATATATCTACTGGCGGTCGCCAGTAGATAGTTATAGTTAGGACCTATTATCCATAGGAAATCCGCGACATTCTATTTGCAATAACGTTGGCGCCGGTTGACGAATCTTTGCGAAAGCTTCCAACTTGTTGGGGCGCTCCGGTCCACTCCTACCCTGAAAGTCTCGGGTGATACGTCAGCGGGGGCCGAGAAAAAGGGGGGTCCCAAAACGCGTTTTCCCCATTCATTTTTCCATAGGAACCTTTAGTCGCAGTTACAGCTCGAACTGCTGAACGGAATTACCCCAAATTTGGCAAAGAGGTAGCCCTTGGTTCAGACTGGTGCCTTTTGCTAAAATGGTGTAAACCGTTCAGTAGTTCCTGAGAAATTCACAATTAAAATCACATATATATCTATGGGCGCGTCGGATCCGCGTACCCTCCCGATCACGAGCTGCATGCTAATTGGCTGTCAACACTCCAAATCAAGAAGTGTTGGCAGTTATTTTGTCCCTCGGTAGAACCGAGGGACAGAAACAAGTGCGCAAAGCGCAAAAGGGGCAGGGTAGAAACACCCTGACCCCCTAGGTCTGCTCAGGGGTCCCACAAGGACCCCTGGGCAGAAAAAGCATTTTTTTTAAAAAAATCGGCGGGATGCGCTTAGGGTGCGCGGATCCCGCCGAGAAAAAAAAAAAAAACAAGTGCGCAAAACGCACAAAGGGGGCAGGGTAGAAACGCCCTAACCCCCTAGGCCTGCTCAGGGGGTCCCACAAGGACCCCCTGGGCAAAAAAAAGCATTTTTTTTTTTTTAAAAATCGGCAGGATGCGCTCAGGGAGCGCGGATCCTGCTGAAAAAAAAAAATCGAAGCGCGGTCTCCCGCGCATCGATAGCTAATTTGCCCCCGGGTGGGCCAAGTCCCGGGGGCATGCTGGGGGGTTTATTTATGTATGGGGGCCTCTAAGGGCCTCCCAAGCCCCGGGGACCGCCACCCCCGGGGCTTTATTAGAAAAGTTGCGGGAGGGCTCTGAGCCTCCTGCAGCCCCGGGGACCACCACCTCCCGGGGCTTCTTTATTTATTAAATTAACCTGTGTGGGGGACTCCAGCCCCCACACGCCCCGGGACCACCACCTCCCCGGGGCACTAACAAAATTGAAAATGGGGGTCCGTTTTGGACCCGCAAGCCCCGGGGACCACCACCTCCCGGGGCTTTGAAAATGTGGGGAGGGGGCCGCGCGGCCCCCTCCTGGAGCCAGTGATGGCCCTGGGGACCGCCACCCCCAGGGCCGGCTCCTGCAGTGTCCCGGGTGCCTACCCCCGGGACACTGCTGTTTGCAATGACAGGACGGGAGCCTCGCGGCTCCCGTCCTGTCATTGCAAACTGCTTTGAATTTTGGAAGCGAGAGCAGGGAAAGCTGCTCTTGCTTCCAAAATTCAAAGCAGAATTAGCTTTCCACATGGGGAGCTGCATATTAGCAGCTCCCCATGTGGAAAAGCAATGCCGCAGGAGGCGGGGAGCCAGCAGGGTCTGTGGGGGAGTTGGGGTCCCCCACGGACCCCAAAAGGATAGGGCCAGCCCCGGGGATGGGGTCCCCGGGGCCCAAGGAGGCCTTAGGAGGGGGGCCAGGCAGCCCCCTCCATCAAATAAAAAAAAAAAGGTGGCTATGGCCCGGGGGATGGGGTCCCCGGGTCGAAATTGGCCACGGGAGGGGGGCCCACGCGGTCCCCTTCCCAGTCCTTTTTTTTTTTTTTAAAAAGGGGGACAGGCCCTGGGGGATGGGGTCCCCAGGGCTCAAAAAATTACTAAAAAGGGGGGCCACACAGCCCCCTTTTAAAAAAATAAATAATAATTTTTAAAACGGCATTGCGAGGGAGGCCACGCCCCCTCTTTGACAGCACTCTGCAAACGCGCCCCTGGCGCGTTTGCAGAGGGGGAACGAATTCCCCTTGAATACTGGGGGTCCCTGGGGCCAACTAGCCCACCAGGAACCTCCAGTATGCGCCAGGGGCTGCGTTGCACAGAGGTGGACAGAGGCCACGCCCCTTTTTACACCTCTGTGCAACGCAGCTCTGTGGCGCTTAATGGAGGTAGCTGGTGGGCTAGTTGCACCCCAGGGACCCTCAGGATTCAAGGGAGTTAATCCCCGACTTAAAATGCGCCACGGGACGCGTTAGCACAGTGGTGAGGCGAGGCCTGAGGTGACATGTGTGCAAACAGGTCCCATGGCGCGTTTTAAGATGGGGAATTAAATCCCCTTCAATCCTGAGGGTCTCTGGGGCCAACTAGCCCAACAGGTACATCCAGAAAGCGCCACAGAGCTGCGTTGCAGAGAGGTGCAAAAGGGGTGTGGCCTCTCTACACGTCTCTGCAACGCAGCCCCCTGGCGCATACTGGAGGTTCCTGGTGGGCTAGTTGGCCCCTAGGGACCCTCATGATTCAAGGGGACTTAATCCCTCAACTTAAAACGCGCCACAGGGCGCGTTTGCACAGATGTCACCTCAGGCCCCGCCCTCCCTTCACCATTGTGCAAATATTCCTCTAAAATCTGCTGAACTACGAATTCTGATTTACTCACCTGTTATCAGGAGAGACCTCAGTGCTGCATCTTTCAGCCCAGTACTAATCCTGAAAAGTAATTTTAACCGTACTTACCAGTAACTTAAATTTCCTTCCATAGGATATCATTGCCTGCTTTTTGCTGAAAAAGTTTCTAAGTGTTGATTTTTGAAACATACAAATATTCCTCTAAAATCAGCCGAAATACGAATTCCGATTTACTCACCTGTTATCAGGAGAGACCTCAGTGCTGTATCTTTCAGCCCAGTACTGGTCCTGAAAAGTAATTTTAACCGTACTTACCAGTAACTTGAATTTCCTTCCATAGGCTAACATTGACTGGTTTCACTTGGAAATTCTTCTAAGTGTGGAGTTTTGGAACTTTAAAATATTCCTCTAAAATCAGCCGAAATACGAATTCCGATTTACTCACCTGTTATCAGGAGAGACCTCAGTGCTGCATCTTTCAGCCCAGTACTGATCCTCAAAAGTAATTTTAACCGTACTTACCAGTAACTTGAATTTCCTTCATAGGCTAACATTGACTGGTTTCACTTGGAAATTCTTCTAAGTGTGGAGTTTTGGAACTTTAAAATATTCCTCTAAAATCAGCCGAAATACGAATTCCGATTTACTCACCTGTTATCAGGAGAGACCTCAGTGCTGCATCTTTCAGCCCAGTACTGATCCTCAAAAGTAATTTTAACCGTACTTACCAGTAACTTGAATTTCCTTCATAGGCTAACATTGACTGGTTTCACTTGGAAATTCTTCTAAGTGTGGAGTTTTGGAACTTTATAATATTCCTCTAAAATCAACCAAAGTACGAATTCCAATTTACTCACCTGTTATCAGGAGAGAACCCAGTGCTGCATCTTTTAGCCCAGCACTGACCCTGAAAAGTAATTCTAACCGTACTTACCAGTAACTTGTATTTCCTTCCATAGGAATCCATTGTCTGGTTTTCAGCAGAAAAGTTTCAGTGTCGATTTTCACAAACTACAAATATTCCTTAAAAATCGCCTGTATGACTTAAACGCATTCTTTCAACTGTTTACAGGAGATGCACCAGTGCTGGATCCAGGATCCAACACTGAGTAAGAAAAAGTAACGATAACAGTTTTTACCTGCTAAGTGAATTTCCTTCCATAGGATAACATTGGTGATTCTATGAGAAAAAGTTTCTAAGTGTCAACTTTTAAAATACAATAATATTCCTTAAAAATCACTACTGTAACCAAAACGCTTTTACTCAACTGTTTACAGGAGATGTCCCAGGACTGAATCTAGGATCCAGTCCTGTGGTTAGAAAAGTAATCCATAAAGTAACTAATTGCATTTAACTAGAAATTCACATTGAGCTGAATGTTGCATTGTGTTTGAAAATGTGTTGCCCATTGCAACAACTGTAACTACTGTACTTAAAAGTCTATTGCCTATGTGCAAAGTATTTAAACTAAAGTAATTCATTCTGAGAAAGTATTTTTTGTAATGTATAATGTAATTACAATGTAATTTAAAAAATAAAATATGTAAAAAAAAATTGTTTCTAAAAATGTAGTAAATCAGTATGAAAAAAATAAATATAACAATTAATACATTTAAAAATTGTCATTTACAAAACCTTTGAAATTCACTGAAAAACCGTAGGTTTCAGACATGTTATAGTTAGGAATTAGCATTTAAAAAACCTTTGAAATTCACTGAAAAAACCATAGGTTTCAGACACGTTATAGTTAGAAATTAGCATTTAAAAACCTTTGAAATTCACTGAAAAAACCATAGGTTTCAGGCACGTTATAGTTAGAAATTAGCATTTAAAAAACCTTAGAAATTCACTGAAAAAACCATAAGGTTTTAGGGACAGTTATAGTTAGTTGGACATTGCACTCGTACAAAACCCGTGAAATTCCCCCGTTATAGTTAGTTCAGGTAACTATAACTCGCGCCCCGCAATGCACTGCTGATGACGTCACATATTACATCACTCATGACATGGTCAGTGACATCACTGATGACATCACTGATGACATCTCAAATGACATCACTGATGACATCACTGATGACATCATCCATGTGAGAATTTAATGCATCTTCTCACACCCTAATATAAGTTTTGAAACACCCACTCTAAATTACAGACTGCCATTCTCAAAACGATACACACTCCAATACCAATAAGTACATACCCACTCACTGATTCTTAGGTCTACACACACACATCTACTCACTCACCCGTACAGTCACTCATACTTACGGTCACTCAGTACAGGTCTATCATATGCACTCATACACCTATATAAACACTCACACAACGCAACTCATCCATAGAGATACTCACACACCTAGTCAGTCATGCAAATAATTAATCACACTCCAATTTACTCACCTATACAGTTATACACACCAGCTCACTTACTCATAAAAATACTAGCACATTCTTACGCTCCTATGAAATCACTGATGCAAGTACACACTCATCCATATAGCCACTCTCACAATCACACACTCTCACTTATAGCCATTTATATACTCCAACCAACATATATACTGCCTTTCACATATGTAGTTACTCACACATGTACCACTGAGATATACATTCAATCACTAACACACCCATACACACACTCACCCACCCATACAGTCCATCACAGACGCACTCTTGAAACCATGCACCCAGTGAATCACCCACTCACACATCTATGCACAGAGTCACACACACCCCACCCACACAAACACTGAGGCACCCATACAGATACTCAGAGAACCAATCCATAACCCATATAGACACTCATTTAGCTAGTCAGAAACCCATGCAGTTGCTTACACAACAACAGACAGACGGATACAGACATTCACACAGTTTAGTCACTCACCCATGCATCCAGTAAGATACGTTTAATCACTCACTTATAGACTCAGTCACGCACCTACTAAATCATCCATTCAGGCGCTTCTACACCCACTCATTCTTCAATACGCCTTTCCCTATATATATTAAACATATTTAAACTTTACAGAAACACACAGTCACTGGATGATGTCATCAGTGATGTCATCAGTGATGTCATTTGAGATGTCATCAGTGATGTCATCAGTGATGTCACTGACCATGTCATGAGTGATGTAATATGTGACGTCATCAGCAGTGCATTAGCGGGGCGCGAGTTATAGTTACCTGAACTAACTATAACGGGGGAATTTCACGGGTTTTGTACGAGTGCAATGTCCAACTAACTATAACTGTCCCTAAAACCTATGGTTTTTTCAGTGAATATATATATATATATATATATATATATATATATATATATATATATACATACACATTCACTGAAAAATACCAAAGGCTACTGGGACGTTATAGTTAGGCTCAGATATCACTTGTGCAAAACCATAGAAATTCAGCAGTTACCGTTACCTGAGCTGAATATAACTTATGCCCCCGCAATGCACTGCTTATGACCTCACATATTACATCACTCATGACATGGTCAGTGACAACACTGATGACATCTTGAATGACATCACTGATGACATCATCAAGTGAGTGTAAGTGTTTTTAAGAGTTTATGGGTGTTAAACATGCATACTAACCCCGCATTCAATGTAAAGAAAGCCCTGGGGAGGTGGTGGTCTCTGGGGCTGTGGGGGGGCTGCCCAGGCCCCTCGCATTCTTACCATTGTTTGCCCTGGAAGGTGGCAGTCCCCGGGGCACTGGCAGGCCCAGCGAGCCCACCCATACTATATTTCAGTGTGTCCCGGGGAGGTGGTGGTCCCTGGGGCTGCAGGGGGATATTGGGCCCCCGCATTATTTATTTAAAGTTAAATTAGTATCCTAGGTGCACTACTACTGAGTGATACTACTTCTAACATATATTATGTGAGTGGCTGTATGAATGTATGTATCCTTGTGTGTATGGGTGTGTGAGTAGCTGTGTGGGTGAGTGAGATGCTGTGTGAGTGGCTGTATTGGTGAGTGAGTGGGTGTGTCAGTGGCTGTATGGGTGAGTGCGTAGTGGTGTGAGTGGCTCTATGGGTGGGTAAGTAGGTGTGTAGTGAGTGTATGGGTGAGTGTGTGGTTGTCTGAACAGCTGTATGAGTTAGTGACTGAGTGTGTAAGTGGCTGTATGGGTGAGTGAGTGGCTGTTTGAGTGCGTGTTTGGTTAAGTGTGTTGGTTTGTAAATGGCTGTTTTGGATTGTAAGTGTCTATGTGAATGGCTGTATGGGCGAGTGAGAAGATGTATAAGTGTTTGTATGGATGCGTGAATGGGTATGTAAGTGGGTGTGAGTGAGTGTGTGAGTACTTGTATGGGTGAGTGAGTGGCTATGTTCAGAGGCTGTATGGATGAGTAAGTGGGTGTGTGAGTGACTGTGTAGGTAAATAGGTGGGTGTGTGAATAGCTGTATGGGTGAGTGTGTGGCTATGTGACTAGCTGTAGAGGTGACTGACTGATTGTATGAGTGGCTGTGTGGGTGGGTGAATGGTTGTATGAGTGACTGTGCGAGTGAGTGTGTGAGTGACTCTATGGAGGAGTACAAGGGTGTGTGAGTACTTGTATGGGTCCATGAATGGGTATGTGAGTGGTTGTGTGAGTGGGAGTACAAGAGGTTGTATGGTGCAGCACCCCCTCCCAGGCTGATTTTGGCCCTAGGGACCTCATCCCCACCCTTTTAAACAAAAATGTTATTACAACTGATTTTAGCCCCGGGGTCCCCATCCCCCGGGGCCCGTCCATTAAGAGCTGGGGAGAGGGGCTGCATGGGCCCCCTCTCTGGGCCAAATTTGGCCCTGGGACCCCATCACCCAGGGCCTGGCCTCCATTCTCGGTGCCCTTGTCCCACCCAGGGCACCCAGTGACTTTTATTGGGGACCGCGGGGGGAACCTGAAGGCCCGCACAGTCCTTGCCGGTTCCACGCCTCCTGCGGGAACTAGCATTGCTTTCACACACAGGGAGCTAGTTGATAGGCAGCTCCCTGTGTGTGAAAGCAATTCTGCTCTGCTTCCAGTAAGCAAGAGCATTTTTAATGCTCTTGCTTGCTGGAAGCGAAGCGTTTGCTGTGGGCATGGCAACAGCAGTAAAGCGCCCGCCAAGCCACAGCAAACAGCTATGTACCAGGGATGGGCACCCCAGGACATAGCAGGAGCCGGCACTGGAGGTGGTGGTCCTCAGGGCCATGTATGGCTTCAGGAGGGGGGTTATGGGGCACCTCCTTTCTTGGATTTTGTCCCCGCAGAGGTGGTGGTCCCTGGGGTGTGGGCGGGCCAAGCAGGCCCACCCGCATCCATATTTTGAAGTGCCCCAGGGAGGCGGTGTCCCCAGGGCTGTGTGAGGGCCACTGGGCCTCCTGCATTATTAATCAAGCAATTGCCCCAAGGAGGTGGCATTCCCCGAGGCACGGTGATGCTACGTGGGCACCCCCTGCACAATTAAAAAACAATGTCCCCGGAATTTGGCCTACTCGGGGACTTCCTTTGAAAAGAAGCGCTTGAGCCCATGTTTCTTTTTTTTTCTTCAATTTTGCACAAATTTACAGCAAAATTAATCCCCCAAAAATGTTTTAACCCACAGTGGGGTCCCTCTGGGACCCCTCCACTTACCTGGGGAGTCAGGGTATTCCTGCCCTGCCCCTTCTTCTTTATTTTTTATGCTTTTTGTGGGACTCAGTGCAAGCTGAGTCACAAGATGGCTGCCAACACTTCCCGGTTAAAGTGTTGGCAGCCAATCAGATTTGAACACAGGGACTGCTGGATCCGTGTGTAAATTTGGTGTAATTCAGTCCAGCGTTTCAGGCTGTAGGGCTGTTTAAAGGTCCTAAGTAAATTAACATGGGTTAAACGCATTTTGAGACCCACCTTTTTTCTCTGCCCCCACTTGACGACCCACCCAAAACTTTCCAGACAGCGTCTGAAGTACTTTGCAAAATATTTTAGAAAATTTCATGAAGATTCATCAACCAGCATCAAAGATCTTGGCAACAGAAAATCACCTTTTTGATAAAAATTCCGTCCTAACTATAACTACCTACTGGTATATATATATAACCTACTGGCGGTCTCCAGTAGGTAGTTATATTTAGGATAGTAGTTTCCATAGGAGAAGCATTTTTGGACTTGTCTATAACTTTGGCATGAAAGGTTTTGCCAAAAATAGGTCAAGGTGGGTACTATTGATTGGGAATGTTTGAGGGATATCTGTGCAGTGGGGACCAAGAATTTGAGGCACGAAATAAGGTTGCATTTGTAATGTTAATTCCCATAGGAACCGTTAGCCACCTCTGTTCAAGATGTTGGTCCAATGAAGTGCCTTTTGCTTATTTGATATAAATTGGTTCAGTAGTTTTTGAGAAATCTAAGTTTAAAATTATAGTGATATCTCTGGCTGTGGATATTTCGTGAAGGTTTCGCAATGAATTTGTTTATTTTCACGCGATATTCGCGATGATGACGCAACCGCCAGCGCGGCCCCCTTGTACCATCGCGGGGACATCGCAACTATCAGCATCGTCGTGAATATTGGTGAACATATAAAAATATATATCAACTAATCATTAATATGCATTGTTATAGAGATATTGATAAATGTTTTTATAGAGTTATTTATATAGTGAGTTATCTACTGTAATGGTTAGAATTATTTATATATTGATATAATGTTTGAATGTGCTGGTGGCTATTGAATTCCTGCTTTTGCTCTCCGCTTTCGCGATGTAACCACGGCGACCGCGACGACCGACGTCATTGCGCTCTCGGGCCTCACCGCGAAAACCAAAAATAGGTTTTACAGATGGTTGTTCTAGTAACACAGTAGAAAAACATGAGTTTGAAGTGTACAGTAATAAACTTCTAATGTGTAAAATACTGTAATTTGTGTGCATATATATTTTTTACACTTTATGGAAAAGGCGCGATTGTCGCGGTTAACGATGTCATCGCTACGTCCCGAATACCCGCAAAAACAGAAAATAGGTCTGAAAGATGGTTTTTAAAGAAATTTAGTACAAAAATATGAGTTTAAACATTCTTTGAAAGAAGTATGTATATAATAATGTGTGTAGGGCAATGTTCAGAATGGATTTTTTTTGCATATTATTTTTGGATGTATTGGTGGTCACTGAATGTCAGCTTTTGTTTTCCGCTTTCGCAAGGTGTCTGGGGGGATCGGAATTACCGACGTCATCGCAATCTCTGGCCTCACCACAAAAAAATAAAATAGGTTTTACAGATGGTTTTTATAGAAACTCTCTACAAAAACATGACTTTAGAGAATACTGAAGAAACCCCTAGTGTGTAAAATAGTGTAGTATGTGTGGATATATGTGTTTTAGACTTTATGGAAAAGGCGCGATCGTCGCGGTTAGCGACATCAACGCGACGTCCGGAATAACCCCGAAAATGGAAAATAGGTCTGAAAGATGGTTTTTAAAGAAACTTAGTACAAAACATGCTTTCGAAGAAGTATGAATATAGCAATATGTGTAAGGCAATGGTCAGAATGGATTTTTTTACATATTATTTTTGGATGTGTTGGTGGCTATTGAATGTCTGCTTTAGTTTTCATTTTCATGGCATGTCTGTGGGGATCACAACGTTGTCGCGAAGATCCCAAAAAACTAAAGGAAAAAAAAGCCTTTAGAAAAAAACTTCACAATATTTCAGGTACTAGGGTGGCTCTGATAAGAGCTGTTGTGTTGGTTGTGTGTACATGGCTTCTACACATAAGACCGGATGCAGAGTTTCAGGTTACTTAGAAACACCCTGTTGCCTTCATCTGTAAAGTGCACTCTATCATTTCTAGAAATTCCATGCATGTCAAATCGCAGATTCTTGTTATAGATACAGACCACGCAATAGTCTCTGATGAATTCAGAAACAGTTTTATTAACATGTTTACCGGCTTTGTCAATCTGTGGACAAAAGTGATTTGACTACTTCCATTTTGGTCTTTGGCCTATATTAGAGTACACCAAGACAGTGTGAGGGAAAAGGAAGATAAGTTCTGCAAAGGTTTCTTTAATTAGGATTTCCTGCCCTAACCCAGTCAAAGTGCCAAGGTCATTGCCACCACAGTGCACAATCATCAGGTGAGGAGCTTGGGAATCCACAATGGATTTAACCAAAGCCAGCAACTGATGAAACTTTAACCCTCTCTGGCCAAACCTAGTAATCTGCACATTTGGCAAACCCAAGACCCTGTCAGTAGCTCTCTTTTTTACAGCCTCATTAGCTCAATAAATAGAGCTGGGGCCCACAATCCATACTCTAAGCCTTTTGAAGTGAAGGAGCAATAGTAGTCAGGAGAAGGCTGGAGCTGAATGAGGTAATTTTCCAAAGAAAAAGCAGTTAAAATGGAGGTGTTTTAAAAAAAAAAATATATATATATATATATATTTATTTATTTTTTAATTGGATGCTGTCAGCATGAAAGTGAAAATAAAAAGGTAGTGTGTTGGATGGGTCAAGAAGAAGTCTTATTATTGGCTGTTGTTTAAAAAAAGAAATGTAATACAGACATTGATATGCTTTTGAATCTGTGAAGTAAACCACACCTGCTGTATCTCATTTGGAAGTAGCATGTTCCTTCTAGAATGTGCTGTGAACTTGTAACCTACTGGTTCCACTGGATTGTTAGGTTCCCTGAGCTAAGAGTGTATTGGGGGAAGGGTGTTAAAGAGACAGAACATTTTTTTAAAAGTTAAGGAGTGATGATACAATTTAAATGATGGCAAGCTTTATTTTCCACTCAGGACTATGTATTAAACTGTTGAAAAATATTTACATTTTTTAAAATGAAGCTAGATACTGGTTTGAACTCTTGTTTTTTTTTGCGAACACTCATAGATAGTAATCTCTTTTTGAAAGGGGAAATGGTTAACCGTTACTAACCATTGTGGAGTGGAGATAGTGCAGTCTAAAATGAAAGACATGATTTCATTTGCTGCCTTTCTCATGATGACAGAGTGTAAAGTTGAAGAGGTTGCCATTTCATGGTTGCTTTGTAGGAGAGTGGTGTACCATTCTTGTGCTTAGTTTTTACAAATGCTATCAGTGTTAACCCTATCCAGAAAGAGCTAAAACCACAATATAATCTACAAACTGAATTCACTTTATGCACATAACTTTTTAATCCTTTATAAAAATGACATTACAAATGAAGATGTTTATGGGAGTTTGATAAAAAAGAGTATCACAGTGATATGAAATATATCAGATGAACTGTATGTATTAGAGGGTATGTGTTTAAGAGCTTAGTGGTGAATGTTTTGGGAAGTAAGAGAAAAATGAATTAGTGCCTCTTTATTATATTGTGTTCTTTATTGAAAAATAATAGTATAGTATTGTGGAAAGTTGCAATGAGGAACTAAGAATGTTTTAAATGTCTAAATATCATGTGCAAAAGAGATACATCTGTCATTTACATTCTGGGAGTTGTAGTACTTTTAGTAACATTATTAAACAGGAGTAGTGTAGTCACAAATAGAATGAGAACATGTCTTGTATATGAATTAGAAAGAAGTAATAATTGTTAGGTATATATAGAGTTTGTCAATGTGTTTTTTAACTTATATGATCGCTTAGCATATGCTTAGATGGTGAGATATGGTTCTTGTGGTTGCAGATAGCTATATATATGGTGGGACGTTTGAGTTCAGTTAAAGATGCAGAGAGGTATATGTTTTTGGAAAGATGGTTGAAGAAATTCCATATATGTTTACATGGTGATCTATGTTCAGTAAGGCTGATGAAAATGTCATGTATATGGTGAGGGTGGTGTTTTGTCTTTAAACATGGTTTGTTTAAAATTGAGAAGGATTAATAGTGCAGAATGCCTAGAGAGTTCTTGTACTAGCTTAATTTGGAGGGTAACTTTTGTTTGGAAAATCCTGAACATATGTTAGAGGCAGAAGAAGCATTTGAGAAATGATGTAGCTATACCATTCACAAAACGTTTTGTGCTTTGAAATATTTTAAAATGTTGTTTTCCATTTTAGAAACATACTGATGCATGTGGATGCTCAGTAACAAAGCAATGTATGTTGCTAGAGAGCCATGCATGTAATTATATATCAAGTGTGATATCTAGACTTCAGTCACACTTAGCTCAGTAGAAAAGCATTTATACAGTAAAACAGGTAGTCTGATAGTGACAGAAGGAGATAACCAATGAGTCAGATATATAGTCACAACTGTTATGTATCTAACAGTAATGAAGATACTTTCATAGTCAGTCAGGGAGTAGCCAGGTACTCATGCAATCAGCTGACTATTAGGGAGTCAGTCATGAAATCAGTGATTCAGTATCCATGGAGTTATTCAATTACCTAGACACTAAGGGGCTTATTTACAAGGCCCTTGCATCACTTTTGCGTCATTTATTTAAAAAAATATTTTTTTTTATTGAGCAGAGCGAAATAAACATAACAAAAAGAAAAGAGTTATCAACAGGATATTTGACTAATACTTTTCAATCAAAAAACCGTAATCAATATAGCAATAAAACCAACATGGATCAAATACCAGAACATAGAAAAGCATATTGTAACAGTAATCTGGCCGCATCTTAAACTGTTTACAAGTAAACAAATCTTGTTTATTAAAATGCTAAAGTGCTAAAGTGCTACAGTACCCTGGGACGATCCCACTTAACTATTCAAGGACCTATACATTTAGCATAAAATCGACATGAGTAGAGGAAAGGAAAACGGCATGTTGCAGCTATGGTTCAGCTACCTCCTTAATTTTAGGGTACTACTTAAAACAGTATCACGACCATTAACAAATGTACTAGTTTTAAAGACTAAAGTGCTAAAGTGCTATAGTGCTTTTTAAGTGTGCTTATCCAGCACACAAAAGTGCAACGTGCTAAACCACCAAAGTGCTGAAGTGCAGAATCTATAAACTTTCTATTCCCACCAAGGTTTCAAGATTCTCAAAATACTTCCAAACAGCAGCAGATTTTCTTGTAGCGCCTACCCTCCTGGCATATGCTTCTTCAAACATCATTGTTCGTTTTATTTTATTTATCCACTTTCAATAAGAGGGTGCTTCCGCCGACCTCCAATTCTGGAGGATTAAGGAGCGAGCAACAAGAGAGCAAATCGCAACAAAGGTCTCCTCTGCTTTTGTCAAGTCTCCCCTTAGTCTAGAAATGCCAAAGAGGGCTACCACGGGCTCTGGATCAAGCCTCTTCTGGATTGCCTGGCTTATAGCCGAGAAGATCTTAACCCAGAATGACTATAGTTTTGGACACGTGAAAAATGTGTGAAGCCAATCCCCTTCTCTCTCTGCCTGGCATCGGAAACATCTATTCTCTACTTCCGGATATCTTTTGCTGAGAGTTTTAGGGGTATAGTATGCCAACCACCGAGACAGAAAGGCCATCCTTTTAAAATTGGCTGCTCTTAATGCCCTACTGCCTAGCTGGGATATTGACTGCCACTCCTGGCTAGACAATGTTCAATTAGTTTCACGCGTTATTCTTCCTAAACAAAATTCGACCAAGGGGGATTTGTTGAGTTTCCTCAGCTGAGAATACCAGTTGCCCACCCCACTTAGTTTAGCTCGATAAAGAATGCTCGCCTGCTTTGTTGGGGCGCCACTTGATGTAAGATTATATCTTTTTATAAAAGTCACAATCTGTAGATACTCGAAGAAGCCGAGCTTGTTACGATCGCTGTATCTATTTTGGACCTCTTGCCAGGTAATTATTTTATTATTCGTGAAAAAGTGCCCCAGCTCTTCTAACCCACAATCCTTCCAGTTTTTCAGCCGACTAGAATGAATTTGTAGACCCAAACTGTTGCATTCCACTAACTTTAAATAGTGGAATCCGGAAGAGCCGGCTTGTTTTAAAAAGGATTTCAATCTAAAGGCATAGTCCTGTAGCATCTTATATCTAGTCCCCTTCGGCAATTTGGCTGTTTTTAAAAATATTGGCATCTGCGAGCCAGATTCCTGTACCATTTTAGCTAAAAGAAAGTTGCCTAATAATCCATTTGGTTCCAGCAAGCGAGCTGTAAGATCTAAAATTGCTGCCTCGTAATAGGTTTGAATTTTCGGTAATGCTCACTCACCCTGATTAATTTCTAGCTGAAGTATTGCCTGCTTGACCCTGGAAGCCTTTTTACTCCAGACAAATTCCCTAAACATTGACTCAAGCTCTTTCAAACATTTAGGGGCCGATTCCGATTCGGGCCGGAAATCTCTCCGACCGAGCCGGACCCGGAGAGATTTCCGACCGAATCGGACCCTAGCAGCCCGACCGAACGAGTACGATGCGTACGCATGCTATCGGACTCCATTCGGTTGGACTCCCATTGAAGTCAATGGGAGCCGGTCGTACAATGCGTACGCGGGCTCCCATTGACTCAATGGGTGCGAGGCGAACAAGGGCGCCCCCTACAGCGTGTACGTGGCGAAGCGACTCGCGCCGTACACGCACAGGTAGGGGGGACCCTGTGTCCAACTCGCGTGGCTACGCATACAGGGGGGTCTGACACGGACCCCCGAAGTACGGCTCCGACTGCTTCTTCGAGCCGGACAGCGCGAGTCGGTCGGACTGCTCGCGGCGTGCATCGTACTTGCCCGGCTGGGGAACGCCTCCATTGCGCGGTGCGAGGCACATCCGTGCGAATCGGTCGGTGCGGTTGGGACGGGCGTACGAGTCGGTCGGCGAATTCGCACGCGCTCGCATCGTACTCGCTCGCCCGGACGCACGTACGAATCGGTCGGGAAAGAGGGCTCCGAATCGGATCCGGTTAAGCCGAATCCGATTCGGTGCCCTACCGGCCGAGATCGGAATCGGCCCCTTAGTATTGATTTTCAAAGGTACATTAATAAAAAGGAATACTAGTAGGGGAAGAATGGACATTTTTATCAGGGCTACACGGCCTATTAAAGTTAAAGGTAAAAATGACCAATTGTCAAGCAATATTTTGATTTTATTCCGCATTGCTTGATAATTTAAACTAAATAGCTGCTCATAGTGATTAGAAACGAATATTCCCAGATAGCGTATTGGTTCCGCTTTTAAAGCCTGGGATTTGAGGTTTGAGGGGAGAAAATCACAGTCAATATTTAAAGTTTAAATCTCGGTTTTTAAAAAATTTATTTTATAGCCCCTGATCAGTTCAAATTGACTAAATTCTATTAGTACCTGCTCCAGATTCAGGCTCTCAGGGCTTAAATACAAAACAATATCATCTGCGAACAGCTTTAATTTCATTATACCCGGTATTGGGGCTCTGATTTCCAAATTGTCACGAATGCTTACGGCCAGGGGCTCGATAAAGAAGGTAAACAATAAGGGGGACATCGGGCACCCTTGTCTGGTCCCACGATTGATATTTACTGTCCCTATTTGATTTACATTTATCACCACCTGGGCCTGGGCACCCTGATAGATGTTCCTAAACATATCTATGACCTGGGCAGGGACACCAAATTTACCCAGACCGAAGAAAAGTGCGTCCCAGTTCACCAGGTCAAACGCCTTTTCAGCGTCCACCATCATGATAAGCGTTGGGGTTATGTTAGTTTTAAAGAAGTCGAGAGCCTGAATTAAAAACCCGGTATTAGAGGACATTGACTTTCCGGTGACAAATCCAGAGTGGTCTCTATGGATTAACTCCTGAGCTAGTGGGCCCAAACTTTCATTAGAATTTTGTAATTGGCGTTTAAAAGACTAATCGGTCTATAAGAATTAACATCTTTGTAGTTTTTGCCCTTCTTCACAAAGCTTATGATTATAGATTCTTTAAAACTTGAGAGGGACACAGCCCCCCTTCTAAATATTATTGAACAGCTTCATCAAGAAGGGGATCAATTCCTTAGAAAACGTCTTATAAAATTCTATAGGGAGCCCATCGTTTCCACAGGCTTTTGCCCCAGCCATTGATTTCAGAACTGTTAACATTTCTGCTTCTGATATGTCGAGTTGGATTTGTTCCACGCGCAAATTAGACAAGCTGGAGAGATTTACCCTCTCAAAATATTCCTGAATTAAATCCGATCCAACCTCATATCTAGTGGCGTAGAGCTGTTAATAATGCTCCATGAAGACTTGGGCTATACTATCCTTATCTGTTATCGTGTTGCTGGTCTTAGGATCTATGATCTCGGAAATTAAAGCTGCTTCCTGTTTGTTCTTAGTTAACCCGGCAAGCAATTTCACGACCATTTGACTGTCCTCGTATACCCGTTGTTGCTAGGTTCTAGAGCTATTTATCTCTTCAATTAAGAAAAATTCCCTGAGTGCCTGTTTTGCCTTTACGAGCTGACCCCCTACTTCCCCCTACCCCTGAACTGGGGTATTTCTCAGCCTCAAGGCACTATCCACCGGCTGCTGAAGTTTGGCAATTTCAGCACGTCGTTTTCTAGACTGGGCGGCAGAAAATGCAATCATTTGCCCACGCAAAGCTACCTTAAACCCCCCCACACTGAAAATAATTCTGCAGTTCCCTCATTAATCCTAAAATACTCCAGAATCCATTCTCTTATATCGGCTATCCATTGAGGGTCTTGAAGGAGGAGACGATCCATCTGCCACCTAGATCTTGTCCTCCTTCCCCCCTCAATTTCCAGCTCTAATTTTATGAAAGAGTGATCAAAGAATGCGTTAGCCCCTATTTCAGTATCCATATGGTTCAATGATCGAGATATAAGAAAAAAATCAATACGAGAAGCCGTTTGAAATTGGCGGGAATTGCATGTATATTTACTCTGTGTCTGATTATTTTGGCGCCAGGGGTCTAACAAATGATACTCCCGTTTTATGGCTTCTAGGACTTTTTTTAGTTTTTGGCTTCAATTGCTTCTTGTTTTTATTAGAAGTGTCTTTCCTCAAATCTTGAATAAAATTAAAATCCCCTCCTAAAATGATCTGTCCGGGTATCCCCCTGAGTAGCTCACTGACTTTCACTAGTGGTGAGGGTTCATATACTACTGGGCCGTAATAGTTTACAAAATTTAATATGGTCCCATTTAATTTTACCTCGACCCAAATCCATCTACCAAAGGGATCTCTCCGGACTTGACCAAATTCCCAAGGCAAACCTCTACCAAAGTAAATAGCTACACCTCTTTTGGCCAACCCAGCGAATGCATAAAAAGCATGGGAAAATACTCTAGGAAGAAAAAGCCTTGGGGAATTGTTTTTTAAGTGGGTTTCAGGAAGAAATAACACTTGCGGCGCAAAAGAAGCCAGCCACCTTATAAGCCCTCCATACTTTTGTTCGTTTAGCATTCCATTCACATTAACTGAGATGATTCAGCACTTACTAGTCATTTCTAAAATATTTCGTATCACAAAAACAAAAAATCCTGCTTTCTTTACTCCATTTGCTACTGCTCTTTTTACTGCTATACCCTTCCCAATGCCAACCCCCCACCCAACAAACCCCCCCTCCGGACATGTGGACAACCACACTAACCACATCTCACCCCCCCTCTACTTCTCTGTTGGGTGTCATGGAACTACACCCTTGGTGACCCCCCCGGCAATAGGAGCTTCAACGATATACTTATAAGTCACTTCATTTTGAAGAGGAGATCTCCTTCAGAAGACCCTGCGCATCTTCTAGATTTGAAAACATATGGAATTTGCCCCTCACAAGGACGCGCAACTTAGATTGTTGGGCTATTGATGCCTGTGCACCTTGAACTTTAAAGAGGTAAAGAATTTTGACAAACTCTTTGCACCTGCGTGGGGCTACTGCTGACATGTCCGAGAATATACGACATTTCGAGACTTCGTTAATAGGAAATTGTCTCTGTTGTATTGCCTTGGCCAGGATCCTTTCTTTAATACGGTAATCGGCGAAGTTGACCAAGATGGTACGTGGAATTTTTGAATTTGGAAGGGGATGAGAGGGAACTCTATGCGCCCTTGTTATTGTTAGATCTCCAGTGAGTTCGGGCATAACCTTCTGCTTAATAAATGATTCGACCCATTGTAATGTTTGAGATCCTTCACTCCCCTCAGGAACCCCTACTAATCGTAGGTTCGAAAGTCGTGAGTGGTTCTCAAGTTCCTTAAGCTTGTTCTCTAGAATATTCTTATCCTTTGTGACTTCGCTTGCTTTCAGAAGCATGGAACTCATTTGGTCCTCCAACTGAGATATCCTTGACTCTGCTTCTTGAATTCTTACAAGGAAGCAGGCCACTGCTTCTTCAATCTTCCCAAGGCGCTGGTGGAGAGAGGCTATCTCATTTTCTTGGGATCTCTTCATCTCTCTTATCTCTTCTAAGATAAGGTTTAACATGGTCTTAATAGCCATCTGATTAGTGAGGACTCCTTCAGTTGGAGAATCCACAGATTCCGACCTTTCCTGTTGTGGCTTCTCTTCCCCCTTCTGACCCCCCGGGGAATGGCCCGGAGGTCCCATATTATCTCCATCCGACCACGTGGGCTGGGTCTGTGGCTGTTCCTGGACCCCTGGTTGTCTTTCTGTTAATTCTGCTGCTGGCCTCTGTGCGAGCTGGGTATGAGGCCGTGGAGGAGTACATGCTAAGGTTGAGGGTGCGGCCTTCCCCACCGAAGTTTGACCGGATTCTTGTGCTGCCACATCAGCTACTAAGGGAGCCTGTCCTGGCGTCTGGAGCTGTAGTAAAGACGATACAGATAAAATCTGTGACGGGCTATTATGAATGTCTTCAGCCCCTTGTTCCGTCAGTCGTGGCGATTGCACTGTAGCTTTAAGGGGTGTCGCCTGTGCTGCTTTTTTTGAGAATAGAGGAAAATCTTTAGCGCTTTTCACCTCATCTTTATTCGGCCCTGCTATAGATTCCGCAACCTGTTTTTTCTCCATAATTGCAGGGCCATCCAATTTCTTCTGCATCAAAAGAGCCCCACTTTCATAGAAAAGCTCTGGAGGCTCCTCTTCAGAACTTTCAAAACTTGAATTAAGGCCAGGACGATTAACGGTATGTTCTGCTCTGGCCACTGAGGATAGCGCTTTAGCCTGTGCTAGGCGTGTTTTTGCTTTCAGCCCCGTCGCTGAGTCGACTTTAGCAACAAGGTTCACCTGTTTAAGATGTTTCCCATTTTTTCGCCTTTTTTTCCTTTATTTTTCTTTGCAGTTTGGTTATTAGTTAAGTCCATGCATCCGGTATTCAATGCCCCCTTAATTTGAAAGGAGCAAGTAAGATCTTACAAACCCTCTTTCTTAAAAAAAAAATGAGCACCTTACTATTAGAAGAGGGAGAGATTCTCTTATACTTTCTTGTGTCCCGCCGGACACACTCCGCATGCCTCTTCTCCCCTGTTGAGTTTTCAAAATCCGGCTCCTGTACTCCGGTCCTGGTTCAGGAGCTCCCCCCAGGAAGGCTCACCTTATTCACAGCAGACCGCTCCTCTTCCGCCGCTTGCCTGGCCGTTCAGCGGCATGATTGCACCTTCAGAGGCACCCTCAAAGGCTGCACGCAGACACATCCTGAAGACTCCTCCAGTGCGATCGCCTCAGACCGAGCTGTCTCTGCTATCCAGTGCAGGCACGGCCGTGACCCCGAGCCTGCCTTGACCCCGTAAACAACCCTCCTTATTCAAACCCCCGGGTGCGTCGATATGCGCTGGCCGGGACGAAAAGGCACTCACTCCAGGAATCAACACGCCGGGATGCCAGCAGCCAGATGAAGCAACTCTCCGGGCTCCATTGCTGGGGGAGGAGCGGTGGTCACCTGTGGCTACACGGAGGCGTGGTTCTCCGCGGCCATCCCGCCCACTTTTGCGTCATTTTTAACATGGGAAAAGTGACGCAAAAGTGGCGCAAGGGGCTTGTAAATCTGCCCCTATACATGTACTCTTGCAATCAGGCATGCAGAAATGATGTAGTCATTCAACTATGGAGGCACTACTTATACATTCATCTAATCACACAGACAGTAACCATTTACTTATGCAATTAACAAGGCTGTAACTATGCGGTTATTGTAACACTTGTGCTGAAACTATGCAGTCATCTAAGCATACACTTACAACTCATGCAGTCATTGAAATACTGAGGCACATGGATGAAATCATGCAAACACTCAGGTACTACTCATGTACTCATCTAGTTACTTAGAGAGTACTATTGTAGTAAACCTGTTATTCATCCAGTAGCTATGTACTCATTTAATTACTGAGGGAATACTGCACTAATACAATCACCCCAGCAGTATACTTACTTTCTCCAATCTCTCAAGGTTTAACAATGGTGTCATGCAATAACTCAGACACTAGTCATGCAGCCATGTAATCAGCAGACATTACTAATGTACTCATTGAATTATCTAGGCACTACCCATGTAGTTATCTAAACACCCAGGCACTACCTGTTTACTGAACAAAAACACATGCGCAGCAGCCAAGTAGTCATACAATCACTGAAACACTACTCATGCACTCATCCTATCTGGTAGGTGCTATGCATGTACTTAAACAATCATGTATACACTATGCATGCACTCTATAAATCATCTATATACTATCTATGCACTCCTATCATCCAGACACTAAAGTTGCACTCATGCAATCATCCAACCAGTATCTATGCATGTATTGAATTAATGAGCCATTAGTCATGCACTTATCTAATCATTCAGCCACTACTCATGCACTCATCCAAACACCCAGATAGTAGTGATGTACTCATGTAAACATGCAGGAAGTAAAAATGCAGTTATGGAACAACCCATGGAGTTCTGATATACTCAGGGAATCATCTAGCCAGTACCTGTCTCCTCAAAGAATCACCTAGGTACTATGTATGCACCAATTCAATCATCCAGGGAGTATTCATGTATTCAACCACAAATACATGTTTTTACAAGTTTTGCTGAAGAATATAAGGGGCCTGATTCACAGAACTAACTTACGTCAAAAACGTAAAGTTAGTACTTTTTGGTATTCACAGAATACACTTACTCATTTTGGTATTCACAGAATGAACTTACTCATTTCGGTATTCACAGAAGTTAGTAGCCCTAACTTTAGGACTCGTAAATGCCTTCTGTGAATACCGAAAGTCTTAAAGTTAGGATTTTTCTCAGTTTAGGAGTAGTAAAGTTAGATTTACTACTCCTAAACTGAGAAAATCCTAACTTTAAGACTTTCGGTATTCACAGAAGGCATTTACGAGTCCTAAAGTTAGGGCTACTAACTTCATGAATACCGAAATGAGTAAGTTCATTCTGTGAATACCAAAATGAGTAAGTGTATTCTGTGAATACAAAAAGTACTAACTTTACGTTTTTGACGTAAGTTAGTTCTGTGAATCAGGCCCGTAGTCTTTTAGAACCATCTGGTGAATTATAAATGCGAGCTGTGACATACTCTTTGGATGTAGTTGGAAGAATTAGTGAGGTATATGCTTTGATAGACATTAACTTGCAGATTGTTATATGCACTGTTTCCCAAAATTTAAATCTGTTACATTAAAGTAGAAGAGTACTGAGATAGTAAATAGACCACTAACACAGTGGTAGAGAGGCCTCCAATCGTATGTTGTGTTTTTGTATTTATAGTGTTGAGACACTGTATGTACTTGTTCAGTTGGGGATAAATTTAGAAGAAAGTAATGCAGTACGGAGCTGCAAGCCATTTGGCTGCACCATGCTGCCTTACTTTCAAAGCACAGGGATGCATCATCTTTACAACAATATGATGGATCCGTATGCTCTCGCCTGTGCTGGTGCAGAACTGATTGCCATACACCAACAGAGGCACCCATGCACCATGGTGCAAGGGTGCCTGTGTAGGAGGGATGATCGTTTTTGTGCAGGAAGGGACACCTTCCTGTACAAAAACATTCACGAGAGTTATTTTCCTCTTTGTATGTGTGCTGCAGAATGCAGCATGCATAGAAACAGGAAAAAATGAGGAGAAATAAAAGTATTTCTCCTTGTTGCATCTCCCTACACCTCCCCTGGGGAGCTGTAGGATTCAGAAGCATTGCCAGGCTTACAAATTGTTGTAAATTTGGGTATGTGGCAGAATCCATGGGTGTTGCATGGGAACACCCACAGCAACACCCATGGCATGCTTCTTTCTCGCAAAGTGCTACCTAAAAAGCTCCGGAAAGTGCATGGGGCTTGTAAATATGCCTCCTTGCCTTGATGTTCATTTTCAAATTTACTACAGAAGGGATAAACTGTTCTTTCACCATGTGTAAGTGAGAAGTGAGATATGCTGCAGCTGTGTTGTACAGGAGGTTGCTAAAATGCTAAAAGGTAACTAATAAAAAAAGTTTTGTGTTTTACTCTGGGTTTGTTATATTGAAGTGCATGTAGTAATATTTCTAGGTTCATCTGTAGATTTAAAACTGCAACATAACATGAAAACTATTTTTGTATTATGTGTAAGTCGGTAGTAAAGTAGTTGGTAGATTGGCTAGGGTAAAAATTAAAATATACTTGTTTTTTTACAGAGCATTATCTACATAACTAAACACAGTTACAATGCCTACAAAAGCTCAGACGAAAAAGCAACAGAAGCAACTATAGTATGTTTGCAGAAATGAGTTAGAAAAGGGGCAAAATACAGAAAAAGTGGTGAAAGAAAAAAGAGCTACTGGTAAGAGGACAATGTCATTTCTTAAAGTATATGCACACAGTGGTTCCCTGATTAAATATCGATGTAAAAAATATAGTTTACAAAAATATCGTGGTAAAAATATCGAATACAAAAATATCGACTCTCTATACTTAAACAGGTAAGTACAATAATATCGATACAAAAATATCGAAGTAAAAAATATAGATGCAAAAAATATCGACTTAAAAAGATATATAACTTAAATAAAATATATTAAATAATATTAATATTTTTAACAAAATAAATTACATTTAATATATATTTTAACTAAATATAACAAATAAACTTAATTAAATAAAATATGAACACAGAAAAATGTGTACAAATACATATATTTACTTAAAAACATTTTATTAACTATTATCTTTACTTAATTTATAAACTTTTTAAATTATATAAAAATAAAATATATACATATGAATAATTTAAAATAAAATAAAACATTCTATAATTAATTAACACATTAAACTATTAAAAGGAATATTAAAAATACATTTTGCAACACAATAAATACAACAGTAGGGAAAATGTTGGATAGCAGAGGGGTAAAAATTACTATTCCCACTCCAGTGAGTGCAAAAGCAGGGAAAGTGTTGGATAGCGGAGGGGTAAAATTTACTATTCCCACTCCAGTGAGTGCAAAAGCAGGGAAAGTGTTGGATAGCGGAGGGGTAAAAATTACTATTCCCACTCCAGTGAGTGCAAAAGCAGGGAAAGTGCTGAATAGCGGAGGGGTAAAAATTACTATTCCCGCTCCAGTGAGTGCAACAGCAGGGAAAGAGTTGGATAGCGGAGGGGTAGAAATTACTATTCCCACTCCAGTGAGTGCAACAGTAGGGAAAGTGCTGGATACCACACCAATAAAAAAATAAACATCAACATTTTTATTACATTTTATTTCCATTATTAACATAATTAATATTGAAATTTAAATATATTATTATTTAAAAAATAAAATAAACATTCATTAATTACACATTGTTTAACACTATAATATCCACAACACACATCTAAAATTAATTACACAATTACAATTAATAATTAATTATTTCAAATTAATTAACAAATTAATTAAAAAATTAATTAATGCAAATTAATTAACAAATAATTAATAAATCATCAATAAAAAATAAATTACTTCCCACCATTTACACTATAAAAACCACAACACACACCTAAAATTAATTAAACAATTAATTTAATTTATTATTTATTAATTAATTTAAAATAATTAACAACTAATTATCAAACAATTATTAATAAATTAATTTACACATTTATAACTCTATAACATCACAATTATACAATTATGATTAAATATAAATGATTAAATAAATTACTTCCCACCCTATTCCCCTATAAACCCACAACCGGCTATGGAACTAAAAACGCAAAATTCAATTTAAAAAAAATTATTAACTACTATAAATAATAAATAAAATCTATATAATTAAATTACTTTCCACCCTATTCCCCTATAAACCCACAACCCGATACGGAACTAAAACGCAAAATTCAAGTTAAAAAAATATTAACTGCTAAAATTTTAACACATATAATAAAAATACAAACAATTCTCATACAAAATACTAAAATACATAACATTAATAATGAATCAATATTTTTAACAACTATATTTTTGTAAACGATATTTAACACTTCAATATTTTTGCAATCGATATTAATTACCTAACAATCGATATTCTTTGCCACGATATTTTTTACATCGATATTTCTTATCCACGATATTTTTCCCACGATATTTCTGTAGGTTGATATTTATACATCGATATTCTTGCTCTGTACCGCACACAGTTGCAAAGGTTACAGAGTAAAGAAAATGAAATTATGACTATGAGAAACAAAAAGAGTGGACAAACTGTACATTGCAAGAACAGAAAAGATTGTAAAAGACATGGGTGCACGTTAACCAGGAGACAGAAGCAGTTTAAGGAAATCAGAGCCAGAATGTTTCGTAGTAGAGTGGTTATAAATCTATATAGAACTATGAAGAAGTATAGAAGAAGGAGAGAGGCACTAAAACAGAAAGAACAAGTTGAGAGAGTAGTTGATAAGGCCTTTGCCTTGAAGAGGAAGCTTTTCATTTTGATTCTAAATAGAATGAAGACTCTTGACAAAATAGTGCTGTGCATGAAGAGACAAAACCAGAAGAAAAGATTAGTGAATAGAAGTAACGTTTGTACAGTTTTTAGTGGAGAATGGATGCATACTTCTAGTACAGAGCCTTCCTTTAATGAAGAAAGCTATCTCCAGGATAACAGATTAGTTCATGCTATTGATGAAAGCGGACGATGTTATGAAATAAAGAATGGCAGTCCTATTGCAAAAGAGGTGATGGTACCTAGAAATGTAGAAGTTATTGCAGAAGAGGTACAAGGGAGGCGTAGTCAGGCTCCTGTATACAAATGGAGTTGTAGCAGTGTTTGTGGTATTAGACAGCAATCCATTGATATATTAAGGAAAATCCTACGTATATTTCCAAGGTGAAGTTTAAAACACAAAATAAGTACTTTACAAGGTTTGGATCCTTGCAAGCTGGGAAAGCATATAAATTTGCAGGGACACTCACTAGCTTGTCTATCAAAGAAAGTGTACCAAAGCACCTTTCATCATTTTATAATGTTAGCTGTACACCACTCAACAATGCGAACTTTAATTAGGAGGCTGTATTCTGTGAAAATTCTGCTTTATGTTTAGGAGAAATGAATAGGGCACTTTTGCATGGTACTGTGGCAGAGGCAGAAAAGGTTTGTAATGATGTGCAGTTTAGTTTCTTTGGTCCAGAACAGGAGTATATGGAAATTGAAGAGTTGAAAACAGGAGGAGTTGTAGAGCAGGACAAAGGTACTACAGCTGATAGTTTCGAGAAGAATTACAAAATTTAAGACATATGTGCTGAAAAACCATTGTATGTTTGTATATGTTGTCGACGCACTCACTACAAGACTCAAACGGGGTCTGTTGATTTATATTTAAAAAGTGAAATAGAGAATAATGATAATTAGCAAAAGTTTGCACTGTACTTATTTGTAGAAGAAAGATTTGAATTGTCCACAGGACAAGTTATATGTAAGTACTGCTACAATAAATTAGAGGATAATAAAATGCCTGCTAGAGCTGTGCATAACAAGTTAGAATAGGTTCCCATTCCAGAAGCACTTCAAGGTTTAAATATTTATGAGTCAATTCTTATCTAAACTACACATCCATTTCAGGCTATAGTATGCACGGAGTCAAAGACAGGAAAGTTACCCCCAAACAAAGTTGCAAAAAGGTCTAAAAGGTAGAGTAGTGTATTTGCCATTAGATGTCAAGAAAAACATTGAAACAGTAGGGGTAGATAGAGATTTAGAGGAAGGACTAGTAATTTTTGTAAATGGTGTGCCTACCAAGAACAAGAAGATATATCAGGAGTTAGTAGATTTTACCAAAGTTAACAATGTAACTTTATATCTGGTACAAAACAATGTTCACTATAGAAATGTGGAAAGCCTGCAAGATATCACACATACGGAGGATCAGACATTTCTATCAATAGGTCAGATTGAGTGGGTGGATCAGTCCAGGAGAGTAGAAATGTATGATTAGAGCATCCACCCTTTGAATTCTAAAGAGGTTATTGGTGATGCCATTGAGCTGTTTCACATGAAGGAAGCAAAAGCAGCTCCATTAAGTATGTGGGAAAAAAGTTTAAAAGCTCGGTGTTTCTCACATCTTTTTTCTATTGGAGTAGGTGGCAGGTATGACAAGCGGCCTTTGCAAATACCTGCAGCTGAGAATAGATATAGTAGACTTTATTAAGAAGTTCCTAGATTCCGTCAGTGTATTCCGTATATATTTCACCTATTATTTGAGAGTTACTTGTCTGGCCTCTCATATGCCGTGAATGATATTCTAAAAACAGGAGTTAATTTGCATAATATATCAGCAAGAGAACTTTTGGAAAGACAATCTGCTTGCCAATGGGGATACCTCCCCTTATAGACGATTGTACTACTTGGGGTACAGTTATCGCTGCCGTTTATGCCAGAACTCATGGTACCCCCTCAATAACAGTCATACCAGAAGTATTGAAACAAATACAGAACGAGTACGGGACAGAACCTGCCCTGGATTTAGGGATGAAATTGATCGGCAATTTTTCCCAGGTATCCACAATTATGTTAGCAAGCATAAAAGGGGAGGCAGCAGTGGTGGCTATACGCCAACGCCTGAGGGAATGCACTCCTGCACAACAGGAGCGGGAATTACCTAAACTTATCAAAGAGACTGATGCTTCACTGGGTAGAGATAATTTGGGAGCAAGAACAGTGAAACCACAATTAATGGATAATCCTGAAAAGGACAACTCAAAGCAAGCACCCGATTCTTCCAAAAAGAAATGGGATAATAAACAATAAAAAACAAGCAGAATGTATCGCAATCACGGGGTGGGACTCCTCAACAGGAACCCTCTGACAGGAAATATAACCTTAGAAACCGCTACAATATTAAGAACCTGACATGTATCAGGATACTGATACATGTTACTCTCGTTCCTTTCAGGGTTCATCCAAAAACTCTGAGAGGAAAGGACAGTCAGACTGCAGATCAGAAGAGCGAGTCAAGCCAAGAGACACACATCGCACTTTAGACTACATTATAAAACAAGAAAATAAACCCAAAAGTAAACCTCAATTTAAAAAGAAGAAGGTATCTGGCCTTAAAATAAGAAATGACCAGGCTACTGAGGACTCAACTTCTGAAAGGGGAATGGGCTCTGACGATGCTAGACAGCGCAGCAGAAGTAATAATAGCTCGCCAGAACCTGATGCAATTTCTGGTGACAGCGGCGTTGAATTAATATATCAAGGTGGAAACAATTGATACAAGGGTAGGCGTCCCACTTTGGTTACATGAAATAACACTCCAAATGGAGGGGGGCATACAAGCAAAGTGAAAGGTCTCTTTTGGGAGAACCTGACTTTTGGATACGATATCCTTTTGGCTGAAAAAGATTGGCCACCTGAGTTTGTTATGGACTGCCCAAAAGGAGAAGCCATAATATTACCAGCCTTCTCCGACCTCGTTCCAGAATCACTAAAACACACATACGCGCAGGAGTGGGCGGTAGCACTAGCTCCTGCATTATACCGCTATCATGTAGGGTGGGATGCTGAGTCACCTCACTATGAAATCCAGTAAAAACTACTCCAACTCCACAGAAGCAGTACCCTATAAAACATGACGCAAAGTTGTGTCCAGGCATTCACTATTAGGGCCAGAATGGGTTTAGAGATTCCAAAGGTTGCACAATAAAGCATAAGATGCTTTGGGAACAAGTAGCAGAGCAGAAAAAAGCCTTGCCACGGGCTCACGTGATCCATACGCTGAGCCATCAGCGTGTTGGCGTGCACGTCGAAGGGAATTCATTGGCTGATGAAGCCGCCAAGGCGACAGTGAGAACTGCTGCCGTTACTGCAATCACTCGTT
This sequence comes from Calotriton arnoldi, assembly GCA_963921515.1. Classification (NCBI taxonomy): domain Eukaryota; kingdom Metazoa; phylum Chordata; class Amphibia; order Caudata; family Salamandridae; genus Calotriton; species Calotriton arnoldi. The sequence continues at coordinate 1,456,166 of CAWUFW010003555.1, read as the reverse complement.
CTAGCACAAGAATAGACGAACAGATAATGATAGCTCTGAACACTACGCCCAACAACAGCTCAGCCTTGTCAAAAGGTTTTCCACTCAAGTACTCCTACAAGTTAAATGTGCAAACCATACCGTATGCTCAAATTCCAGGAGTGGGGGATAGAGTAATACCAAACATGGATCGCAAATTAGGTTTAATTCTAGCTGCACACGAGGGTCTGGGTTCAGCACACGCAGGTATTACTGTGACTGTTGCACTACAAAAACAACGTTATTGGTGGCCAGGTCCTATGAAGCAGACCAAGGGCTATGTCCTTAAGTGCAAAATCTATCCGCAGATGAAGGGTTCCACCGTAGCACGTCTGCCACAAAGACTACTACTGATATCAGACAGACCTCTTGCATGTGTCTATTTGGACCACTGTGGCCCCTTACAATCTAACGGGGCTTACAAGTAGATCTTGGTGGCAGTGGATTCATGCTCTAGATTCCTGTGGGTTTGGCCCCAGGGCTCGGCTGACGCTCGAACTGTTATAAAGGATTTGCGAGTCTTTATAGGGACATACGCAATTGGCCAATTACATTCTGACCGTGGCCCTGCGTTCAGCTCTCAGGCTTACAAAGAAGCCATGGGAAGTTTGGGTGTGGTCTTGCAGTACTCCTCTCTGTATCATCCTGAGGGAAATTTGATTGTGGAGAGGAAAAACCGGGACTTAAAGCAATCCTTAACAGCGAGGGTATTAGGCTCGGGTAGCAGTTGGATCAATCACCTATATGGGGTCCAGAGGGCACTTAATAACATGCCAAGAAGTTCCCTAGGAGGCCTTACTCCATATGAGGTCCTGTTTGGAACTAGAATGTGGGTACCCTACCTCGATTGTGGCAGCACAGTGGCGGATGAAAAAGCTTTTGACATCAATGATTGTTTGGCTGTTTTATAGGAACTCAATGAATTACGGGCATTACAAAGCAACGTCCAAGTAAAACGCACAGCCAATGGGGAAGTGAAAGCTGTTCTGCAAAGACATGCCTAAGTCCCGACGATTGGGGACCAGGTTAGAGAGATAATTGTGGACAAAAAATAATTTGGGCCTGTACCTGTCCTGGCTATTGAAGGAACCAGAACAGTACTTCTTCCATCTCTTGTCAGCAAGAAAGAAAAGCGATTCATCTCCATTGATCTGATCAAACCACACTATGTGGTCGATACTGAATAGCAGGCTGCGTGAGCTCCTGGGAGCCGTCGCTCTCCTCTAGCTACCATACAGGAAAATCAGACAGAAAGACTAATAACGTTTGAGGATTCTACTCTACGAAGTAACGGAGTTACCAACAATGGAAATTAACTCGTGCCAGTTGATATTGAACAGAAACAAAATACAAATGAAACACAGATCTCACTTCGAACTAATACTGACATCTATGTGAACATGTCTCAACATGAGTCATCTGCCAGTTCAACAAAACCTGCTGAGCTACCAAAGATAAATCAAACAGCGTCTAGGCTACTTCATCGATTTCAACACCTTTTCTCTGGATCCGAGTGAACCTGATCCACCGCCAGCTTCTGTTTCCCACAAAGAAAAAATATATGATCTCTACCTGAAAAAGACTTACTTTGTTACTATCTGGCTACAGCTCTGGATTGCAATTGGTCTACTTTTCTTAGTCTTTTGTATAGGTGTAGTGACTGTCTTTTTCTTGCTCCTGAATGGACACTATCTCCCAGAACGCTCCGCAGTACAACATGTGAACTTAGTCCTGAAACCACATACATCATCTCATCGTGAACAAAGAGACCAGTCCTTTGTGATTATTACAGCAGTTCCAGTTCCCGAAGGAATAGTTTGGGATAGGGTTACATATGATGTATATGGTCCTGCAGAACTTCTAAAAATATCACACCTGTTTAATATTTCTTTGAATGATATCATCACCTCCAGTACTTTCTCTGATGATTGGGACTTTGAAACTGTAAATACTATGCTGTCTGATTTAGAACAATCTGCTGCATTCTCTAGTAATGTATTATATGATGATACATCTGATTTTGACACCATGTATTGATACCAACACTATAATCATCATTTCTTGCACAAAGCAAGTATCTCACATAATGTTTTCACTTACCATCAATGGGAACTTTGCACAACATCACCGAAAGGTAGTTCACAAATATTTGCGCAGAAGTTTGCTTATTTTTCTGGGTTTAACACTTCAGACCTGACATCTTATTATTATACGGTTGCGCATACACCTGCAAAGAAAAATATGCTCACCAACATGAAACAGATATACCCTGCTTCCTTTATTACCCAGCTGTCTTTCCAGGGTTTCGACTTTGGGAGGGACATCATATACACAAAATCTGTCTAGGGGACTAAAGATTGGCATGTTCAGGGAACAGAGGCCTTATTTAGAGCATGCCTCATACCTCAGCCATCAGAGCTTGAGGAAGCTTGTGATCCACCCTCTGTTGCTTGTCGGAACATGGATTCCTATCTCCTGCAATTCCCGGAAATTGCCCTTGAACAATCTCTTACACTTATGAAAAATCTTAAGTCCGGCTCTCCTTCAGATCCTTGTCCAGCAAATGTTTTGTCTTCCATAGCTGAAGTGATCAACCCGGTAGTTAATTCAATCTTAAACACCGCACTGTGGGTGGGGCCTATGCCACAAATATGGAAACATGCCAAAATCCTCCCTCTTTTAAAGAAACCCACGGCAGACCCTGAGGTCACTAGCAATTACAGGCCCATCTCCCTCCTGCCCTTTTTCTCTAAGGTCCTGGAGAAATACATGAACGAAGTTACCACGAAATATGTAGAGGCCAACCATCTCCTGCACCCGAGCCAATCAGGCTTTAGAGCCAACTTCAGCACGGAAACTGCCTTGTTAGAAGTCGCCGAGACTATTAAAGCCACGTTGGACAGAGGAGGTAACGCGATCTTGATGTTGTTAGACCTTTCCGCTGCCTTCGATACCGTTCCCCACAAGAGACTTCTGCAAAGACTTGAGGGGGGCGAGTTCGGAGGCACGGTATTGAAATGGTTTACTTCCTTTCTAAGTAACCGCTCTCAAACAGTCTGGTCACCACCTTTCACTGCAGAAATCCCCCCCTTGAACGTTGGGGTCCCGCAGGGATCAATTCTGAGTCCCACATTATTTAATTTGTATATGGCCCCCTTGCCCTTCTCGCCGAGAAGCATGGCACTAAAATAGTGTCATACGCGGACGACACTCAACTGTTGTTCACGTGCGAGAAGGGTTTTGAATTCAATGGGACCAGGATAAATAACTGCCTCTCTGAGGTTTTTCTTGGTTCAGTCGCAACCACTTAAAGTGTAACTCTGATAAGTCAGAGATTATTTTCTTTGGCCCTCATCCATTTGAAGCATGGCATACCTGGTGGCCGCAGGACATGTCCCCCCTCGTCTGAGGTCACTACTGTGAAAAACCTGGGGGTCAAATTGGATGCTGCACTTTCCATGAAGGCGCAAGTCCAATCAGTGGCAGGCACCTGTTTTGGGATGTTGAGAATGCTGAAGAATTTTCTCCCCCTACTTCCAGTGTCCCACCGGAAAACAGTTGTCCAGGCCCTCGTGATGTCGAGACTGGACTACGTAAATTCTTTGTACTTGGGACTTCCAGAGTACCTACTCGGCTGACTACAGATTATTCAGAATATGGCGGCCAGGGCCATCTTTTTCACCAGACCCAGGACGCATACGTCTCATCTCCTGTCTGCACTTCGTTGGCTTCCGGTGCGAAAAAGAATTCACTTTAAAGCTCTAGTCCTGGTTTTCAAAGCTTTCCATAAGATTGGTGCCCCCTATCTAAGAGAAAGATTTCAGTCTTACATACCTCCACGTACTTTTGAGGTCCGCTACCCAGCGTCTGATCTCGACTCCGAAGGTCATGCTCTCCCGGGTAGGGGGAAGATCTTTTCAAGGAGTAGCATCTCGTCTTTGGAATAGCCTTCCTCCCCCACTGCGACAGATCCCGGACCTCTTAACTTTTAGGCGGAATCTGAAGACGTGGCTTTTCCAGCTCTAGGCCTTTCTGTTTCTGTGGCTTGGGTGGATCTCTGTTGGTTGTTATGGTGGTCTTTTATCTCAGCGCCGGGACACTCTTGGGAGTAGCCGCACGCTTTATAAATTCCTGATAACATAACATAACAGCAAATTATCTTCCTGAACGACACTATGCAACAGACTCTCTTGGGGTATCCAAGATTAAGGACTTGAACACACCCTGGATTCCCTCACCTACACACTTTGAGGAATGGCTAAATTACACACAACATAGCAAGGATACACTGAATTACATTCTACACGATGGTTCATACAATTCATCAAACCTCAATTGGAAGGGATGGTTGGTTTGGCCTATCGACACAAATAGGTGTCAATCAAGATTCAGGGGTACCACAGAAGGGTTTAGTATCCATAGACCTGACCAACGTTACATACAACGAGAACACTCGGGGTGGTGACATCTTACAGTGTTGGGAAGTTGTGCCTGAAGTGGGTAAAAACCTCAACACTGTCCCAGGTGAAACAACACTTGTCCTTACTCTCAGATGACATAGATCTTAGGGATTTTATGTTAGGTCCCCAGAAATCACATCAGAAGAGATTCTTATACGCTATTTATAATGAAGTATGGAAAATCTCGCAACAGGAGGCTGCTGAGAGATTGCGTGAGATTGACCGGGTTAATCTAGAAAAGGCTTTGGCAGTGGTCGACAATGGCATGACCACACTAATATCCAGGATTTATTCACTGGGCAACATTGGGTCTTCTACAATAGATATAATAGAACAGGATTTGTCTATCCTTCAGCATGGGCAATCACACTTGCGGTCCATTCTATTATTAAGCTGGACGCTACACTCATTGTGCTCTGGTCACGTGCCCTGGCGGTATTTCAACAGTACGTCTCTGTTTTCTGTATACAATCTAACAGGAAGACAGACAACAATGGCATGAAGAGATGCAAAATATACAATGCTGCACATTGAAAAATTGGACCAATTACCTTTTACCATAGCTGAGTCACCCTCCACAGAATGGTTAATCCATGGTCATATTACACTGCCACTCATTACATTCCAATTTCAATATTGTCTACAGTATCACCAAGTAGGCAGGTATGAAGTGTTGGGTAAGAATACATACATGAATCTTGGGGATTACCGTACAGATTTAGATGCAGGAATGGGGACACTGAAGTCTTTCTCAGCGGTTCAGACTGTGAGAATTCGTTAAGTGGGTCTCTAATTTGTCAGGATATTATGCTTCACGGAGCTTGTAATGCTTCGGTTGCAAACCTATCGTGCCACTTGAAAGGATCCCCATCTGCCGTGATTCGTCCGGTGTTCAAACTGCTCTCGAATGGGAGTTATTTGATGTTGAATGATAAAGGTTGTTATGGGATGCTGCCAGGCAACGCATATCTAGTTACAGTGAGTTCCAGGGTTACTTACTGTATGCAAGTATTGTTTCCACCGACCCACACAGTCAGGGAGGCGCCGCTATGGCCTTCATTAAATGTTTCCCTTATACAGTTTGATTCTCTGAGCAGACTGAAATCCATGCTTTTACAGAAGGAGGTGGCCTTAACCTCAGCCCAAGAGACTTTTGATCTCCAGGTTGCAAGGTCTTCAGCTGAGATACGGGCACTAGTCCGAGCTAACTTCCCGCTCTATTTCGGGGAAATGGTACAGCATATCTTTAACATGTCTGATACGAGTGGGATAGTACACCTATTTAAGAGCATAGGTTCTGGACTATTGAGCACCTTTCAGACAATCTTCAGAGTTATTCCATCATTTATATACTCCGTATTAGGAAGCGTTTTTGGAGGGCTTCCGCTGGTCCTGCTACTTGTAGTAGGCATCTTGGTTTTGATTTTCCTGCTACGCAATGGACATCCCAGCCTCCAAAGAGATGTAAAAAGCCATGAACGCATGGTACTCCATCTGGGCACATCTCGGCTTCTGGAGCTAAGCATGCCTTGGTTCCTATTGTTCAGATCAGTCTGGGCTGACTGCGTCTTGCCTGTGCTCTGCTGCCTATTCTGCGGATACAAATGCGTGTTGGACATATGTCTAACACTTCCATTGGTTGCGCCTCCAGACGTGGACATACTGCTGGACCCATTATTAAAGGCCCACGTGCTGCAGTGTCCTCATCGTATTCCAATGTTGATGTCGGCATTCTTAGAGCCACCACAGGATGCTTCAGCTCCTGTCAGAATGGACACTGGCTCTACAACAGGCTCACAGGTGCCGAGTGCTTCCTCAGTGGATGCTGTGGGAACCGGAGAAGATCACCTTTGCTCCATTGACCTGATCCAAGAGGATTTACATGGACCATCGTCTGCGAAGGCAAGCCTTAGTGATGTTGCGTCTCTCACACAGGACACATAAACATTTGGCTTTCCGTGTGATGGGAAGGATTCGGCCTTTTTCCAAAACAACCCAAATTGGAATTCGACAACATCATTTTTTGCTTTATTTTTCTCTCTTGCTCTCACTGAGCACTATGGCTTCCAGCGTGCTCAGTTGGTCTAACGGTATATTGACTATTTAGAGGACTTATAGAGCTTTTTTAACTTTTGCATCATTTTTTAGCACATAGCATGTTTTTAGATGTTTTTATGCTAATATTTTAGCAATATCTTTTATGCTTTTTAGACAGGCATATTTTAGCATTAGTTAATTTTATCATCCAGTCGGCTGAGGAGTGGGTGTTTTGAGCCCCAATGTACCCCAATATAGGCTTAGGTAGTTGCACGACCTTTTACCTACATTTGTCCTACCTTGCTCTACATAGCGGCTCTGGCACTGATCTTTTACCTAGTTAGGTGCCGAATAAATGTCGTGTGGTTTTCTTCGAAAACTAGCCTTATTTATTATGCATGAGGATTCTTAATATCACAGCAGGATTACCATCTTCTGCATAATAACTCTGTAGAAAAGTCACCGCTATTTCCATCCTTGGCCGACAGGCCCATAGTACCATGATACATCTAGGTAGAACCCATGAGGGTACCTTTCGGGTATATAAGTACCACATCTTCGCTGGACAAACCAGAGGAGAAGCTTCCATGCTGACACGAGATGCTGAAGTCCCTGCACGCAGTGGTCTGACATCCCTTGCGGGGTGTCCAACTCGAGACCAAGACGGGGTCCTTCGTTCTCTCCCATCAGATTGGCTCTTTCCTAGGGGGTTTCTTGTCTCTATACCTACATACATGCTAGGTACATTTAGGTACACTTAGCTATGGTTAGCATTCTAGGAGTACGCATGACTAATGCCATGTATCTGTATGCCTGTATATATCCACTGTTTTAGCACCATGGTAGAATTCTACCTTTTATTTACTCTGTTGGTGCTTTTAATCATATATATCTGTTTCTGTCTCATGGCTGTTGCAGCACACATATTTTATACTAGCTTGATGCTGCTTCAATAAATGTTTATTGAAAACTTCCCCACCGTTTATTCTGTGTATCTCTCTGAGACAAAGTGAGCACAAGTGACTGAGCGAAAAGTACTGTACTGTTTCCACGATCCCTTAGGGGTCAGGGTTGTCATGTTCGATAGTTGCCAGAAACTATTTGCTCCTTGGTAAGGTTGTGGGGCTTATAGTGGCACTGTGAGCTAGCTGGTCTACAGACTAAAATATACTTTGGGGGTGTCGGGAATCAGTCTGAACACCAATCCCTTAGTTTATGTTGTCTAAACGGGAAGATCCTATTTACATTTGTAGGAACTACACGACCGTATATGCGTTGTACGTTTCCTACTTGTGAAAGACTTGTATCTCCACCAAAAGCAGTTCCTAGTGTCTTTTGCGTATGCAGTAACTATTCATAAATCGTAAGGTCTAAGGGGCCGATTCCGATTCGGGCCGGAAAACGTACCGACCGACTCGGAGCCGGAATTAATACCGACCGACACGTACAGGTGCAGGCCGACCCGCAAAGTACGATGAGAAGCGTGCAAAATCCGACCGACTCGTACGGAACACAAGCCGAACGACCGAGCCGCGCGGAAAACAGCCATCCGGTCGGAAAACCACGCAAATCGAACCGACCGACACGCACCAGGAATGAACCCGAATGAAACGTACCCGCAAAGTCCGACCCGCGCAGTACGATGCAACGCGTGGAAAACACGACCGAGTCGCACGGAGCCCAAGCCGTACGACCGACACGCATACAAAACTGCGAGCAGAAGCAACTCAATACACCGCGACCGACGCGTACGCAGCATAGAAAACAGCACAAACACAGCGTGAACGACTCGGAGAAGCTCGTACGAGACAACTGCAGGGTCCGACTCGGTCACACGAACGTCTCCTACATGCACAAAAAGTACAAAGGGAAAAACACACAAAAAAAGGCCAAACAAGCAATTACAAAGGCAATAAATACTGGGGGGGGGGACAGGGAACAAAGACACACCCACAACTCCACCCATATAAAGGACACAAATCCCTACCATGATCCTTTGCAAATTCAAATCACCTGCCAGCACTGAACAGACAGCAACCACACACCCACCCACAGCTCATCCATCACACAAGCCACACACCATCAGCACCTCAACAAATAGCACCCTCACATACACCCAGCTAAACACACACTCACACACCCTCACCTGCACACCAACACACACATCACTCACCATCACCACCCATCACCATGCCCCCAAAGAAGAATCATAAGTTCCTAGATAGTGAATTGGAAGTCCTGGTAGATGAGATCCTCAGGGTAGAGCCACAGCTGTTTGGTACACTGGTCCAACAGACACCCATGTCGCAGAAAACCAAGATGTGGGAGAGGATCGTCGACAGGGTGAACGCACAATCACCATGTTTGCGGACAAAGGTAGACATCCAGAACAGGTGGTATGACGTGCGCAGGAGGGTCAGGGAGCTGTTGAAGAAGGACTACCTCTTGAGCCAACACACCGGCAGTGGCCCTCCTGCCAAACCAGTATACCTCAGGCCCTGGGAGGAGAAGGTGCGGGCCATCCTACCACCAGTGAGCGTCTATGGACTAGAAAACATCCCAGAGCCTGGTGAGTACACAACAAATGTACACAATATTGTGCGACAATACACACACATCACTGTCAAGGGGAGAGTCAAACCATGCACCCTAAGCAAATACACACCAACCAGAACAGAATCATCCCAAAATGTGTATGTCAGTCAGATAAACACAACACATGCCATCTCATAGTGATATGTAACTGTGTCATCACATGTACAAACACAACTACAACTACAGCTAGGCAGTGGCACAAATATAACTAACAAACACATCCAGACATGTAGCCACCACTACAACACCACCTCACAGTGAAGCCCACTGAAAGGAAGGAATCTTGTGTATGCTGGGCAAGTCAGTGTAGCCAATAGCATCATGGGAGTCGTAGTCACAGATATTGCCCACCCTCACAATGCGCACATCAACACCACCATGAACCATGCTCACATCACAGGGAGTGGAAAACAACTGACAAGATGGCTGACACTGGCTACTGCTGTGGGGAGCACAAGGACCTGCTGGCAACTGTGCACCAACCAACAGCAGGACACCACTGACTGACATCCTGAAAGACAACTTGCACTCCCTGCAACGGAAGCACGTTCCATGGTGGAGAATCTGGCTGGGTGGGAAGGAGGACTGACAGCACTGACCATAGTTACCAGCAGCTCCACTCACACACACCCCTAACACAAACTCCACACAACTCACCTGGGAGAATGCATTGCCTCACACTCTAATCAAATATCCCACAAAGAACCACAACCCTGGGTCATGCAGTGTGAAGCACAGGGACACACATGGGACTTGTAGCAAAACTAACCCCAGGATAACACTGTCAGCCATCTTGTCAGCACAGGCACACAACCCCACAGGGAAGCAGAGTCAAAAGGAAGGAAGCATGGGCATGCTGGGAAGTGGGGTGGAGGCAATAGCATGATGGGAGTGGTAGTCACAGATATTGGTCACCCCCACAACTGTCCCATCAACACCACCCTGAACCATGCGCACATCACAGGGAGTGGAAAAGAACTGACAAGATGGCTGACACTGGGTACTGCTGTGGGGAGCACATGGCCCTGCTGGGAACTGGGCACCAACCAACAGCAGGACACCACTGTCAGCCATCTTGCCATTGCTCTCACACTCACACACAGTGAAGTCCACCCAAAAGCAAGTAAGAATGGGCATGCTGGGAAGTGGGGTGGAGGCAATAGCATGATGGGAGTGGTAGTCACAGATATTGGTCACCCCCACAACTGTCCCATCAACACCACCCTGAACCATGCGCACATCACAGGGAGTGGACAAGAACTGACAAGATGGCTGACACTGGTGCTCAGTTGTGGGGAGCACATGGCCCTGCTGGGAACTGGGCACCAACCAACAGCAGGACACCACTGTCAGCCATCTTGCCATTGCTCTCACACTCACACACAGTGAAGTCCACCCAAAAGCAAGTAAGTATGGGCATGCTGGGAAGTGGGGTGGAGGCAATAGCATGATGGGAGTGGTAGTCACAGCCCAACATCCCCCACCCACATGGCCCAGCAAGCTCACACCCAAGCATGCACACCTCACAGGGAGTCAAAAGCCACTTCAAAGATGGCTGACACTGGTGCTCAGTTGTGGGGAGCACATGGCCCTGCTGGGAACTGGGCACCAACCAACAGCAGGACACCACTGTCAGCCATCTTGCCATTGCTCTCACACTCACACACAGTGAAGTACACCCAAAAGCAAGTAAGTATGGGCATGCTGGGAAGTGGGGTGGAGGCAATAGCATGATGGGAGTGGTAGTCACAGCCCAACATCCCCCACCCACATGGCCCAGCAAGCTCACACCCAAGCATGCACACCTCACAGGGAGTCAAAAGCCACTTCAAAGATGGCTGACACTGGTGCTCAGTTGTGGGGAGCACATGGCCCTGCTGGGAACTGGGCACCAACCAACAGCAGGACACCACTGTCAGCCATCTTGCCATTGCTCTCACACTCACACACAGTGAAGTACACCCAAAAGCAAGTAAGTATGGGCATGCTGGGAAGTGGGGTGGAGGCAATAGCATGATGGGAGTGGTAGTCACAGCCCAACATCCCCCACCCACATGGCCCAGCAAGCTCACACCCAAGCATGCACACCTCACAGGGAGTCAAAAGCCACTTCAAAGATGGCTGACACTGGTGCTCAGTTGTGGGGAGCACATGGCCCTGCTGGGAACTGGGCACCAACCAACAGCAGGACACCACTGTCAGCCATCTTGCCATTGCTCTCACACCCACACACAGTGAAGTCCACCCAAAAGCAAGTAAGAATGGGCATGCTGGGAAGTGGGGTGGAGGCAATAGCATGATGGGAGTGGTAGTCACAGATATTGGTCACCCCCACAACTGTCCCATCAACACCACCCTGAACCATGCGCACATCACAGGGAGTGGACAAGAACTGACAAGATGGCTGACACTGGGTACTGCTGTGGGGAGCACAAGGCCCTGCTGGCAACTGTGCACCAACCAACAGCAGGACACCACTGACTGACATCCTGAAAGACAACTTGCACTCCCTGCAATGGAAGCACGTTCCATGGTGGGATATCTGGCTGGGTGGGAAGGAGGGCCGGATGTCAACCAAATACAACCAATGCAGACCATGTACACACCCCAACATTCATATAGAAATGCCCAAAGTATGCAGGACAATGTGCTACACCAATATCAACCTCTGACTGTGACAACTTAGGACAATGCAATGTACAGGCCCGCATCCAGAGGTACAGTCACAACTGTCATGTGTGTCAACCATTCATGCCTGCAGAAACATAACATACATTGTGTGTGTCTCCCAAAAACAGGTGATGATGGGGACACAGCAGCAGACGCTGAGGAGTCCCTGTCCCAGGCTCAAGGGGAAACGGAGCTCACTGGTGTGGAACAGCCTCTGCCCTCCTCGGATGACGAAGACCTACCTGGCACCTCCGGAGCAAGTCATCATGCAGCACCAGCAGGACCACCAGCTGCACCCCTGCACCCACCCCTCCAACGACTGTCAACACACATACCACCCCTGCTGACACGGACAGACCAAGGAGCACCACCACCACCAGCACAGGGACCCTGGACCAACGTGGGGCTATGGACACCAACACCACCAACAACCCCCAAGGGGGCCCAGGGTCACCTGTGCGTGCCACCTCAGGTACTGCACGTGTCGCCAGGGGTGGTGGGAGGGGTGGGAGACATAGGTCACTGATCGCAGAGGGGTCTGGACTGCATGATGACCCACAACTGGTACGCATAGCCGATGCGTACCAGTCCAGCACCGGAGAGCTCAGCCAGGTAGTGGGGCTCCTCAGGGACATTAAACAGCAGCAGGCTGCCCATCATGCCCGCTTGGACTCGCACATGTCCCGCGTGGAGTCCAAGTGGGACACACTGCAAGAGATGACGGCGGTGCATAGGGACATATTACAATGCCTCCGCCAGATGAGCAGCAACCAGTCAACACCTCCCTGTGTGCCCACAACATCTGGTGCTGAAACAACTGCAACTGCCACAGGGAGGGAGGATGACTCTGGCGGAGAGTCCCCTGCACCGCAGCAGCCTGCACTTGAGGGTCCCCCCCAAAGAAAAGGGGTCGTCCGAGGAGGGGCAAGTGAGAGGCCGATGGCCATGTGCAACCCCAGGAAGCCAAAACCTGTACTGGATAATCACCTTTGTGCGCAAACTGTTCACCCTGTTGACTGCAACACAACTCCCCCACATGACATGGGGAGTACAAGTTGGACCAATGTATCAGATGACTGTGGACTTTATTCTGGACATATCTGCTACCAGGACTTCCAATTCATCTAGGAACTTAGGATTGAAATCAAAATGTACAGCACCCACCATCCTGTGCACTATACACACACATGTATGACAATAAACACACTAATACACCATACCTGCCTCTGTTGTGATTCCAACGTGGTTCCTGTCATGGAGATGATGACCTGCGAAATTACACTGTGCATGCTAACTGCTACAGCAAGTACAACACAGGCATGTGAGTCATGGCAACGTGACACATATGAGGGAGACACACCACCAGGGCTACACAACATATACACACCTAGCCCATCTGACTCATCGCCTACACTGATGTTGCCAGGAAATACGGTGCAATGCACAGACACAACACCTATTCACAGTCTCTGTCAACTAGCCCACTGGTGCAGTAAGCAAATGTCAGTCAGATGTGTGACCACAGACAACGCACATCACAAAGTGAAGCACAGGTTTATTACACATTTGCAACATGTTGTAACCACTACAGATGCAAGGCAATCCCACCTGGCAGCGGGCACACAGTCAACAAGTGTAGAAGGAAGGAAGTCCATGGGTGTGGCGCACATCACCTGTAGGGACACGACAGCTACCACCCTGGAAGTCGAATCACGGTGTTGGGGATCACAGTTGACCAAACCACTCTGAAAGTACCCTGTGAAGGACAGAAATGAAACACAGTCAAAAGCACTGAAGAACAGGACAGAACTGCAATACTCATGCCCAATACATGTCACAAGATACCCACCCAGAACCAAGTTAGCATGTCAACACTGTTGGGGAGTACAGACTACCTGTAAGGACACATCGCTACACGCATACAGTCATGTAGCACATGGACACACTCAAACAGCACCAGAGCACCACCAACACATATCATGCATACTCACATCATTGACATGACATCTCTGGATACTCACATTCAGCTGAAGAAGTTGGTGATGAGCTGTGTGCGGACATCACCATCATCATCATCATCATCATCACTGGCATCGTGGTCCAGACCAGGATCCTCCACAGGTGGCGGATGTTGGTCATCGTCATCCAGGATGAGAGGCAACTCCTTCCGCACTGCCAGGTTGTGTAGCATGCAGCAGACGATGACAATCTTGCACACCTTTGCTGGGGCATATGGGAGGGCCCCTCCTGTCTTGTCCAGGCAGCGGAAGCGGCTCTTCAGGAGACCAAAGGTCCGCTCAATCACTCTCCTGGTCCGACCATGTGCCTCATTGTAGCGCATCTGGCCTGGTGTCACAGGGTTCCTGAGGGGCGTCAGCAACCACGGCATGTTGGGGTATCCGGAGTCACCTACATACAGACAATTGCACATTAGCTGAGTTGGAAAAGAGGGTGGAACACTACATTGCAGAACACACACAATGGCACTAAGTCAGTACACACCAACAAGCCAGGCACGCTGGTTCCGCATCTGTGACATCATCCTCGGGATGCGACTACTCCTCATCACGTAGGCATCGTGTGCAGAACCGGGGAAACGGGCACAGACGTGTGAGATGCTCATATCTGCAAGACATACCACCAGTGCATTGACCGAGTGGTAGTGTTTGCGGTTCCTGTATGCCTGCTCTTGGGCCTGTGGTGGTACCAAAGCAACATGTGTCCCATCAATGGAGCCAATGACATGCGGCATCCTCCCCAGGGCATAGAAGTCACTCTTCACGTCAGTGAGTTGTTGGAGTCTAGGGAAATAGATGTACTGGTTCAGGTAAATCAACATAGCCTCCAAAACATCGCGGAGCACACGGCTGAACATGGTCTGTGACATCCCACCAGCAGTCGCCACAGTGTGTTGAAAGGTACCGGTGGCAAAGAAGTGTAGGGCTGCCATCACCTTCACCTTGGGGGTCAGCGCTGTAGGGTATGTCCGGCCAGCTTGCAAATGTGGGGCCAACCGCACCGTCAACACCTCAATCAGCGGCCTGGTGAAGCGGTACCGTCGGATGCAGTCCCGTTCCACCATGGTTGCAAGGTCAGGGAATGGTCTATGGACAGCTGGTGCCCTGCAGTGCATAGGTGAAGAAAGAAAGATTGTCAGTCACCCCACATATGTGGCATTGACCATACTCAATATCACATGATACATCATTATGAGGCACAAGTACATGATGTGTGCAGTTCCGTAAGGACATGTATGGCACATGCATGGCCAACATCTAACATCACAGTTCAACAAGTGGCATCAACAAGTCCCAGGTTGTGCCATGGGATATCATGAGGCCGTGTCACAGTTCCCATCTCCTGCTGCCACGTTCCAAACACACCCCACAGTGACATGTGAGGACAGATGTGCCCCAGGCATCACAGCTCAATGACAGGTAGATTCCCAGGGACCCTGTATTGCCACATGGACACTGGCATGACATGGTGTATCATGAATACACCACAGCAAAACAACCATGACCCCCACAGGTAGTGGTCCCTGTTGCCTCTGCAGGACAGACATGGACGTCTGTGACACACACACGTACAACATCAAAGTCCATGCACAAACAACGTGGATGTGGAGACTGTCTCCCATTGTGCACATGGAATCAGAGACATTGTAAACACAACATGCACACAGACTGTGGAGGACCATCACCATTGTGGCAATGGGTCACCCTGGGACGTACATACCATCACACATGGGACTCAGGGGGTATGTGACATGACATACACATACACCACCGTGAAATGTGACCATGCCACATGCACAGAAATGAACAGTTGCACATCACAGTGGTCATGTACATGAAACACCAAGGATTCTGTCCCCATGAACACGTGCACAGCCTGGGAGTGGCTGCCCCCAAGTGCCACCCACAGAACAACATGTTCACCCCCATACACGGAATAGGTAATGCAGCCTTACATGCCTCAGGATACAGTGTGGACAGGGTGTGGTGTTGTAGGTGTGCCCCTCACTCCCTGGGAAGTATATGTTGCTGGCATATATTCACCTGTGACAGGCATGGTGACATATGCCAGTGACTTGTACAGGGATCGCGTTGTACAGCAATGGACCGATCGGTGTGCCCGGCCGGCCCATTGCATTCAATGTGAGCGGGTACGCGTTGTATCCGCAATACGCGTTGAACAGCAATGGACCGATCGGTGTGCCCGGCCGGCCCATTGCATTCAATGTGAGCGGGTACGCGTTGTATCCGCAATACGCGTTGAACAGCAATGGACCGATCGGTGTGCCCGGCCGGCCCATTGCATTCAATGTGAGCGGGTACGCGTTGTATCCGCAATACGTGTTGAACAGCAGTGGACCGATCGGTGTGCCCGGCCGGCCCATTGCATTCAATGTGAGCGGGTACGCGTTGTATCCGGGTACGCATTGAACAGCAATGGACCGATCGGTGTGCCCGGCCGGCCCATTGCATTCAATGTGAGCGGGTACGCGTTGTATCCAGGTACGCGTTGAACAGCAATGGACCGATCGGTGTCCCCGGCCGGCCCATTGCATTCAATGTGATCGGGTACGCGTTGTATCCGCAATACGCGTTGAACAGCAATGGACCGATCGGTGCGCATCCATTGGCTATGGCCTGGCCTGGCAACGGACGCGTTTTCAAATCTTGAACGAGTCTGATGCTGGAAATTCAGTTGGTCACCCACAACAATGTTGCAAATTCATGGGTGTCATGAAGTTGAACTTTTGAAGGATGCTGTGGGCGTGTGTAAGTGGTGCAATTCCATGGATTGGCCAGATTCAGAAGATGCTAAAGACTTGGACCTATCACTTTGGACACATGGGATAGTATCTGCCTCTGCAGCACACATATAATGCTGGCTGTTCCCCTGAGAGCTCACTTGCCTGCACTACATGCTCCAGGACGACATCTGCCACCACCACTGCTGCTGTATCTGCACCCTCTGGACCCTGCAATGGCACGTACTGTGGAGAGAGCCCCAGCCTTCAGCACTGAGGAGAACCAGGCCCTGCTGGACAGCCTCCTTCCACAGTACAGCAAGCTGTATGGGAAAGCAGGGGAGCAGGTGAGTGTGCTGTCCACTGCCTTACTAAATGTGCATGTTGTCTGACTAGCAAGGCTAACAGTCTGCACGCCACTGGCTAGCAGGCTCACTGAGTAGTTGTCACCCCCATAGTGTGTAGTTACATGCACTGAACAGGTATAGTGCAGTGACAGTGCATTTAAACAAGGTTTTACTTCCCAGGCAATGATACCATGTAGTAACTGCTGGCATACTGTCCATAGCCATCGTTGCACTGCCTGTGTACATCATGTGCCCCTGTGATTGAGACATGTATATCCAACTGTGTAATGCACGGATATGTTGCATGTGTAGTAATGGCATTCTCACTTTGTCTTCCTCACAGGTTGATGCCCACCAGAAGCAGAAGATATGGCTGACCATCGTCCGGGCAGTGAGATCCGTGGGGGACTACAAGCGCCGGATCCGCAACTGCCAGAAGAGGTGGCAGGACCTTCGGGGCTGGACCCGGAGGATCGCACGGGTCCAGCTGAAGCTGTCGCCTCCTCGCAGGAGGGGCGGACACCGGACCCTGACCCCCACATGCTCAGGATCCTGGCGGTGGTCTTCCCTGATCTGGATGGGCAGCTGAAGGCTAGAGAGCAGCAAGGAGGGGGTGAGTCCATGACTGCATTGTGAACTTTGTCTGCCATGCTATGTGCCCTCCTCTGGCCTGGTTGAACTTCCACAGTACATCAGTCATGTGGTCCAGGACCCATGTCCCTCGATTGTGCACTGCCCACTCCTCATCTGATACCCAGGTGTGGCCCTTGCAGTCAGGGAATTGTGTCACTTGGGTACTGTGTCCTTGCAGTTTGCTTGACTCAAGGTGGGGGACAGCATCTGTTCCCCTAACTCTGTGGTGGGCATCATGGGTGGGTCCTTTGCTTACACAATGCCTGTGTTCTGACATGTAATCTGCGTGTTACTTTGATATGTGGTCCAATTGCTGAGCTGATCCACCACATGTGCCTGGGGTATCTGGCACACACCCATGCTGCGGGTGGGAACAATGCTTGGGCCCCAGGAGTGTGTATATTACGTGTGTCACACATACTTAGCCAGCTGCCTACTGTCCAGGGATCATCCCTCATTCATGTGGGGCAGGACAGTCATGCCTACTCCAGGCCATACAATACACTCTGTACTCCCACTCCCGTGTATCAGCTGACACGTTGTGCTCAGTGATATGTCCCCTCAGGTGTCTGCCTCTGTGTCAGTGTGCTGTGGCTTCCTTGTCATGACTGCTGGGGTGTCTCTCGGTTGGGGCTCAGCATGCCACCGGAGATGTGACCATAGTAGACGATACTTGGGTGACACATAGGTGTTTGATCACCTGACCGTGCAGACTGGGGTATGCGAATGTGAAGTTCAGGCAGCTGTTTCCCATTCACAGCAGATTGTGAGGTGCTCAGGTTCAGAGGGTTGTGTTACAGGTCTCCCATATGTCCAATCGGTATGACGTGGACAGATAAGGGTTCAGATGATGTGGTGTGTGGGGGATGTACATGTGCACTTGTTCAGCTCCAGGACTTGCATTCCCCATGACCTACTATTGTGACACAGTGCAGACTGTTGTTGTCTGGCTGCCCTGCCCATGTGACTGGAGACAGTGATGTATGACTTAGCAGGCATGCCTGTGCCATGGCATGTAACTTCCTATGAGTGATCCTGCAGGGGAGTGACATGTGCTACATGCACACCATTGTGGCAATGGCTATCAGGACATGGGTGCATCATGGTGTCTGTCGCTGGTATGCATCACATGCATTTCATATTTGACTCTGGGCATCCCTTTCATCCGGACACCTGTACTGACTCAGTGGCAAGAGTTGTGATGTGTGCATGTTCACATGCTTCACCGTGTTTTCTGCACTGTCCAACTACTGTGTAGGTGGTGCATGTGTCCACACTGGGGTATTGCCATCCAACAGACACCAGACAGATGTGTGCAAGGCCAGGAGGGATGTGAGTGCCATGGTTGACCATCAGACTGACAATTGGCTACTCCTATTCTGTTTGGGCACTTTTGGCAATGTTCAACTAAGGATGCCAGGGCTTGCACTGTAATGTGCTGTACTTACTGTGGTGTGTGCGTTCGGTGCAGGTGACTGATGTCTGTCTGTTTCCCTATTGTTTGCAGATACATCCACAGCCACAGGAGGGGACAGCTCCACGGACCAGGAGGAGCCGCAGAGCCAGACTGGGTCAGCAGCCGAGGAGTGGTCGGAGGGACCCAGTGGCACGGAGGGCGAGGGGAGCCACACCGAGGAGTCCTCAGCACCATCCACCTCAGCTGAGGACCACAGCAGCTCGGAGGATGACTCCTTGTGGATGCGGGTGTCAGCAGCCACCACACCCCAGCTAGTGTTGCTGTCCCCACCACCACCACCACCAACACCGCCCTCCCATTGGCTCCCATTCCCGAGGTCCGTGGAGGCTCCCATGTTCGGGAGCGTGTCTCCTTCGGGCCAGGCACCGCACCCCCTGCCCCTGTGTCCCCTGCTGCCCTGAGTGAGGAGTCTGTGTACCTCCTTCGCCAGCTCCATGTAGGGCAGACAACGATGCCGAGTGTCCTCCATGCACACACCACTCTGTTGACTCAGCTGGTGTCGTTCATGGAGGGCATCTCATCGGGCATGTCTGCCCTACAGAGGGGCAATAGGTCCATGGACTCCTCCCTGACGGCAGCAGTGTCCCTCCTCCAACAGTCCCTCACCCCTCCTGCCTCTGCCCCATCCACACTCCCCAGCACCTTACCTGTCCCAAGCACACACACACCGGCACAGGCACACACCAGCACAGACACGAGCAGCACACAGACACACACACCACAAACAAGACGCACACGCACGCACAGTCAGGGGACTGAAACCACACTCACAGGGGATGGGGCCCAGGCACACACACGCATCCACGAGCACTGCGCAGTCCTCAGTTGCCTCTCCCTCCAAAGCCCCCTCCCTTGCCTCACCTGCAACCCCAAAGACACAGCGGCTCTTCCTCAGTGACCTCGGCCTCTTCCCCTCCGATCCAGCTGATCCAGCATTCAGGGGAAGAGGAAGCCCACCCACACGGAGCGGAGTGCCCCTCGCCCCCGGACACCCTCCCCCAGGAGCAGACCGACTGACGCCCCCATCCGCAAGTCCCCCGGACCCGGAAGAGCAAGACCCCGCCGCCGCCCTGCAGCTCAGGCACCAAGTCTCCTTCCTCCATCCCTCAGGCCCCCACTCCACAGGTGCCACCACCACACCCTGCCCCAGGTTCCCCCACCCACAGATACACCATCCCCAAAAGATCCGGCCTTCTCCCCCTGCCACTTGCTCTTCCGGCCCCACACCCCCGCTGCGCTTGTCTGTGCCACTGGTGTGGAGACGGTGTCCTCCCCTCTGTCCTGCCCACCTTACCTGATCCCCATTCTCCTCCCCTGGAGGTAGGCACTGCAGTGGAGTCCACTACCACCCTGTCTGACTTGGGCACTGCAGTGGGGGACCTGTCCACTCCATCTGCACGGTCCACTGCAGTCGTGCCGGCACCCACACCATCAGTGTCATGCCCCCAGTTGTGCCGGCACACACCATGTCAGACACCTCCACTGCAGTTGTCAGTGGCTCTTCAGCACCCACCACCCCTTCCCTGCCTCCTTCTGGTGAGCCCTGATCCTGTCCCTGCGGTGCCTGGCCTGCCCCCCGTATGCCCCTCCGAGGGGATTGTCCCTGGTTTTTATCAGTGCAGGCATGCGTAGGGTGACATCTGCCACTGTCACCCTGTTTAGACTTTCAGGATGGACTGGCCATTGGCCTTTGTTTCTTTTTTACTGGACTTCAGCTTTTGAACCCACATATGCTGAATAAAGCGACTTTCTGTTCTCTAGTGCTTTTGCTTCTGATGTACATGATGTTGATGATGCTAACCATGCCCTTGCTGCAGTGATGGTGATATTTGGTCTCATGAAAATGAAGTGTTACTGTTCAGGAACCCATGGGGTCCAGGGGGAATGTGTCCTATCCTGTGGTGTATCCATGTCATCCTTAGCAGCATCTGAGGGTGTCATATTTTCAATATTTGGCAATGGGATTTCCTACTTACATTAGCAATGTCACATCTGTGGCTTCCACCCCTGCACATCTGTTGTGCTTGCCATTGTTCAATTATTCTACTTCCCTGACCGTGTGGCCATCTCCACTGGACATGCAGGTTTGGGCATCAATGAGGAAGGACTCATCTGTGTTGTCAGTGCAACTTGCTATACATGTGTGTTGGATCTGTGCTGATGATTTCGTTGACACTCCCATGACCAGGCTGATGTGACGGGAGCCTTCATTTGGTGCAAATTGTTGACTGTGTGACCAAGTGTTCTGCTGACATGATGGAGCCCTACTGTGGCAACTATGGCACAGCTTTCCTCACACAGGAGTGGAGTCCCCTCATGGCAGTGTGTACTCCTGTGACATCGCCTGCTCCCAAGGTGTGTGTTGTATGAGCATGTCTGTGTGTTCACTTCCATTTTGCTGTGCATGCTGGGATCCCTAGTGGTGTTCCTGTTTGTGATGCTTGCTGAGTTGACCTATGTTCCCCCAAAGTCTTCTCCCTGGGTTCTCTGTGATGTGGGTGCATGGCACATTACTGGTCATCAGGGTGTCACCCATAGGTGTGTTGGCTGTGAGGGCTGAGTTTGTGGGCAGACGCAGATGGGTCACAGTCAGGATTCCCTTGGCACTTGTTGTTTACACCTGTCATGTGATTTCCAGTTTGTGTTAGCTTTCAGTGATTGTGACACGTTGTGTGAGTGACTGCTGGCACTCCTCAGGGTCAGGGCTGCAATGTTGGTAGTTGTCTATGTGTGTTCTTTGTGGGTGACCTTGGCTTCTTCATTGGTGTGGGACTGTGGCTGGGATCCCATTGGTTGGTGTGGTATTGCCGTCATGTCCATGTACAGCGTAGTGTGCAGTGTGTCAGACATTCAAGGGTCTTGTTGAGTGGCCATGTGTGATGTGTTTCTGCACCTTGGTTCCCACCACCACCCATGGGATTGTCATGGGTGCATGTGCAATGTCACCAGTGCATGTGTGCTTCACTGCTGCACATTGTTGGAGGTCGAGGTGTGTGGTGTTGAGTGTGTGCAGATGAGAGTTGTTGCACGGCTAGACCCCTGCCTCCATGTTGGCCTTGGCTTACTGGCCGTGCTGATTGATTTGTGCTTGTGTAGGTGTGATGGTAGTTTGTTGCTCAGGACACATGACTGTGGTTCACAGTGTGATCGACATCTAGCTTTGTCATCACAGTGGGATTGTAATGCAGCCCAGGGTCACCACATTGTGGGGACCCTGGGGGTAGTGCTGTGGTGTCTCTGTGTCTTGCTGTGTCAGTTGCTGTTCCTACATGCTTGTGTGACATGTGTGATTGGTGCTCCCTCTCATCTAACAATGCCTGATTGCCCACATAGGGGATTTGGATCCATGAGTTACCTTTGTGTGGCACTGTATGCACATCTGTGTAATTGGTATTCAGGCCTCATCATGTGTTGTGTGGTTGCCTGGGGACACTGGCACCCCCTCACCTGTTGTGTTTGATGTGCAGTGTGGGTCTGCCTGTTTGTGTTTGTGCATCTGCACCACTGCATTGGCATGTCTTTAGTGTGCCATTGGCTGTATGTTGTTTGGTGGGTTTCCCCTGCTGTCCCTGGGACTCCTAGGTCATCAGTCAGCACAATGATCATTGTTTGTGTGTCCCATTGCTGCCATGGTATGGTATCTGTTCACCTCACATCTAAAGTCTCCACAGGGTATCTGCATTTGTGTGCCCATTGTTGCAAATATGTGGGTCTGCATTATCATGGTCACTTCTGTCATTGTGTCATTGATGAATGTTGACAGTGTCAGCCCCCATGGGTGATGTTTGTCTGCATATGGCCAAAGGTATGTCTTATTTGCACTGCAGTGTTTGCCTCCCCCAATCTATGTTGCTATGGGACACAAGCACTACTTTGCCACTGATGTGTTTGTTGTTCTGTGACCAGGAATCATCCATGCAGTTTGGCAGTTGCAGCTTTTTCAATGTCAACACTTACATTTTGGTCACTGTGATGATGGGGGTTTGAACCCCATTGCCACAATGTTCAAGATGTGCTTCAACTATGGGCCCCACACTTACCTTTTGGTCACTGTGATGATGGGGGTTTGTATCCCATTGCCACAATGTTCAAGATGTGCTTCAGCTATGGGCCCCACACTTACATTTTGGTCACTGTGATGATGGGGTTGGACCCCATTGCCACAGTGGTCATGGTCTGCTTGCATTGTGGGGGCCACACACATTTATGTGTGGCACATGTGATAGGGGGTCACATTGTATGTTCAAAGTCATGTTCAGTGTTGTAGCCATTTGACACAGTCTACACACGCTTGTCATGGTGTTGGGGGGATGTCTTTATGTTGCATTGTTTATGTTGGTGTGTGCTTGTTGTGTCATGCATTAGCCATCCTGTGAGTGGGGGTGGTAGTAGTTGTAGGCATCTGGCACCCCCTGGGTAGAGGTGGGAGTAGTGACAGGCATCCAGCCCCCCATGGGTAGAGGTGGTAGTAGTGACAGGCATCCAGCCCCCCATGGGTAGAGGTGGTAGTGGTGACAGGCATCCAGCCCCCCATGGGTAGAGGTGGTAGTAGTGGTAGGCATCTGGCACCCCCTGGGTAGGGGTGGTAGTAGTGGTAGGCATCTGGCACCCCCTGGGGAGGGGTGGTAGTAGTGGTAGGCATCTGGCACCCCTGGGTAGAGGTGGGAGTAGTGACAGGCATCCAGCCCCCCATGGGTAGAGGTGGTAGTAGTGGTAGGCATCTGGCACCCCTGGGTAGGGGTGGTAGTAGTGGTAGGCATCTGGCACCCCCTGGGTAGGGGTGGTAGTAGTGGTAGGCATCTGGCACCCCCTGGGCAAGGGTGGTGGTGGTAGTGGTAGGCATCTGGCACCCCCTGGGGAGGGGTGGTAGTAGTGGTAGGCATCTGGCACCCCCTGTGTAAGGGTGGTAGTAGTGGTAGGCATCTGGTACCCCCTGGGGAGGGTTGGTAGTAGTGGTAGGCATCTGGCACCCCCTGGGTAGAGGTGGGAGTAGTGACAGGCATCCAGCCCCCCATGGGTAGAGGTGGTAGTAGTGGTAGGCATCTGGCACCCCTGGGGAGGGGTGGGAGTAGTGGTAGGCATCTGGCACCCCTGGGTAGAGGTGGGAGTAGTGACAGGCATCCAGCCCCCATGGGTAGAGGTGGTAGTAGTGGTAGGCATCTGGCACCCCTGGGTAGGGGTGGTAGTTGTGGTAGGCATCTGGCACCCCCTGGGTAGGGGTGGTAGTAGTGGTAGGCATCTGGCACCCCTGGGTAAGGGTGGTGGTAGTGGTGGGCATCTGGCACCCCCTGGGGAGGGGTGGTAGTAGTGGTAGGCATCTGGCACCCCCTGGGTAGGGGTGGTAGTAGTGGTAGGCATCTGGCACCCCCTGGGTAGAGGGTGGTAGTAGTGGTAGGCATCTGGCACCCCCTGGGTAGAGGTGGGAGTAGTGACAGGCATCCAGCCCCCCATGGGTAGAGATGGTAGTAGTGGTAGGCATCCAGCACCCCCTGGGTAGGGGTGGTAGTAGTGACAGGCATCTGGCACCCCTGAGTAGGGGTGGTAGTGGTGGTGGGCATCCAGGCCCCTATGTGTATATGTGGTATTGGTGATGGCCATCCCGCCCCTATGGTGCTGCTGTTGCTGGTGTAAGTAATTTCTGCATCCCTCTGTGTGTGTGTGATATGTCGGGTATGTGTAGTTTGTTTTTGTGCTTGGTGTCTGACTTACCTTCTGCGCCGTACGCGTCCGTGCCTGTTCCGGTAGTAGATGTAGAGTATTGGTAGGATCGGCACGATGGGATTCATAGTTGGTTCGTCTCGTTCGTCTTTCTCTTTGCTTCGCCTCGTCCTCGTCGCTGGCGTGTTCGTCTCGTAGCCGTGGATCGTGTTGTGGCGCGAATCGGAGCTTATGTGCGCCTCTCCCGGATGCTTTGACGTGCCGTGCGTAGCGACGGGTTCGGCGCGTACGGAAGCGCATCGTACTTGTCCGGCCGGACGGGGCTGCATTTGGGCTTCCGTGCGACTCGATTCTGCGTTTACGGATCCGGCTCGGTCGGAGAACAGGACCTGGATTGGGTGAGTACGACTGGGTCGGAATCTATGCAGTTGTGCGCATTGTACTTGCTCGTTCGGAAGAATGTGCGAATCGGTCGGGAAACAGGCATTCGCCTGGCTTTTTTCCCGGCCGAATAGTGTTGGGTGCGCCTCCGACCGAGATCGGAATCGGCCCCTAAGTGTAGATACAGGTCTTGTTAATATTGGTAGTAGTGTATTTAAAGAAGGAATGTCATATGTTGCTTTGTCGTGAATAGAAAATTCTCTGGTTTATTTCGGATTGATATTGATGAGAAGAATGTAACTGCTAATGTGAGCTGTGTAACAGAGTATAATCGGTTAAGAGCTCTATATGCACCTCATTTAGGCCAGTATCCTGTGGTTCAAAAAGCAATACTTGTGTCCAAAGTGGAAAATATCTACACAGTCTATCAGAGTTGAACAGAAAGATGAACAAAAGAAAAATTAACAAGTAGGAAAGAAAAGAAAACTAGAGTACAATGAGGAAATACAAGGCAATCACTTTAATAATAAAACTGGAGTGAACTGTTATGCAAATGTAGTGTTAAATGGACTATATCATTTTGCCTCATTTTACAAATTCTATTAAAGAAAAGGTAGATAAAAGAATGTCTTCACAACTGTGTAGTTTACTTGTAGAATTCAGAAGTGATAGAAGTATTATACATTCTGCTGCTGGAATAAGAAAATTTAGCGATGACTATACTGGATCAGTAGTGTTCTCTCAAAATCTTCAGCAGGATGCTTAAGAATTTCTAATGGTAATCCTAGAACTATTAGATGAAGAAGATGTGAATATCAATGAATTATTTGGTTTAACTTATAAATGGACCCATAACTGTGAAGCTTGTGAATTTACGTCTAGCACTGAAATCAATTCAGAACGATTCCTCTACTTGACATTACCACATTGTGAAGCTGTGCCGCTTGAAGATTTAACTACAAACGCCCATTAAGATATGACCTGTCTAAACTGCAGAACGTAGGTATGAAAAATATATCATAGCCAGGCTACAACGATGCAGAGTGGATAGTCGTAAGTTAGTAACTGAAATTACAAACTTTAAAGCTATACAAACTTCCATCTCAAAAAGAACTTTCACAACTATAGCAATCATATTTCATGAAGGAGTAAATATAACCTCTGGACACTACACAATATATTTAAGATGTCAAACAGGATGGACAGAGTGGAATGACATACAAGTGACATTCAAATCAAGACTACCCAAAAAGTTACCAAACTCATATCTGCTATTTCTAGAACCGAAGTTCTAAGGACAATCTAGGATAAGAAAATGTGGTATTGTGTTGACATATATATGGATTATGTGTTTCTGAGGCAATATTCGGCCTATTGGGGGTATTGTCTATAGCAAGCAGTTAGAAATGAAGGACTCTTTTTTTTTTTAAACAATCTTTATTGTAATTTTAGATATTAGTCCAACATGATGTTTCACACATTACATACACAAATAGTAATATTCCAATATGTCTGGATCCAATTCACTTTTTAACACATTTATAATATCTATTATGCCTCTCAAACCAGAACATAACTCCCGTCCCCTGACCCATCCTTTTTGTGACCTGAGTCCATTTTCTTGTCCTTCTTCTAAGCTCTATGTTCTTCAGCAGAATGCATTACATTGCACCTATCTTATTCCTCTCCGCCCTCCGTTTCTTCAGCGCCCAGGGAATGTTGTGTATTGTCTCTCCCTTCCTCCTCCTCACCCCGCAGATATCTTAGGTCTGCAATCATCGCAGACCACGTCTGAACATCATCTTCGAGTTTTTCATCCTTTCTGATTTTTTTCATACGGGTCAATTCAGCCTTCGCCCATTCATTGAAATCTCTTAACCAATTAAATTGCAGCAGGGTTGAGCCATGAAATTGACACTCTTCATTTTGCAAGCACCAACCCCAGGAATTCAAATTTCCTGCTAAGCTTTTCCTGTTTCGGTTTGGGTATTAGATCTAATAGGACCGAGCGTATTGTCTTAAGGATGGTCCACCCCGTAGATGTGTGCATTTTTTCCAGGACTCCTCCCAGTAGGTGTTCAAGCTCCGGCATGCCCAAATCATGTGTATGAAGCTTGCGGCTGCCTCACCACATCTAGGGCAGGCATCCGAACATTCCGGGTAAATTTTACTTAATCTATACAGGGTTAAATAGACTTGTTGAAATATGTTATATTGAATTAATTTGAATCGTGCATTGGAGCTTACTTCCCGCACCCCCTCGTGTTCCTTTACCCATTCCATTATGGGTTCCTCTGAGTCCTCCTCCCACTTTGTCTGTACCGAAAGGGCAGTGGCTGGTGCGTACTCTTGAAGAGCTCTGTATATATGGGAAATTAATTGTCTCCCCCGCCATGGATAGTGGCGTCGTAAGTACTGCTGTGCTTGGGGTTCCTCTGGGAAGGAGGTCCATACCGCTCGGGCCACTGCTGCTATCTTCCCATATTGTAGGAATTGACCCGTTCCCAGTTCAAAGGCAGTTATAGCCTCTTCTCTTGTCAGGAACCTACCATTACAATATAAATCCCCCATAGATTGGCATTCTCCATCTTTTCATCGTTGGATGGACATAAAGTCAGCAATTTTTTTAAAGGGTCTTACCACCCACAATGCCATGTCGGGGGCATAGGGTGCCTTCCGGACTACTCTCCTAACCGTGGTCTCCCACACTTTTGCTATATGTCTAATTATGTATGGATATTCTTCTGGGACCGCAGCTCTCGTCATAAGCAACTCAGGCAGGGAAGCACCCCCATAGGTGCCCGCCAGTAGTCTTTTTTCCCAGTTCCTATCTTCCTCCAGCCAGTGAACCGAGTGTTGCAATTGAGCCGCAATATAGTAATGGTTCATACAGGGGAGCTCCAGTCATCCATCTGCCCATCTCCGTTGGAGAGTTCTTAGTTTTATCCATTTACGTTTGTTGCCCCACAGCAATTCCACTAGTATACTATCTAACGATGTAAAACATGACTGCGGGATTTCATAGAATGTGTGTTGTAGTGCATATAGGCATCTGGGTAGTATTATCATTTTTATAATAGTCACCTTTCCCATCAAGGAAAGAGGCAGGGATTTCCAGAGTCCCACGGAGGCACGAATTCCTTTGATTATTCTCTCTATATTATGCTCCAGAAATCGTGAGGGAGAATGCCACAGTTGAACCCCTAGATATCTTATACCTTCTGTTTTCCATGGTAAGCCCACTTCTGGATAGGCTCCTGATGGTATCTGTGTCAGTGTTCCAATTGGGATTATATTCGACTTCCCTGGATTTATACGGAGCCCGGAGAGCTCTCCAAATGTTTCTAGCTCACAAGAGTACAGGCACCGAAAGGGGTGGGCGCCTTAGGTAGACCAACATATCATCCGCATATAGGGAGATGACATGTATAGTATCTCCCAAAGGGATTCCCCAGCCCTCCATGCTCTTCCTTAGCGTTATCGCCAGGGGCTCCATCGCCTCCGCGAACAGCAGTGGAGATAAGGGGCATCCCTGCCTCGTTCCCCTGTTCAAGCAAAATTTATCAGATACCATTCCCCTGAGGCACACTCGAGCCATAAGCGCCACATATAGCAGCTGTACCCATTGGAGAAACCTCGAATGCATCCCCATCCTATTGAGAACCGCCCAAATGTATTTCCACTCCACCGAGTCGAAAGCCTGCTCTATGTCAAGCGTTACCAGAGCGTAGTCATCTGTCATTAATATCGGAGCATGCCAAACGTGTGCCAACCGTCTCAGGTTATGAGTAGTGTTCCTCCTGGCAATAAATCCCGCCTGATCGGGGTGGATCAAGCGTGGCATGTGAGGTAATAACCTGTTTGCTAAAATCCCACTCAGCAATTTATTATCTAGATTCAGGAGTGAAATCGGCCTATAGGACCCGGGCAAGACTGGGTCTTTATCCGGTTTTAAAATCATGGAGATTAACGCATCTTCCATGGATGTAGGCATTGTATTCTCCTCTCTTGCCTCAGTATATACTTTTAACAGTTTATCAGCCAAAAGTGGCGCAAATCTCTGGTAGAATTCGGCCGGGAGGGCATCACTACCTGCGCACTTACTGTTTTTAAGATGACTGTTAGCGGCTAGTAGTTCTTCTCTGGTTATATGGGCTTCCGGAGCTTCTGCTTCCTCGGGGTCCAGTTGAGGAATGTCAATATGTTCCAGATAGGATTTTAACGTTACTGGGATTGCGTTGGACTTAGATTGATACGCATTCGCTAGGTGTTGGGCCAGTAAGTCTATAATTGCCCCTTGGGTACAGCCCAGTCTCCCACTCCTGTCTTGCATTTGTACTATGGGAAGGGATGTGGATTCTGCCTTATTCAATTGTGCTAATAGGGCCCCGGACTTATCACCTTCCATATGGAGGCATTGCCGTAATGTTATATATTTGTGTTTTTCAAGCCTACCCCAGGAAGTCAAGAGTGCTTTGTGTGTCGCCCGCCACTCTTCCAAAGACTGTGGATCCTTATGAAGGGTCACCCCTAAAGCACTCAATTTCTGTTACTGTATTTGAATGTCTTGTTCCAATTGCTGCCTATGACATTTTATAGCTATCCCCCTAACCACTACCTTCATTGCCTCCCATTCCAATGCCCTGCTTGACGCTGTTCCCCAATTTTCTGTAAAGTAGTAAGTGAGGGCCTCTGCCATGACGGCAGCAAACGGGGGGTCTTGCAGTGCTTCCGCCCTAAGGTGCCAGAGTGGTATCGCCGGACGCCCCGATCCCTCCGTTCAGCTCATCAGGAGGGGAGAATGGTCCGATAAATATCGGGGTAAGTATAAAATCACACCCACTCCCGGGGATAAACCCGTTGAAATGCAGCAATAATCCAGGCGACTAAATGTATTCGTTGCAGGGGTATGACAGGAGAACACCCGTTTACGGGGATTACACATTCTCCACACATCTGTGAGTTGCATCCCATTAAGGAGGTCTCTTTTGGAACGAGGCTTAGTATTCTCTTTGGGTGGGTCCTTATCTAGGCGTGCATACAGGATGGAGTTAAAATCCCCTAATAGTATCACTTCCGCTCCTAAGAATGGGGTTGCTACCTCCATCACTGTTGTGAAAAATTCAGGACTGTCAGAATTGGGGGTGTACACGTTAATCAGGCACATCTCTTTCCCCTCCCACTTTTCGTGTATAACCACGCATCGTCCCTCTGGGTCTGCCACGTGGTGTAGGTGCTGGAATGGGACCCCGGGTGCTACCCAGATAAGGGTTCCCCTTGCGAACCCGGAGTAGGGTGTGGCATATATCTGGCGCATCCATCGGCATCTGACACATGATATCGCATCACCCCATAAATGCGTTTCCTGTAAGCACGCTATCGCCACTTTATAACTTTTCAAATATTCAAGGACCCTCCGTCTCTTCTGATAATTGTCCATACCTCTTACGTTCAATTTTCAATTCTTGTGCTCCCATGCTTGTGTATAATTCCTCTTAGACATTTTTTGTTGTGCATTTCTTTTTACATTCCCACTCCTCCCCAAACTCACAAATACCCTCCCAAAAACGGACTCTAGACACTTTGAACTTGGTTATTGCATGAATTCCCCCTTAAACATAACCGCATGACCCTCAACTCCCCCCCACGGGCAGTCTTATAAGTCTTACTCCTCTCACATATTGCTGGATAGCAGTCCTCAAGTGCGCCCAAAACCACCCTCCCCCAAACTGTAAACTTCAACTTATCTTATCTGGAAGTACGACACGAGGTGTTCTCCTCCCAAAAAGTTTAACTGTGAACCTACTGGTTGGTCGCTGTGCTAGTGGCCCCTTCACCACAGAGAAAGCGAGGGGAACCCTTCAGCTCTCTCCTGGGGAGTGGACCTCTGGTGGGGGTGTGAGGGGTTTTCCTCTCCCCACGACACATTCTGTCATTATAAGTATCTACTGAACTTGCTTGTATACCAAATCCACTCTACTGCATATTGTTGTTCTCTCTCTTTTTCTCCTTTATGTATCGTTTGGCAGCATTGCTGTTCGCCTTTCGAATGAGTCCCATCATACAATTTATTCAACAGGTTCCTCCAAATCACTGGGGTCATGTCCTGTGTCTTGGGTCACTGTTTCTGATTCCTGCACTGTTTCAGTGTCCGAGGCCTGCAGTGTTCCATCTGGGTGGACCCATGATTCTGCCCGGACTTCCTCTTCAAGTTTGTGATATCTGCCTTGGTCCCCTTCGCCGTTCTTGAGTTTTATCCCATGCTGTTGATAGTATGGATGATCTTGCCGAGGGGACCAGACAAGCACCTGTTATCCCGCTGGAGTCCAACCAGTCACTTGCTTCAGCAGCTGACTGAAAGAATAAGGTCCGGCCGTCAGTCTCCACTATTAATTTTGCAGGGAACAATAGACTATATTTCATATTTAGATCCCGGAGACGTCGTTTAACATTTAGGTACGTCTTCTTTTGTTCCTGGACCCGTTGGGTATAGTCGGGGTATATTGATATGGGATGACCCTCGAATAACAATGGTCTCTTTGTGCGTATAGCCTGCAGGATTACATCCCTGTCCCAATAATTGAAGATCCGGGCAATGAGTGCTCTGGGTGGCGCTCCCGGCCTCAGAGGGGGAGCCAGGGATCTATGTGTCCTTTCTTTGTTGAAGAACTTGGACAGTCTTTTCCAGGCTAATTCTTTCTGAATCCATTCTTCTTGGAAGAGTTCAGCCGACGGGCCTTCAGCTCGCTCCGGAAAACCCACAAATCTGAGATTAGTCCTCATAGACCTCCCTTCCGAGTCTTCAGATTTTTCGTCCAAGTTCATCACACTTCTCTGGAGGACTATGACAGTGTCTCTGAGGGTACGCATCTCAGTTTGTAGTGTGATTACATTTTACTCCGTGGTAGTTACCCTGTCCGCCACCTTCCTTAAATCACAGCGTGGCAGGTTGACGTCTATGGCCACTGCATCTATTCTGTGCACCATGTCCTCACGTGTTGACTGAATTGCTTGTAGTACGTCTAGCAATAAGGGGGGATCCTTGTCTTTCCAAAGGTCTCCATTGTCACTCCCAGCCCTGCTCTCCGTCCGATTCTCTGGACCTTGTGGGCGGGGCATGGTGTAGTTAAATATTTTATTAGCTTGCGACTTGGCGCCCTTATCTTTCACCATGATTTATGCGTGTCAGAGACTTATGTAGTGGTGTCGGGATCCCGTCAATGGCTATTAATGTCTGGTTTGAACTTCTGCAGCTCCTCCTTAGCTTTTCCCCAGGTAACTTTCCAAATACTTCCCCTGCACGTTTAATATTCCTGTGCGTGAAGTACTTGATGGGCTCTTATAGTAATTAGTACCTTTTCTGCTGCTTGGGGTTCTGTATGTGCAGTATAGCACTTCTAACCTCTGGGCCACGATGCCTGCTCACTTGTGCTCAGTGTTCCTGCCTCTGGTATGAGCCCGACTTTCATTACATCTCCCTGCCCATGGAGGGATGGTGCGTGGTTTCAGCTTCTTAATTGTTCCTGTTTTCCCCTCCTCCGTGATGCTAGATTCTTGATCTGAAAGCCATTCCTGCCACCTCGACCAGCCGTCCGCCCGTACCAATGTGTGCTATGCAGCCGGGCTAGTTCCTCTCTGCCTCCGCTGTTAATTACTTCATGGAGAGCCCTACCGTGGCACAGCCCCTCAATCTTCTGCCCTGCTGTGAGCCTCTTCTGCAGCCCCTTGTGGCTTACCATATTTTCACTGCCTTGTCACTGGTCCTGGGATGCCTGGCATGCCCTCTCTCAACTCTGCACTTGGCTGCTACCCAGATCCCCTCTCCCTCAGGTGCGCTGTGGGATCAGTGCTGGCAATTCCTTCTTCATGCGACTCCTATGAAGTACCGCAGGATGCCTGTCAGAAGCGGGTCCCTCCTGTTCTGTCCATCCGGCTCAGTGATCCCCTGTGCCACCGTCGGTAGGCCCCGGGCTGACGCTCCTACAGTTATTTCCTCGTAAGCGAGGCCCAGGGTCCCGGACGATCGCCAGCTCTTCCGCCACGCCACAGCCACTCAGGTCAGGCAACTCCGCTCCACCTACTGTTTCTTGTTGTCAGGCGGAGAGGCCCTAGTTGATATCTTCGCAGGATAAGCCGGACAGGATTAGCAGGCAACGGCCGAGCACAAAGTTCAGTGCCTCGGCCCTACACTCTCCTAGGCCCCGCCTTCTCGCAATGTCTGTACCTCTGTGAATTTCTCCCTGCCATGGCTCCTCCAGAGTTCAGTCTCCAGGAACCGCTTCCAAAGGGTCAGTGCCATCTCTTCGCTCCTCTGCCCGGGTAGCATTTCAAACCTGCCGGAGTTCAGGAGCTTCCGGGCAGTTTCCTTCTCGAACACAGCCTGGTGCTGACGGGCTCGTCATTCAGGTCGCCTCTCTCGCCGATGCATCCCTCGAATCAGGGGATACCACCACCCTTTTGATTTCTCAGGTGGGCAGTAATGTTATTTTGGGGTTTTGCGTGGTATATGGTCAGGATTATAGGAGGATTTTACCAAAATGTTTTGCTCTTGCTGGGAGCTGCCGCAGAAGCATCTACTCGGGCATTCCGGCAGACCACGCCCCATAAAGGACTCTTGTTAACACCAAACAAAACTTAAGAAGGAGTGAGAAGTCTTTACAAAAGATATATCCTCATCTTCCCAAACAAAATGCTTCAACAAACCAAAGGAGGAAATATCTTGAATATCATAAAGTGCATGTATATGGCCTATCAGAGACCGGTAAGTAACGGCACCCAGGTAAATCAGTGCTCACCTTACATTTGTCTCGGACTTGTGTGAGATTAAAGAAGAGTTTTTATGGATATATACCTGGGTTTATATATACATATATATATATATTTATTAGGGTCCTCATCCACAGGTACCACCTGTGGCTTGCTTTATCATTGAACCCTCACTCACACACATAAGGTGTGTGAGTGGACTCAACGCGTTTGTAAGCGGAGTTCTGTGATAACTGTGAGTGAAGGCAGGGGATCTTGGTGAGTTTAAAATAACCTCTGAAACCTAAAAAGTTATTTAATGGCGTAGGTTTAGGGGCTAGATTAAAAGTATGAAAAGTGACACTATATTAGGATATAATGGTCTTAAGTGTCTAATCGTTCGACATGTTTCAGCCACAAAATGCCCCAAAAGGTCAATTAGCTTTCTTCAGGACCTGTGTTTTCCCTGCTAGTTATAATAAACAGCCTATTGGCATGTACAAATCACATTGTTTTTTTTAAAAAGCATGCACATTTACATACAGACCATAGACTGAGGACCTTTTCCTTGTATGGTCAACTGCTGAAACAAGAGAAATTCCTAATCAAATTTGGGCGTCCTTAAATTTTTAATGTGCACCCTTAATTTTGTGCCTAATAAGTGCTCAATAGTTGTTGTGTTGTATCCAGTGACATTTCTTAGTATTAATACACATGACCGACACACAACATTTAAAAACATCAGACAGACAGTGGTGTTTTACACCCGATAACAAAAAATGGCAACATAGAGTACGGAATACCTACATGTCTAGGTCAATTTACCGACATCATAGGGAAATTTCAGAGATGGACCGTCCCTATAGTCACACACTAGGGGGAATGGACACATCATTATTTAGATCGATGTTCTTACTCATAGTTTAGACGCTTCTGTTGGAATCAGAGATTCAGTAAGTATAAGTTTTTGTCTTACTTCGTGAAGGGTACCGGTCCGCTCAACCCTCGAGGAGTGCCCCTGACTCCCTGCATGTTGGAGATCAAGTGTTTTACTTCCTGTTTTTAAGGACGCTCCTGATTGGTGTTCGGGATCATGTGATTCCCCATCACATGATAGAGATCAAGTTTTTTACTTCCTGGTTTTAAGGACGCCCTTGATTGGTGCTTGGGATCATGTGATACTGCATCACATTGCATCTATCCATGCACTCACACATTCACCCAGGCTCTACTCTTGCAAGGAGATGATGGATGGAGTGCTGAAACCTTTCAGACACTCACCCCCAGTCACAGATCTGGGTTGAATCCATCATCGTTCTTTAGCTCACTTTGCCACTCCAGTTTGGACCCAGCCATATGCAAATCAGCCTTGACCCTGTGCCTCATGGGAACAGTCCAGCCCGAACTGCCAGGCCAGGTCCTCCCTGGACTAGAAACAAGCATCCTGGGACCGGTTTCTGGGTAACACTCCTCATCAGCCAGGCTAGTTTGAATCCAGTGGCAAAGTGAGCAAGGGACCCATGTCTGGGCATAAACTGCCAACTTAGGGCGAACAAAGCAAACACAAGGAGATGATGGACGGTGTGCTGAAACTTTTCAGACACTCACCCCCAGTCACAGATCTGGGTTGAATCCATCATTGTTCTTCAGCTCACTTTGTCACCCCAGTTTGGACCCAGCCATATGCAAATCAGTCTTGACCCTGTGCCTCATGGGAATAGTCCAGCCTGAAATGCCAGGCCAGGTCCTCCCTGGACTGGAAACAAGCATCCTGGGACCGGTTTCTGGGTAACACTCCTCATCAGCCAGGCTATCTTTAATCCAGTGGAAAAGTGAGCAAGGAAGCTACGTCTGGGCATACCCAGCCAATTTAGGGCGAACAAAGCAAACACAAGGAGATGATGGACGGAGTGCTGAAACTTTTCAGACACTCACCCCCAGTCACAGAAACTGGTCCTAGGATGCTTGTTTCCAGTCCAGGGAGGACCTGGCCTGGCAGTTTGGGCTGGACTGTTCATATTGGGTGCAGGGTCATAACTGATTTGCATATGGCTGGGTTCAAACTGGAATGGCAGGGTACCTGGGTGACTGTATGACATTGTTCTGCATTCTGTCCATCATTTGTTCTTTTTGCATTTGTGACCCCGAGTGGGACGGGTATGCCCAGACGTGGGTCACACGCTCTCCATGCCACTGGAGTCAAGATAGCCTGGCTGATGAGGGGTGAAACCCCGAAACCGGTCCTAGGATGCTTGTTTGCAGTTCAGGGAGGACCTGGCCTGGCAGTTTGGGCTGGACTGTTCCCATTGGGCGCAGGGTCAAGACTGATTTGCATATGGCTGGTTTCAAACTGGAATGGCATGGAGAGCAAAAAACGATGGATTTAGGCCCAGATCTCTGTACTGGGGTTAAAGTATGTATGACATTGTTCTGCATTCTGTCCATCAATTGTTCTTTTTGAATTTGTCACCCCTAGTGGGACGGGTATGCCCAGACGTGGGTCCTGTGCTCTCCATGCCACTGGAGTCAAGCTATGCTGGCTGATGAGGGGTGAAACCCCGAAACCAGTCCTAGGATGCTTGTTTCCAGTCCAGGGAGGACCTGGCCTGGCAGTTCGGTCTGGACTGTTCCCATTGGGCGCAGAGTCAAGACTGATTTGCATATGGCTGGGTTCAAACTGGAATGGCATGGGGAGCAAAAAAACAATGATTTTGGCCCAGATCTCTGTACTGGGATGAATGTATGACATTGTTCTGCATTCTGTCCATCAATTGTTCTTTTTGCACTACTCTAGCACACATCCATTCACCCATGCACTACGTATGAGTTAATCCATTTACTCAGGCACTACCCATGCACTAATGCAATCACCCAGGCACTATCCTTGCACACATCCATTTACTTTTGCAGTACCTATGCAATCATTCATTTACTCAGACACTACCCATGCTCTCATCTATTCACCCAGGCACTACCCATACACACATCCAATCACCCAGGCAGTACCCATGCACTCATCCAATCACTCAGGCACTATTGATACATTCTTTCAATCATCCAGGCAGTATTCATGCACTAACACCATCACCCAGGCACTATGCTTGCACTCATCCATTCACTCAGGCACTGCCCATGCACTCACCCATTTACTCAGGCATTATCCATGCACTCATCCATTCACCCAGGCACTAACCATGCCCACATCCAATCACCCAGGCAGTACCCTTGCACTCATCCATTCACTCAGGCGGAAGCATGTGCTCATCCATTCACTGAGGCATCACCCATACACTCATTGAATGATCCAGGCACTACCCATGCACTCATACATTCACTCTAGCATTATCCATGCACTCATCCATTCACCCAGGCACTACAAAGGCACACATCCAATCACCCAGGCACTACCCTTCCACACATCCATCCACTCTGGCACTATGCATGCGTTCATCCATTCACTCATGCACTATCCATACACTCGTCCAATAACCCAGGCACTATACTTGCACTCATCCATTCACTCATGCACTACCATGTACTCATGCATTCACCCAGGCACTAACCATGCACATATTGAATCACTCAGCCAGTACCCATGTAGTCATCTATTCACTCAGGCACTACCCACACACTCATGCATTCACCCAGGCACTACCCATGGACACATCCAATCACCCATGCACTACCCTTGCACTCATCCATTCACTCAGGTACTACACATGCACTCATCCAATCACCCAGGCACTACCCTTGCACTCATTATTTCACTCATGCATTTACTCAGACACTACCCATGCACTTATCTATTCACCGAGGCACTGCCCATGCACACATCCAATCACCCAGGCAGTACCCTTCTATCTCATCCTTTCAAGCAGCCACTACCCATGCACTCATCTTTTTCACCCAGGTACTACCCATGCACTCCTCCAATCACCCAGGCACTTCCATGCACTCATTCATTCACCCAGCCATTATCCATGCACTCATCCATTCACTCAGGCACTACCGTTGCACTCTTCCATTCACTCAGGCACTACATATGCACTCATACATTCACTCTAGCATTATCCATGCACACATGCAATCACCCAATCACTATGTTTGCACTCATCCAATCACTCAGGCACTACTTATGCACTCATTGAATCACTCAGGCACCACTGCTGCACTCATTTTAACACCCATGCACTAGGTATGCACTCATTCAATCATCCATACACCAGTCATACATTCATTCCAACATATATACATACTTTATCTTTATTTAACTGTAAAAGGCATTTCCAACAGAAACCTTTTTTTGTTGTTTTTTTATGGCTTTTGTAAAGTTTTAAATTTTTTTGATCTTTTTTTATAATAACAAAAATGGCAACTGGGACAGCAGGAAATGAAAAAAAGTGTACTGAACAATGTGAAAAACATATGAAAGGGGAAAATAATTAACATGTATGCTGTTTTGCAGCATTGCGAGTAGCTGTAAAACACTGCTCACCAGCACTTATGACAACACTACAATCCATTCAGTACATGGCCATTCTTGACAACTCTAGAGCCATATTTGTTGCAGTAGTCTGCACATCAGAAGGGAATTTCTGACCAGGAATTGTCGCTGCTGCCACTGAAGTAGATGGTTCTCCAGCTTCCCTCTGCTTGATCGCCAATTGGAGAGGTTTTTTTATTTTAGGTTTTTTAATGGGACGTTGTCCCACATGAATATTTCTTGTTCGTCCCTCTAGAGAGGGTTTTCTTTGCAGATTGTGAATTGCACAAGTTTGGCAGCTGTTTTTGATTCCCCTGATGGGATTGTAAAAAAATCCCATGCCACACTGGCTCTCTTTTGTGGAGGTTCCTCTTCTTCCAGATCTTCAGTCTCACCCTCCTCCACATCCTGGTCCAGCTGTTGATCCTGCTGACCCACATCTCCTTGCTGTGTTGGCATTTTTGATAGGAAAAAAGGGCAAAAGGTTTGCACAGCAAAATGAATCCTCCTGCTCAGAATGAAGTTCTATGAAAGAAGATTCAAGAAGAAGGAGTGGTGTGTCCTTCCTATTGATTTTGCTGAAAAGTATATTATCCAATGATATTCCTTGCTTTCCCTGTCATGTGATATTTGTGGTGACCGAAATAGTTATGGTTACCACGGTGAAGCGGAAATGCAAAATACAAGTTTAAAGTATTTTTGTTAGAAAATAGAAAGTAAAGCAGAACTTTCAATATTATTATATTAAACAGTGAAGGAAGTGACCCGATTAGGGCCACCCGGGTCACTCACGACCACCTCTCAGCCTTCCACCCAAATGAAGAGTTGGCCAGACAGTAGAGAATACAAACCAAAGTTATTTTATTAGTATTCGCTCGAGCGGAGTCCAGTCTGATCAGCGTCCTTAGATAGCTGCTGAGGGACTGACCCCTGTCCACAAGGTAAAGTCAGATATACATTTCCAACACCCCTAAGACACGCCCAGACTGGAATTTTCCAGCCTGGGCACAGATGAACAAAGGAGGTACAGAAAGATGAGCTACCATCCTGAGACCGGGTACACACTTTCTTAGCTTCAAGGTTACTCAGCCCGTGTCCGTCTCTCTGAGAGTGGGAGCAGGGCTACATACGAGGAAAGGCATGCAAACACAGAACGAGCTATTCATTAGTGCAACAAAGCTCAACCTTGAATAATCAAAAGAAACAATTTAGGCTGCTTTTCTGCTGAGGCAGACAGTATGAGACAGAAACTTCATTTCGATCATGGCATAAAATGGCGGCTGAATACAAAATGGTGCCGCAAATGCTAACTTAACTCGCACAATGCTAGAAGGAGTCAGCTAGACACATTTTCAGTCCAACAGACCCTCCTTTTAGCATTTGCTAACAAATTTGTCTAGTGCTAGAAAACCAGTAACTACTAACCCTGGGCAAAGCACTACGCTACGCTCGCGTAGTTTGCGAAGTTTGCGCTACTTCGCACAACGCGAATTGCACGTAGCACAGTGCAAACACGCGTAGCGTAGCGAAGCGTAGTGCAGCGGTCATTTTTGCTTGCTCGCGGTCCTCAACGTCAAGTTGGCGACCGCGAGCAAGCAAAATGACATCCCGGCGAGATTCTCAACGCAGGGAGGTCAGGTTTCTCATTGCGAGTGGTCGCGTATGCTCGCGACCGCTCGCGATGAGACACTACCAGTTCGCGTTGAGAAAGCTGCCGCTCAAGTAAAAATCTACTCGAGCGGCAGTAAAAGACAGCTCGCACTGTGCAAGATGCCGTTTTCAATGATTGCACAGTGCGGACAAGCATCCGGCACTGTGCAATCATTGCGAACAGTGCACTACGCAGTTCGCGTAGTGCTACGCGTAGTTCGCGTAGTGCGAACTGCACTTTGCGTAGCTTCGCGTAGCGCTACTTCGCGAACTACGCCCAGGCTTAGTAACTACGTGCAAATGAAGAGGAACATTATTATATGTCAATACACAAATTATCAATATTCAAAAATACCCTCCTCAATGGGGGCGATGTCCGAGATACGTTGGGACATCAACACTCAGTATTATTCATATAGTCAGTATCAGGAATAGAAGTTGCGAGGGATGAGGTAGAACCAAAGATGCCCTCATCTATGTTCATCATGTCGTGAATATCCTTCTGCAACATAATCGCAGCAGGGTCATGGACTGTCTTTTGCAGCTTAGGGGTGAGGAGTGTTGTACAGGAAGAGCAGCATAAGGGAAGATACTGCACCAGAATGCAACAAACAATTAGAATTATAATAAAGTAGATCACCTTTTCTAGAATCCAACCCCATCCACCAAAGAGAGACCAACTCCAATTTCCGCTTTCCATTCCTTTGACATTCTCCAAAATATCTAAAATGTGTTGGGTAATATTCTTTTCCA
This sequence comes from Calotriton arnoldi, assembly GCA_963921515.1. Lineage (NCBI taxonomy): Eukaryota > Metazoa > Chordata > Amphibia > Caudata > Salamandridae > Calotriton > Calotriton arnoldi. Next base: position 1,415,500 of record CAWUFW010003555.1, on the reverse strand, counting down.
TATTTGTGATTCCGACTACGCACTGGTCTCCTACTACTGCGCACACACCACCGCTTTTAGCTAGGATGAAATCAACTGCATATCTAGTTTGCTCAGAGTATATTCGCATACTTTCTAATTGGGTGGTGATGTCACATAAGGCAGCTACTGTGGAATTAGACAGTATCTGCAGCTTACATCCAAAATATTCCCTAGCCCTTTCACCTCTGGCCATAGCGGTACCACCAAACGTAATAATGGAGGAAAGTATATACCCAAAGGTGATACCATTACTATAATTATTGACCTCCAGATCTGTCACTCCGTCATAAAATGTCTTTGTTAACGTCCTTTTAACCCATCTTATATTTGATTTACTATACTTACAAGGCACCCCAAGAGGAAGCACCATTCCCAAAGCAACGTCCTCGGTACCATTATGAAAGTTGGAATAAGTACCATTGGACAAAAAAGTAAAATCCTGGGTGTGCATAAAGTGGGCCTTGATAATCTACAGGAGCATATCTGGTGTTCATTCCTACTGTACTCGGATCATTCTTCCTCACTAAGGACATTGTATTCTTGAATAATATCAGTCCAGAGCAATTTATGTATAGGCGAACGTCAGTACTATTTACTATTGGACAGCATGCGGGATAGTAACCTGCCTCTCGAGTAACTGTCAAATCTTGATAATGCCAGCCCATTAAAGTAATGTTCTGTTCCCCCATGTACAAATTGTCACAATACACATTAATGTTACAACCTGGGTATCCCTTCCCTCGTGGCTTCCTAAAATACAAACAGGGACCGGGATATCCCTTACCGAACTCACCCTTTAAATCTACGAATTGTGGTGGGCGGACATATGTATAATTAACCAGTGACAATGGGTAAGCTGTCCACAAACTCGTAACAGATTCAGTAGGGTAGCAAGCTGTACCTTCACCGAAGAATTTCCTATGTGTATCTAGAAATACATTGCCTGGAATTGTTCTTTTTGCTCGAACTGGAGAAACAATCTTGTATATAGCACATGATGGGGCATTGCAACCACACTCCAAAACCGAGGACACCCCACACAAAATCAACAACAGTAACAATACAAGAACAGCACAGAGCAGTTTTTTCTTAGTAGACCAAACATTTTGTACGCGAACAAGGAGAATTGCTTGTTGTTCTTTGTCAGTAACCATTTTGCCAAAGGGGTGTATAGTGAATAGGTAAGCAAGGGGGCAAATTTCCAGCAAGAGAAGTACACAAGTTCCCAGTGTCCTACAGAGTCTCACTGGTAGACTCCTATTGTTCATCAGTGTTGGCGCTGTTGAGCACCGGCGGTGGAGCTGTCGGACCAGCTCTTGAAGAAATCCCACGTCACTCAGGACAAGGTACCCCCCTTCCGGGGAAGCACAGTCAGTTTATCCTGTTCAATGTCTGAACAATGCACCAATCTCTCTTTCCCTAAACTACAGTTGGTACCACAGGCTAGGTACACCATACTCTTTTTCCTCGCTGTCCATCCCTACTAGTCTGACTTCTCCTTTGGTGCACTGTTCCTCCGTCGGGGTGCAAATTGTACCTGATGACTTTAGGCACAGAGGGATCAATAAACCAGTACTCCTGGACATCTACTCATTTCTGATGGTATTGCTGCGAGCAATACGTCATCATGCTGGAAATTCATCTTTGCCCCAGTCACCTCGAATTGGCCCATAATAGATAGCCAGGGTGGGTATTGTGTCCGGGCCCCTCTTGTGTAACTCGTAGGGCTTCCTGGACCTATGAGTGAATAGAATAAAAACTTTCAGTTAACTGGCAAAGATAATTTTATCAGCAACAAGTGGTAAAATAAGCCTTAATCCTTTTACTGAACACTTAAACAAAGTGGGTGGTGTAGAACTACCAGGAGGTATAAGGATACCTTTCCCAGCATTTTGGATCACGCACACCATACAGTATTTTCACTAGATGGGCAATTTCTCAAAATACTGTCATTCTGCCATGCAGGGTCGTTCAATTGTGCTATACTTTCTGGCCATATTGCTAATTCCTCTATTGTGGCTTCACCCTGTACTTTTTTCACATCCTCAAGCATGTCCTCAAGCATTATAACTTCAGGCACCCACCTAGCAGGGCCTGCTACAAACATCCTTTTCATTTTTCAAGCCATTTCCTTAGCGGCCTGATCTGCAAATGCATTATTTCTTCCCACATTGACAGTGACTTTTCGGTGAACCCTACACTTGCAATTCCCATGTTCTAATAGGGGCAGCTAACTCTGTTACTTGGACTGACCGATCGACTGTAGTAACATAAGCAGCAGTAGTTGTGCCCTCTGGTAATTCAAAACAGGAGCCATCGACATATTGTTCCCCTTGGGGGGGTCAAATAAGGGAACATCAATCAAGTCTACCCGTCCTTTCAGCTCTTATCAGAAGGGAGGGGCAGTAACATGGGTAAATTCAGAGTGGCACATCTGTCAATCGTGATGTGTGTATTGAACCCAACTAATTCATAGACAGTTAGACATGCACGGGTAGGGTGCCGTGACTTTATCTTATTCAAAAAATGTATCCACAGCATGGAGTACCATGACTGTGGATCAGTATCAAATACGAGACCAACCGATTGCCTTATCAAGACAGCCACGGGCACGACCGCTCTTGGACAGCTCGGGAGGGCTCATACGGCAATATCAAGCATAGCAGAAAAAATAAGCACACAGCTGTTGCTTACCTCCAAAGGCCTGTGTTAAAACAGAGAGCGCACAACCGGCCATCCCGTGTACTTACAACACAAACGGCTTTGCACCAAGCACAAAGACTAATTAGGTGAACCAAGCACAGGAGCCAAGCAAAGCGCAACATTTAATTGCTCAAAACTGCTGACACTCAGGCGTCCAGAACATGCCAGCACAGCAAGATCATGCACAGCAGGGTCAGTCCCCTACCCTCCTTCGACAGTAGGTGACCAAAGTAGGTGACCTCCTGTCGACAGTATTGAAATTTAGAAAGGGATACCTTATTGTTATCTTTAGCTACTGGTCGACATACTAAAATAACGCGTTATCTGTGGGGAGCGCAAAGAAATACCTTTCACTATCAAATCAGTGATACCGGGGTAGCCGGGAGAAGCACGGTGAAACCTAAAACCTCTACCAGCGGGGTGGACCCATATGAACCCCAAAATCCAGGTGAACCCAAGCAGATATCCGCTGGTAGGATGAATAGGAATGCTGAAGAGCGTGCTCTTCTAGTCAGGGACAGAAAAGAAAGCAGCAGAAAAAGGAATCATAGTCACAAAATTCTTAAACGTCAGTAACCGCTGTAAACTGGGGAATCACTGCTACATTCATTTCACGCAAATTAATCACAAAACGATAACCATCTTCATAGTCATCGTGATAATACTGTCCATCCCTGTTGTCATCAATGTCATTACTATTCGAACAATCCTATGAGGCGGAAGCATGCTGAGTTCTGTCCTGTCCTGTCCGCCAGCTCCACGACCTCGTCCCCAAGAACCCATGACTTCCTGCATGCTGTCTTAGGGCTCTTCTCAAGCAGCCTACCTCAATACGCGACCAGCGTTGCAGCATTACCAAAAACCTTACCAGATGCCAGAGCAGCAACATACACATTGTCCCTGATATCATTATTAATCTGGGGTGCTACATCATTGGAATACTGCTCCCACAGTCCAATCAAAGTACCTGACACATTCTTAAGGGCACGCTGCTGCACAAACGGCTCATAATCTCTCATCACACTCCGCACATCTTCAGTACTATAGATGGGATGACGGGCCCATTGAGAGGCCTGATTCGCTACCGCCTTCTTTTCTTCCTCCTCCACATCAGATCGTATTAAAATTTGTCCCAACCGCTCCCTAGCTGTCGCCCAGCTCCTGTCCGCGAACAGGCGTTCCACTACCTAGTGCTACCAGGGAGCGAGGGAAGAGGGAAGGGGTAGTAACCGAGTGGGTAGGCACCAACATCGTTAATGGCTGCGTTGTGGGCGTAAGGGCAGGAGAAAGAGAAGACATGGACACGATAGGCGTAGCAGGGAGGCCAGCAGTCATAGCAGGCTCGGAGGGCGAAGCCACAGAATTGACAGGAGGCGCAGCGGCTAAAGCAACTGAGTCAATGACAGAAGAGACAGAAACAGCGAGGGCAGAAGAGACAGATGACTAGGGCTGTGGCACAGCAGGGTATATTCTCTGCGGGACATATGGAGGCGGAGTTCGAGTGTCTAACAATTCCTCCACAAATGTATCGCCTTCCTCTCGGGCAACATAGGATTTTTCACATTGCAATCGAAACTTTCTATCAGCACACTCTATACCTTTTTCTACCTTCTCTCTATCATACGCTACTGCTTTCTGCATCACTGTCTGAATTCTCCCTTTGCGGGCCTCTTTTTCTGCCTTCCTTCGTCTCTGCTTAGCTTCCGCTGACAAACCTGAAGATAATCAAACACCGACTGCCTACTTCGTTTTGCAAACAATTTATCCCGCAGGAAATTAAATATTTGTTCATCAAAGGTACCTGTTAGCGGCCACTGCAACTCGGCATTGTCCCTCGTATATTTGTGCCATAATGTTCATTCTAACCCTGCGGAGCCCGAGCTACATGGCGGATTCCCGGTGGAGCTGCACCGACAGCTATAGGGGAGACTGGCTCCGGCTCACCGCTATGGCCGTCACCTACCTAGCCGGACTTCGGACATTTGACTCGTCGTTTTCTCCGCTGCAGTCTCTCCTCCCTGTGGACTTCCAGCTCTCTTGGTCTTGATTTTTGTGCTCGCTAGTAACTCCTGTCTTAACTATGTAACCACTCTGTAACTTATGTGAAATTTTGTAACTTGCAACTTGCTGTTTCCTTATGTAAAGCGCTCTGATACCTCCGGGTCTAGCCAACGCTATATAAAACTCAATAAAATTAAATAAATAAATAATGTACTAAACATAATAGGGCCAAGGCCATGCTTGACGTATATGTCAAAATTCGGGGGGCCCTCTGGAGGCGCAGGCTGCCTTTCCTCCAAACGAGCATCAGTAGAACAACAACGACAACTCACACAACATAGTCGACTAAAACAAGGCATCTTGAAACTAAAACGCGTTCACTAACAATGCCGAGCAGATAATTTCAAATATCTTACCAAAATCAGTCCACAGACCTCACCAAGACCGGATCAAAGCAACACCATGTTCACAAAAAATTCAAACAATTCAAGCGCTTGTCCAAAAACGATCCTCAGACCGTACCAAACTCAAACAAAGCAGCGCCATGGCTCAAAGCAAACTCACCTGGTGCACTCAGGTCAAACGAAGTTATTCTCCACTGCCGACTCTTCGGACCAAACGGTGAGATCCAAGGGTTTTGCCGTTCAGGACCCCAGCTGGGATGATCGCTGGCTGAGCCACCGCTGCGAGTTCGAGACTATCGTGCAGGGATCCCCGATCCGCCCGTCCGACCTGACGTGGCCCCGTCCTCCTCACCCGTCCGCGGGTAAAGATGGGTCACTCACCCGATGGGGTCCCTGATGGGCGCCAACTGAAGGAAGTGGCCCGATTAGGGCCACCGGGTCACTCACAACCACCTCTCAGCCTTCCACACAAATGAAGAGTCGGTCAGACAGTAGAGAATACAAACCAAAGTTATTTTATTAGTATTCGCTCGATTGGAGTCCAGTCTGACCTGCCTCCTTAGATAGCTGCCGAGGGACTGACCCCTGTCCACAAGGTAAAGTCAGATATACATTTCCAACACCCCCTAAGACACGCCCAGACTGGAATTTTCCAGCCTGGGCACAGATGAACAAAGGAGGTACAGAAAGATGAGCTACCATCCTGAGACCGGGTACACACTATCTTAGCTACAAGGTTACTCAGCCCATGCCCGTCTCTCTGAGAGTGGGAGCAGGGCTACATACGAGGAAAGGCATGCAAACACAGAACGAGCTATTCATTAGTGCAACAAAGCTCAAACTTGAATAATAAAAAGAAACAATCGAGGCTGTTTTCTGCTGAGGCAGACAGTATGAGATGGAAACTTCATTTCGATCATGGCACAAAATGGTGGCTGAATACAAAATGGTGCCGCAATTGCTAACTTAACTCGCATAATGCTAAAAGGAGTCAGCTAGACACATTTTCAGTCCAACAACAGCTACACTGAACTTGTTCACAATACCTTTACAAATATGTTTCATAGTTGCTGAAAAACACGCACTATCCGCGATTACCGACATCATCGCGACTTCCGCTGTCTTTGCAGAAACGGGAAAAAGTGCTTGAAGGCGATTATTCTGGAAACTCACTAGAAAAATATGAGTTTGAAAAGTACACTAATAAAGCTCTACTGTTAAATATACTGTAGCATATGTCTATATATATGTTTTCCACTTTGTATAAACCACACGCTCTTCCCGGCTACGAAGGTCATTGGGGTGACTTCAGTAGTCGCGAATACAATTTTATTTTTTGTAAAGATTGCTTTCTTCAAAATTGATCATACAAAGAAAAGTTAAAGCAATATTGTACTAAATATTTAGAGTTAACCTTTATTTGAAAAATGTCTTTAAGTGTATTTTTCCATATGTGAAATACATTTACTGATGACAGAATCTCCACTGTAAATGCAACAATGTTGTGCCGACTTATAAAATTGTTAAAAATAAAACCAGTTATTAATGTATTTTCTGATTAACACATATGAAATCACAAAAAAGTGGTGTATTATAAATATAATACACAATATCCAATTATAGAAAGAAAGTATGAAAATCTTAGATGTTCACTTACAAAAAAATGGACCTTACAATTAACAAATAGAAGTTTAAAAATCCTTAGAAATTGAAAAAATAAAAAATACATGAACATTATAGTTACCAATTTGCATGTAAAAAACCTTAGAAATTCACTGAAAAAAACAAAGGTTACAGGAATGTTATAGTTAGGAAATAGAATTAAAAAACCTTAGAAATTAAATGAAAAATCAAAGGTTACAGGGACGTTATAGTTAGGCTGACATTTCACTCGTACAAAACCAGAGAAATTCAGCAGTTATAGTTAGCTGAGATAACTATAACTTGCGCCCCTCAATGCACTGCTTATGACCTCACATATTACATCACTCATGACATGATCAGTGACATCACTGGGAGGTGGCGGTCCCCGGGGCTGCGGGGGTCTGCATGCCCCCCACAAATTATGAGCAAAGCGTCAGGGAGGTGGTGGTCCCTGGGGCTGTGGGGGCCCCCACGGGCCCCCAAACCACAATCATAAATTGCCCCCAGGACCTGGCCCACCCGGGGGCTTATAGAAAACAAAGCGCAGGAGTCCGCGCTTCATTTTGTTACATTTTTTGGCAGGATTCGCGCACCCAGCGTGAATTCTGCCGATTTTGTTTTAAAAAAATGCTTTTTTTGGTCCTGGGGGTCCTTGTGGGACCCCCTGAGCAGGCCTAGGGGGTCAGGGTGTTTCTACCCTGCCCCCTTTTCTTGTTTTTCATCTTTTTTCTTCCTTTTTCTTGTGACTCGGTTACCGATGATGAACGCGAGCGAGGAAAAAAAATCAGCTCGGCAATGCGAAGCAGAGTTTTTCGAACTCCGCGATCTCCGCGTAACACGGAGTGCAGAAAACACCGCAAACTCCACGAGCGGAGCGGAGTTCACCACCCAGGGTTACTCATGACATGGTCAGTGACATCACTGATGACATTACAGATGATATCTCAAATGACATCACTGATGGCATCACTGATATCATCCACAGAATCTCTGACACACCCACTCACACCCCCATATAACCTTTCATACACCCACTCCAACTTCCACACTACCATTCTCAAACCCATTCACACACCCATATCAGTACTTACACAGCCACTCACTGATTCACAGATAAACACACACATCCACTCACTCACCCATACAGCCACTAATACACCCAATTAATTCACTCACTAATACAGCCACTGACATAGCCACTCATACACCCATAAAACCACTCACACAGTCAGTCATCTATATAGCTACTCACAAACCTACTCACTCACCCATACAGTCAATCACACAGCCACTTACTCACCCTTACAGTTACACACACTCACTCACTTACTCATACAGATACTAGCACATACTCATTCACCTATACAGTCACTGACACAAGCACACACTCACGCATACAGCCACTTTCACATTCACTCACTCACCCATTCAATCACTCACATACCCCATCACTCACCTCTGCTGCCTTTCACATACCCAGTTACTCACCCATATACCACTGACACATGCACTCACTAACCCATACAGCCACTGACTCACTCACTCATCCATACAGGCAGTCACACACCCCCTCACCCAGCCACACAGACACTCAGACACCCATAGAGATACTCAGACAACCAATCACTCACCAATACAGAAACTCACATACCCACTCACACACCCGTACAGCCAGACACCAAGAGACAGATACAGACATTCACACAACCAGTCACTCACCCATACATTTACTGAGACACCTAATCACTTACTTATACAGTCAGTCACGCACCAACTGAATCATTCAAATAGGCACTCATATACCCACTGATTCACCAATACACCTTGGTATATATATTTAACACTCATAAGCTTATACAAACACTCGCTGTCACTGGATGATGTCATCAGCGATGTCATCAGTGATGTCATCGGTGATGTCATTTGAGATGTCAGCAGTGAAGTTATTTGAGATGTCATCAGTGATGTCATCAGTGATGTCACTGACCATGTCATGAGTGATTTAATATGTGGGGTCATAAGCAGGGCACTGCAGTGCACGAGTTATAGTTAGCTCACTAACTATAACTGCTGAATTTCAATGGTTTTGTAGGAGTGAAACCTGAGGCTAACTATAACGTCCCTGTAACCTTTGATTTTTTCTGTGAATATATATATATATATATATATATATATATATATATATATATATATTATCTACTGGCGGTCGCCAGTAGATAGTTATAGTTAGGACCTAGTTTCCATAGGAAACTCGTTTTTTGTTTTCTGAATATCTTTGGCGCCGGTTGACGAATCTTTGCCAAATTTTCAAAACTCGTAGCCCGCTCCGGTCAGCTCTTGTCTTGAAAGTTTCGGGGTGATTCGGCAAGCGGGGGCCGAGAAAAAAGGGGGGTCCCAAAACATGTTTTCTCCATGTTAATTCCCATAGGAAACTTTAGACACAGCTACAGCTCGAACTGCTGAACGGAATTACACCAAATTTGGCAAAAAGGTAGCCCTTGTTTCAGAAAGAGACCTTTATTTTAAATGGAGTAAATCCATTCAGTAGTTCCTGAGAAATTCAAACAATAGAGGTCGGAAAATCAATTTCCCATAGGAAACTTTAGATACGGTTACAGCTGAAACTGCTAAACAGAATTACACCAAATTTGGCAAAAAGTTAGCCCTTGGTTCAGAAAGAGAAGTTTTTTTAAATGGAGTAAATCCGTTCAGTAGTTGCTGAGAAAATGCAAAAATAAAAGTTTCGATATATAGATTCACGGTGGATCCGCGCATCCTCCCGATCACGCGCTTTATTCTAATTGGCTGGCAACACTCCAAACCAGGAAGTGTTGGCAGCCATCTTGTGACTCGGTAGAACCAAGTCACAAGAAAAGAGAAAAAGAAACGCGAAAAAAAAGAAAAGGGGGCAGGGTAGAAACACCCTGACCCCCTAGGCCTGCTCAGGGGGTCCCACAAGGACCCCCAGGACCCAAAAAAGCATATATATTTTTTTTAAATCGGCTGAATTTGCGCTGGGTGCGCGAATCCGGCCGAGAAAATGAAAAAAACCGAAGCGTGGACTCCCGCGCTTCGTTGGATTGAAGCCCCCGGGTGGGCCAGGTCCTGGGGGCAGTGAAAAAAAAGTGTGGGTGGGGCCCCAATCACCCCACACTGCCCCAGGGACCGACACCTCCCCGGGGCTTGATTAATGAGTTGCGGGGGGCACGCAGCCCCCCCGCAGCCCCGGGGACCGCCACACCCAGGGCTAATTTGGAAATGCGTGGGGGGGCCTCCAAGGCCCCCCTTGGCCCCAGGGACCGCCACCCCCAGGGCTTTCATTAATTATTTGCGGGGGCACACGGCCCCCCCGCACCCCCGGGGACCACCACCCCCCGGGGCTTCTTTTAAAAAAATATATATATACCTGTGTGGGGGGCTCAAGCCCCCCCACACGCCCCAGGGACCGCCACCTCCCCGGGGCACTAAAATGCTAATTTGGGGGTCCGTTACAGAGCCCCGGGGACCGCCACCCCCCAGGGCCGGCTCCTGCAGTGTCCCGGGGTGCTCATCCCCGGGACACTGCTGTTTGCAATGACAGGGTGGGAGCCTTGCGGCTCCCGCCCTGTCATTGCAAACTGCTTTGCTTCATTGAAGCAAGAGCAGGAAACCTGCTCTCGCTTCAATGAAGCAAGCAGATTGCTTTTCCACAAGGGAGCTGCATGTCAGCAGCTCCCCATGTGGAAAGCAATGCCGGCTCCCGCAGGATGTGGGGAGCCGGCGGGACCGTGGGGGCATTGGGGCTCCCCCCACGGTCCCCAACGGAGAGGGCCAGCCCCGGGGGATAGGATCCCCGGGGCTAGAAGTGGCCTGGGAGGGGGGCCGTGCGTCCCCCTCCCCAAAATTAAAAATGTAATAAAAAAATAAATAAATAAATAAAGGCCGGCCCCGGGGAATGGGGTCCCCGGGGCCAGTAGAGGCCTCAGGAGGGGGGCCACGCAGCCCCCCGCCATAAAAATAAAAAAACAAAATGTGGCCATGCCCCAGGGGATGGGGTCCCCGGGGCCGGAATTGGCCACGGGAGGGGGGCCCAGGCGGCCCCCTTCCCGTTCATTTTTTTAATTTTTTTTTTAAAGGGGTCAGGCCCTGGGGGATGGGGTCCCCAGGGCCCAAAAAAAGGGAAAAGAAGGGGGGCCACACAGCCCCCATTCTAAAAAAAAAAAAAAAAGACGCGATCGTGCCAGAGGCCCCGACCCCTCCCAGCAACACTCTGCAAACGCGCCCTGTGTCGCGTTTTAAATTGGGGAATTAATTCCCCTTCAATACTGGGGGTCCCTGGGGGTCAACTAGCCCGCCACAGGGCTGCGTTGCAGAGAGGTGGTCCAGGCCACGCCCCTTTTTACACCTCTCTGCAACGCAGCTCTGTGGCACTTACTGGAGGTACCTGGTGGGCTAATTGGACCCAAGGGACCCTCAGGATTCAAGGGGACTTAATCCCCCAACTTAAAACGTGCCATGGGGCGCGTTTGCACAGTGGTGAAGAGAGGGGGTGGGGCGCGTTTGCACACATGTCACCTCAGTTCCGCCCCCTCCCTTCACCACTGTGCAAACGCGCCCTGTGGCGCGTTTTAAGTTGTGGGATAAAGTCCCCTTGAATCCTGAGGGTCCCTGGGGTCCAACTAGCCCACCAGGTACCTCCAGTAAGCGCCACAGAGCTGCGTTGCAGAGAGGTGTAAAAAAGGGCGTGGCCTGCACCACCTCTCTGCAAAGCAGCCCTCTGGCGCGTACTGGAGGTACCTGGTGGGCTAGTTGGCCCCCAGGAACCCCCAGTATTTAAGGGGAATTAATGCCCCAATTTAAAACGCGCCACAGGGCGCGTTTGCAGAGTGGTGAAGGGAGGGGCGGGGCCTGAGGCACGATCGCGTCTTTTTTTGTTTTGATTTTTTAGAGGGGGCTGTGTGGCCCCCTTCTTTTTCCTTTTGGGCCCTGGGGACCCCATCCCCCAGGGCCTGACCCCTTTTTTAATAAAAAAAAAAAAAAATGAACGGGAAGGGGGCCGCGCGGCCCCGGGGACCCCATCCCCCGGGGAATGGCCACATTTTTTAAGAAGGGGGGCTGCGTGGCCCCCCTCCTGAGGCCTCTATTGCCCCGGGGACCCCATCCCCCGGGGCCGGCCCTTTTTTGTTATTTTTTAATTTTGGGGAGGGGGCCGCGTGGCCCCCTCCAGGGCCACTACTAGCCGCGGGGACCCCATCCCCCGGGCAGGCCCTATCCATTGGGGACCGTGGGGGAGCCCCAATGCCCCACGGTCCTGCCAGCTCTCCGCGTCCTGCAGGAGCCGGCATTGCTTTTCCACATGGGGAGCTGCTAACATGCAGCTCCCCGTGTGGAAAAGCAATCTGCTTTAGATATTTGAAGAGAGAGCAGGTTTCCTGCTCTCTCTTCCAAAATCCAAAGCAAGTTTGCTATGGTAGGATGGGAGCCGCGAGGCTCCCGTCCTGTCATAGCAAACAGCAGTGTCCCGGGGGTGGGCACCCCGGGACACTGCAGGAGCCAGCCCTGGGGGGTGGCGGTCCCCAGGGCCATCACAGGCTCCAGGAGGGGGGCCGCGCGGCCCCCCTCCCAACATTTTCAAAGCCCCGGGGAGGTGGCGGTCCCCGGGGCGTGTGGGGGAGCTCGAGCACCCCCACACAGGTAATTTATTTAAAAAAAACAAGCCCCAGGGGGTGGCGGTCCCCGGGGCTGCGGGGGGCTGTGTGCCCCTGCAAATATTTGACAAAAGCCCCGGGGGGTGGCGGTCCCTGGGGGTTGGGGGGGCCTTGGAGGCCCCCCAACATTAAAATAACCAAGCCCCGGGGGTGGCGGTCCCCGGGGCTGCGGGGTCCCCCCTGGGCCCCTGCAAATATGTTGAACATGCCCCCGGGACCTGGCCCACCAGGGGGCTAAATATTAAGGAAGCGCAGGAGTCCGCGCTTCGTTTTTTTTTTTTTGCAGCGGGATTCGAGGATCCTACGTGAATTTCGCCATTTTTAAAATAAAAAAATGCTTTTTTCGGCCCTGGGGGCAGGCCAAGGGGTCAGGGTGTTTCTACCCTGCCCCCTTTTCTTGTTTTTTGCGTTTGTTTCCCTGTTTTCTTGTGCCTCGGTTACCGAGGCATAAGATGGCTGCCAACACTTCCTGGTTTGGAGTGTTGACAGCCAATTAGAATAAAGCTCGTGATCGGGAGGGTGCGCAGATCCACGGCGGCCATAGATATCAAAACTTTTATTTTTTGATTTTCTCAGCAACTACTGAACGGATGTACACCATTCAAAAAAAAGGTCTCTTTATGAACCAAGGGCTACCTTTTTGCCAAATTTGGTGTAATTCCATTCAGCAGTTTCGGCTGTAGCTTTGTCTAAAGTTTCATATGGGAATTATCATGGCGAAAACACCATTTGGGACCCCCCTTTTTTTTCAGCCCCCGCTTGCCGAATCACCCCGAAACTTTCAAGACAGGAGCTGACCGGAGCAGGCTACGATTTTTGAAAATTTCGCAAGATTCGATCAACCGGCGCCAAAGATATGGAGAAAACAAAAAACGAGTTTCCTATGGAAACTAGGTCCTAACTATAACTATCTACTGGCGACCGCCAGTAGATAATATATATATATATATATATATATATATATATATATATATATATATATATATATATATATATTCACTGAAAAAACCATAGGTTTCAGACACGTTATAGTTAGAAATTAGCATTTAAAAAACCTTTGAAATTCACTGAAAAAACCATAGGTTTTAGGGACAGTTATAGTTAGTTGGACATTTCACTCGTACAAAACCATAGAAATTCCCCCGTTATAGTTAGTTCAGCTAACTATAACTCGCGCCCCGCAATGCACTGCTGATGACGTCACATATTACATCACTCATGACATGGTCAGTGACATCACTGATGACATCACTGATGACATCTCAAATGACATCACTGATGACATCATCCAGTGACTGTGTGTTTCTGTAAAGTTTAAATATGTTTAATATATATAGGGAAAGGCGTATTGAAGAATGAGTGGGTGTATAAGTGTCTGAATGGATGATTTAGTACGTGAGTGACTGACTCTACAAGTGAGTGATTAAATGTATCTTACTGAATGCATGGGTTAGTGACTAAACTGTGTGAATGTCTGTATCCGTCTGTCTGTTGGTTTGTAAGCGGCTGCATGGCTTTCTGAATAGCTACATGAGTGTCTACATGGGTTATTGATTGATTGTCTGAGTATCTGTATGGGTGCCTGAGTGTTTGTGTGGGTGGGGTGTGTGTGACTCTGTGCATAGATGTGTGAGTTGGTGATTCACTGGGTGCATGGTTTCAAGAGTGCATCTGTGATGGACTGTATGGGTGGGTGAGTGTGTGTATGGGTGTGTTAGTGATTGAATGTATATCTCAGTGGTACATGTGTGAGTAACTACATATGTGAAAGGCAGTATATATGTGTGTTGGAGTATATAAATGGCTATAAGTGAGAGTGTGTGATTGTGAGAGTGGCTGTATGGATGAGTGTGTACTTGTATCAGTGATTGTATAAGAGTGTAAGAATGTGCTAGTATTTGTATGAGTAAGTGAGCTAGTGTGTGTATAACTGTATAGGTGAGTAAATGGGTGTGTGATTAAGTTTTTGCATGACTGACTAGGTGTGTGAGTACCTCTATGGATGAGTGGCGGTGTGTGAGTGTTTATATAGGTGTATGAGTGCATATGATAGTCCTGTACTGAGTGACTAAGTATGAGTAACTGTACGGGTGAGTGAGTGGATGTGTGTGTAGACCTAAGAATCAGTGAGTGGGTATGTAGTTTTTGGTGTTGGAGTGTCTATGGTTTTGAGAATGGCAGTCTGTAATTTAGAGTGGGTGTATCAAAAGTTATATTAGGGTGTGATAAGATGCATGAAATTATCACATGGATGATGTCATCAGTGATGTCATTTGAGATGTCATCAGTGATGTCATCAGTGATGTCACTGACCATGTCATGAGTGATGTAATATGTGACGTCATCAGCAGTGCATTGCGGGGCGCGAGTTATAGTTAGCTGAACTAACTATAACGGGGGAATTTCTATGGTTTTGTACGAGTGAAATGTCCAACTAACTATAACTGTCCCTAAAACCTATGGTTTTTTCAGTGAATTTCAAAGGTTTTTTAAATGCTAATTTCTAACTATAACGTGCCTGAAACCTATGATTTTTAAGTGAATTTCAAAGGTTTTTTTAAATGCTAGTTTCTAACTATGCCTACAGAGGTAGGACATGTGAAAAAAGAAGAAAAACGCACAGAAAGAAGCAAAAGATGTGCAGAAAGAACCAACAGAGGAGCAGAAAGAGGCCTTGTTGCAAAATCATCCTGTGCCCACAACTTTTTCAGACGGGTACTGGTGGTAACTGACTCTGACTAACCAGAGCCAGTGCTATGCTAAAAGACACTTAGAATACAGTGAAAACACCTACATACACTAGGGAACACTATGCGTTGGGGTACCCCTGTGATTAGCATGACCTCCTCTGCAAGTCCCTAGTACATAATAGGGCAGGGGATTAAAACTACCTCTTAAAACGCGCTACAGGGCGCGTTTGCACAGTGGTGAAGGGAGGGGGCCTGAGGTGACATGTGTGCAAACGCACCCCGTGGCGCGTTTTAAGTTGCGGGATTAAGTCCCCTTGAATTCTGAGGGTCCCTGGGGCCCAACTAGCCCCCAGGTACCTACAGTTAGGACCACAGAGCTGAGTTGCAGAGAGGCGTTCCGAGGCCACGCACCTTTTTCACCTCTCTGCAACGCAACTCTGTTGTGCTTACTGAAGGTACCTGGTGGGCTAGTTGGCCCCCAGGGTCCCTCAGGATTCAAAGGGAATTAATTCCCCAACTTAAAACGCACCACAGGGCGTGTTTGCGCACATGTCACCTGAGGCCCCGCCCCTCCCTTCACCACTGTGCAAACGCGCCCCGTGGTGCGTTTTAAGTTGGGGGATTAGGTCACCTTGAATCCTGAGGGTCCCTGGGGCCCAACTAGCCCACTAGGTACTTCCAGTAAGCACCACAGGCCTGCGTTGCAACGCCTGTAACAAATTGTGCAGTTGTGTTTAGGTAGTGAAGAGGGTCGTGCTGGGGGTAGTGTTTTAGGGTTTAGGGTAGTGCAGTGGTGTTTGTGTAGTGTAGGGGGTCATGCTGGGGGTAGATTTAGGGTTTAGGGTAGTGCAGTGGTGTTTGGGTAGTGTAGGGAGTCGTGCTGGGGGAGTGTTTTAGGGTTTAGGGTAGTGCAGTGGTGTTTGGGTAGTGTAGGGGGTCGTGCTGGGGGTAGTGTTTTAGGGTTTAGGGTAGTGCAGTGGTGTTTGGGTAGTGTAGGGGGTCGTGCTGGGGGTAGTGATTTAGGGTAGTGCAGTGGTGTTTGGGTAGTGTAGGGGGTACTGCTGGGGGTAGTGTTTTAGGGTTTAGGTTAGTGCAGTGGTGTTTGGGTAGTGTAGGGGTACTGCTGGGGGTAGTGTTTTAGGGTTTAGGGTAGTGCAGTGGTGTTTGTGTAGTGTAGGGGTAGTGTTTTAGGGTTTAGGGTAGTGCAGTGGTGTTTGTGTAGTGTAGGAGGTCGTGTTTTAGGGTTTAGGGTAGTGCAGTGGTCTTTGGGTAGTGTAGGGAGTCATGCGGGGTAGTGTTTTAGGGTTTAGGGTAGTGTAGGGGGTCATGCGGGGGTAGTGTTTTAGGGATTAGGGTAGTGCATTGGTGTTTGGGTAGTGTAGGGGGTCATGCGGGGGTAGTGTTTTAGGGTTTAGGGCAGTGCAGTGGTGTTTGGGTAGTGTAGGGGGTCGTGCTGGGGGAGTGTTTTAGGGTTTAGGGCAGTGCAGTGGTGTTCGGGTAGTGTAGGGGGTCGTGCTGGGGGAGTGTTTTAGGGTTTAGGGCAGTGCAGTGGTGTTCGGGTAGTGTAGGGGGTCGTGCTGGGGGAGTGTTTGAGGGTTTAGGGCAGTGCAGTCGTGTTCGGGTAGTGTAGGGGGTTGTGCTGGGGGTAGTATTTTAGGGTTTAGGGTAGTGCAGTGGTGTTCGGGTAGTGTAGGGGGTCGTGCTGGGGGTAGTGTTCTAGGGTTTAGGGCAGTACAGTGGTGTTTGGGCAGTGTAGGGGGTCGTGCTGAGGGTGGTGTTTCAGGGTTTAGGGCAGTGCAGTGGTGTTCGGGCAGTGTAGGGGGTGGTGTTTCAGGGTTTAGGGCAGTGCAGTGGTGTTCGGGCAGTGTAGGGGGTCGTGCAGGGGTGGTGTTTCAGGGTTTAGGGCAGTGGTGTTCGGGCAGTGTAGGGGGTCGTGCTGGGGGTGGTGTTTCAGGGTTTGGGGCAGTGCAGTGGTGTTCGAGCAGTAAAGGGGGTCGTGCTGGGGGTGGTGTTTCAGGGTTTAGGGCAGTGCAGTGGTGTTCGGGCAGTGTAGGGGGCGGTGCAGGGGTGGTGTTTCAGGGTTTAGGGCAGTGCAGTGGTGTTCGGGCAGTGTAGGGGGTGCTGCAGGGGGTGGTGTTTCAGGGTTTAGGGCAGTGCAGTGGTGTTCGGGCAGTGTAGGGGGTCATGCAGGGGGTGGTGTTTCAGGGTTTAGGGCAGTGCAGTGGTGTTCGGGCAGTGTAGGGGGTCGTGCTGGGGCTGGTGTTTCAGGGTTTAGGGCAGTGCAGTGGTGTTCGGGCAGTGTAGGGGGTCGTGCTGGGGCTGGTGTTTCAGGGTTTAGGGCAGTGCAGTGGTGTTCGGGCAGTGTAGGGGGTCGTGCTGTGGCTGGTGTTTCAGGGTTTAGGGCAGTGCAGTGGTGTTCGGGCAGTGTAGGTGGTCGTGCTGGGGCTGGTGTTTCAGGGTTTAGGGCAGTGCAGTGGTGTTCGGGCAGTGTAGGGGGTCGTGCTGGGGCTGGTGTTTAAGGGTTTAGGGCAGTGCAGTGGTGTTTGGGCAGTGTAGGGGTTCTTGCTGGGGCTGGTGTTTCAGAGTCTAGGGCAGTGCAGTGGTGTTCGGGCAGTGTAGGGGGTCTTGCTGGGGCTGGTGTTTCAGGGTTTAGGGCAGTGCAGTGGTGTTCGGGCAGTGTAGGGGGTCGTGCTGGGGGTGGTGTTTCAGGGTTTAGGGCAGTGCAGTGGTGTTCAGGCAGTGTAGGGGGTTTTGCAGGAGGTGGTGTTTCAGTGTTTAGGGCAGTGGTGTTCAGGCAGTGTAGGGGGTCTTGCTGGGGTTGATGTTTCAGGGTTTAGGGCAGTGCAGTGGTGTTCGGGCAGTGTAGGGGGTCGTGCTGGGGGTGGTGTTTCAGGGTTTAGGGCAGTGCAGTGGTGTTCCGGCAGTGTAGGAGGTCGTGCAGGGGGTGGTGTTTCAGGGTTTAGGGCAGTTCAGTGGTGTTCGGGCAGTGTAGGGGGTCGTGCTGGGGGTGGTGTTTCAGGGTTTAGGGCAGTGCAGTGGTGTTCGGGCAGTGTAGGGTGTCGTGCTGGAGGTGGTGTTTCAGGGTTTAGGGCAGTGCAGTAGTGTTCGGGCAGTGTAGGGGATCGTGCAGGGGGTGGTGTTTCAGGGTTTAGGGCAGTGCAGTGGTGTTCGGGCAGTGTAGGGGGTCGTGCTGGGGGTGGTGTTTCAGGGTTTAGGGCAGTGCAGTGGTGTTCGGGCAGTGTAGGGGGTCGTGCAGGGGGTGGTGTTTCAGGGTTTAGGGCAGTGCAGTGGTGTTCGGGCAGTGTAGGGGTCGTGCTGGGGCTGGTGTTTCAGGGTTTAGGGCAGTGCAGTGGTGTTCGGGCAGTGTAGGGGGTCTTGCTGGGGGTGGTGTTTCAGGGTTTAGGGCAGTGGTGTTCGGGCAGTGTAGGGGGTCTTGCTGGGGGTGGTGTTTCAGGGTTTAGGGCAGTGCAGTGGTGTTCGGGCAGTGTAGGGGGTCTTGCTGGGGGTAGTGTTTCAGGGTTTAGGGCAGTGCAGTGGTGTTCGTGCAGTGTAGGGGGTCGTGCTGGGGATGGTGTTTCAGGGTTTAGGGCAGTGCAGTAGTGTTCGGGCAGTGTAGGGGGTCGTGCAGGGGGTGGTGTTTCAGGGTTTAGGGCAGTGCAGTGGTGTTCGGGCAGTGTAGGGGGTCATGCTGGGGGTGGTGTTTCAGGGTTTAGGGCAGTGCAGTGGTGTTCGGGCAGTGTAGGGGGTCGTGCTGGGGGTGGTGTTTCAGGGTTTAGGGCAGTGGTGTTCGGGCAGTGTAGGGGGTCTTGCTGGGGGTGATGTTTCAGGGTTTAGGGCAGTGCAGTGGTGTTCGGGCAGTGTAGGAGGTCTTGCTGGGGGTAGTGTTTCAGGGTTTAGGGCAGTGCAGTGGTGTTCGGGCAGTGTAGGGGTCATGCTGGGGGTGGTGTTTCAGGGTTTAGGGCAGTGCAGTGGTGTTCGGGCAGTGTAGGGGGTCGTGCTGGGGGTGGTGTTTCAGGGTTTAGGGCAGTGCAGTGGTGTTCGGGCAGTGTAGGGGGTCGTGCTGGGGGTAGTGTTTCAGGGTTTAGGGCAGTGCAGTGGTGTTCGGGCAGTGTAGGGGGTCGTGCTGGGGGTAGTGTTTTAGGGTTTAAGGTAGTGCAGTGGTGTTTGTGTAGTGTAGGGGGTCGTGCTGGGGGCAGTGTTTTAGGGTTTAGGGTAGTGCAGTGGTGCTTGTGTAGTGTAGGGGGTCGTGCTGGGGTAGTGTTTTAGGGTTTAGGGTAGTGCAGTGGTGTTTGTGTAGTGTAGGGGGTCATGTTTTAGGGTAGTGCAGTGGTGTTTGGGTAGTGTAGGGGGTCGTGCTGGGGGTAGTGTTTTAGGATTTAGGTTAGTGCAGTGGTGTTGGGGTAGTGTTTTAGGGTTTAGGGTAGTGCAGTGGTGTTTGTGTAGTGTAGGGGGTCATGCTGGGGGTAGTGTTTTAGGGTTTAGGATAGTGCAGTGGTGCTTGTGTAGTGTAGGGGGTCGTGCTGGGGTAGTGTTTTAGGGTTTAGGGTAGTGCAGTGGTGTTTTTGTAGTGTAGGGGGTCATGTTTTAAGATGCAACGCTCCAATACCTGACCAGTCTGCACTACATAAAACTGCAAAAAAACTAAAAATAAAAAGTGTTTTGCACACTTTTGTCATTGGGCTATATGTGGGCTACATCTGGGTAATATTTGTGCTACATTTGGGCTCTTTTTTCACTGGTGGCCATCTTGGAAGACTTCTTTGTTATGAAGTTTCCTAATTTCCTCATTTACTGCAGTCTCCTCAGTAGGAAATGCTTTCAGTTTTTTACTTTGATTCCATCAAGAAGGCATTCAGATGTGTCACACATTTGCCATAAATTCAGAATGTTATTACTCTAGTTGTTCATTAGATCACTGTAGTAAAGCTACTGCTCACCAAGGAGTTAACTGGAAGTCTACTGCTGGTATTGAAAGTGATTGTTTCAGTCTGCATGTCAGAATTTTCTAATGAAATAGAAGAGGATTTGAGATCTCACTTAAAACATGCACTAAATTTTCTTTTTGCAGCACTAACCATAATTTCTATGGCAAAATGAACCCCCTCATTTTGTTCCTTTTTAAATTAAATGTTTTAAGTGTTACCAGTTTATTCCAATCAAGATGGCTTCAGGTGTGCCATACTTTTGTCATAAGTAAGGCTGTTAGCACTCTAGTTGTTCTTTAGAACACTCTGGGAAGCTGCAGTAGAACACAAAGGCATCAACTGACAGGCTGCTCCTGTTGAAATATAACAGGAAGATATTTGAGATCTCACTTAAAACATGTCCTAATTTTTCTTTCTACAGCACTAACCATAATTTCTATGGCAAAATGAACCCCCTCATTTTGTTCCTTTTTAAATTAAATGTTTTAAGTGTTACCAGTTTATTCCAATCAAGATGGCTTCAGGTGTGCCATACTTTTGTCATAAGTAAGACTGTTAGCGCTCTAGTTGTTCTTTAGAACACTCTGGGAAGCTGCAGTAGAACACAAAGGCATCAACTGACAGGCTGCTCCTGTTGAAATATAACAGGAAGATATTTGAGATCACACTTGAAACATGTCCTAATTTTTCTTTCTACAGCACTAACCATAATTTCTATGACAAAATGAACCCCATCATTTTGTTCCTTTTTAAATTAAATGTTTTAAGTGTTACCAGTTTATTCCAATCAAGATGGCTTCAGGTGTGCCATACTTTTGTCATAAGTAAGACTGTTAGCGCTCTAGTTGTTCTTTAGAACACTCTGGGAAGCTGCAGTAGAACACAAAGGCATCAACTGACAGGCTGCTCCTGTTGAAATATAACAGGAAGATATTTGAGATCACACTTGAAACATGTCCTAATTTTTCTTTCCAGAGCACTAACCATAATTTCTATGACAAGATGAACCCCATCATTTTGTTCCTTTTTAAATTAAATGTTTTAAGTGTTACCAGTTTATTCCAATCAAGATGGCTTCAGGTGTGCCATACTTTTGTCATAAGTAAGGCTGTTAGCACTCTAGTTGTTCTTTAGAACACTCTGGGAAGCTGCAGTAGAACACAAAGGAATCAACTGACAGTCTCTGCCCTTGTTGGATGTACATGTTTTACTGAGAATGTCAGACTTCATTCTCACATGACTGAGAAAGATAATGTGAATTTACAGAAAATATGCTCTCATTTTAGCTTCTGGGGCACCTTCCAAAACTGTATGGGACAAGCATGTGAAAATAGTTTTCTCTCAAACATGATTCATGATATCCCAGCAGAAGGTTTTTCACAGGGTAAAATCACCTTAGAACACACCACAATTCCTGAAATTAGTATGGTACCATCAACAAATGAATTCTAATGTAACTAAAGTCTGTTATCACCCTTTATAGTTCTCCTTTTGGTAACCCTCAAAATCTTCGATTCACTACAATGCATTTCAATGGGGTACTATCATTTATATTGGTCCCAAGATGGCTGCCAGCAATTCCAGGATGAAGTGCTGACAGCCAATCAGATCTCACGATGACATGTGTGGTTAGGCTCCGCCCAGATATATATGTGTTTTTACTTTTGATTTTCTCAGCAACTACTGAACGGATTTACACCATTTAACAAAAGGGTTCTTTTGAACCAAGAACTACCTCTTTGCCAAATTTGGTGTAATTCCGTTCAGCAGTTCGGGCTGTAGCCTTGCATAAAGTTTCCTATGGGAAATTGATTTTTTGACTCTTATTTTTTAATTTCTCCGCAACTACTGAACGGATTTACACCATTTAACAAAAAGGGTTCTTTCTGAACCAAGAACTACCTCTTTGCCAAATTTGGTGTAATTCCGTTCAGCAGTTCGGGCTGTAGCCGTGTCTAAAGTTTCCTATGGGAAAATGAATGGGGAAAACACGTTTTGGGACCCCCTTTTTCTCGGCCCCCGCTTGACGAATCACCCTGAGACTTTCAGGGTAGGAGCGGACCGGAGCGGGCCATAAAGTTTGAAAATTTCGCGAAGATTCGTCAACCGACGCAAGAGTTATTTCAAATAGAATGTTGCGGATTTCCTATGGAAAATAGGTCCTAAGTATAACTATCTACTGGCGACCGCCAGTAGATAATATATATATATATATATATCCCAACATTCCTTCATCGATAGACAAATGAAGCCAAGCCCAATTCCTTAGTAGTGTGAATAAAACATAACCATATATATATTCACTGAAAAAACCATAGGTTTCAGACACGTTATAGTTAGAAATTTGCATTTAAAAAACCTTTGAAATTCACTGAAAAACCATAGGTTTTAGGGACAGTTATAGTTAGTTGGACATTGCACTCGTACAAAACCCGTGAAATTCCCCCGTTATAGTTAGTTCAGCTAACTATAACTCGCGCCCCCGCAATGCACTGCTGATGACGTCACATATTACATCGCTCATGACATGGTCAGTGACATCACTGATGACATCACTGATGACATCTCAAATGACATCACTGATGACATCATGCAGTGACTGTGTGTTTCTATAAAGTTTAAATATGTTTAATATATATGCCAAGGTGTATTGAATAATGAGTGGGTGTATAAGTGTCTGGATGGATGATTTAGTAGGTGCGTGACTGACTCTATAAGTGAGTGATTAAACGTATCTTACTAAATGCATGGGTTAGTGACTAAACTGTGTGAATGTCTTTATCCGTCTGTCTATTGGTGTGTAAGTGGCTGCATGGGTTTGTAAATAGCTACATGAGTGTCTATATGAGTTATTGATTGGTTGTCTGAGTATCTGTATGGGTGCCTGAGTGTTTGTGTGGATGGGGTGTGTGTGACTGCACATAGATGTATCAGTGGGTGATTCACTGGGTGCATGGTTTCAAGAGTGCATCTGTGATGGACTGTATGGGTGGGTGAGTGTGGGTATGGGTGTGTTAGTGAGTGAATGTATATCTCAGTGGTACATGTGTGATTAACTACATATGTGAAAGGCAGTATACATGTGTGTTGGAGTATATAAATGGGTATAAGTGAGAGTGTGATTGTGAGAGTGGCTGTATGGATGAGTGTGTACTTGTATTAGTGATTGTATAAGAGCGTAAGAATGTGCTAGTATTTGTATGAGTAAGTGAGCTGGTGTGTGTATAACTGTATAGGTGAGTAAATGGCAGTGTGATTAATTATTTGCATGACTGACTAGGTGTGTGAGTACCTCTATGGATGAGTGGCGGTGTGTGAGTGTCTATGTAGGTGTATGAGTGCATATGATAGTCCTGTACTGACTGACCGTAAGTATGAGTGACTGTACAGGTGAGTGAGTGGATGTGTGTGTAGACCTAAGAATCAGTGAGTGGGTATGTAGTTATTGGTGTTGGAGTGTCTATGGTTTTGAGAATGGCAGTCTGTAATTTAGAGTGGGTGTATCAAAAGTTATATTAGGGTGTGAGAAGATGCATGAAATTATCACATGGATGATGTCATCAGTGATGTCATCAGTGATGTCATTTGATAACAGGTGAGTAAAACGGAATTCGTAGTTCGGCTGATTTTAGAGGAATATTATAAAGTTCCAAAACTCCACACTTAGAAGAATTTCCAAGTGAAACCAGTCAATGTTAGCCTATGGAAGGAAATTCAAGTTACTGGTAAGTACGGTTAAAATTACTTCTCAGGATCAGTACTGGGCTCAAAGATGCAGCACTGAGGTCTCTCCTGATAACAGGTGAGTAAATCGGAATTCGTAGTTCGGCTGATTTTAGAGGAATATTTGCACAATGGTGAAGGAAGGGGTGGGGCCTGAAGTGACATGTCTGCAAACACGCCCTGTGGCGTGTTTTAAGTTGGAGAATTAATTCCTCCTCAATCCCGAGGGTCCCTAGGGGCCAACTAGCCCACCAGATACCTCCAGTATGCGCCAGAGAGCTGCGTTGCAGAGAGGTGTTCAGAGGCCACGCCCCTTTTTACAACATTCTGCAACGCAGCTCCGTGGCGCTTACTGGAGGTACCTGGTGGGCTAGTTGGCCCCCAGGGACCCTCAGGATTGAAGGGGATTTAATTCCCCATCTTAAAACGTGTCACGGGGCCTGTTTGCACACATGTCACCTCAGGCCCCGCCCCCTCCCTTCACCACTGTGCAAACGCGCCCCGTGGCGCGTTTTAAGTCGGGGATTAAGTCCCCTTGAATCCTGAGGGTCCCTGGAGTCCAACTAGCCCACCATGTACCTCCAAAAAGCGCCACAGAGCTGCGTTGCAGAGAGGTGTAAAAAGGGGCGTGGCCTCTGTACACCTCTCTGCAATGCAGCCCCCTGGCGCATACTGGAGGTTCCTGGTGGGCTAGTTGGCCCCCAGGGACCCCCAGTATTCAAGGGGAATTCGCTGGCGCGTTTGCAGAGTGGTAAAGGAAGGGGGCGAGCCTGAGGCACAATCGGATTTTTGGGGGTTTTCCCGAAGGGGCTGTGTGGCCCCCTTCCTTTTTCCTTTTTGGGCCCTGGGGACCCCATCCCCCAGGGCCTTACCCTTTTGCATAAATTCCCTCTTTCTCAGCCCATGGAGGTACATGGGATTTCTGTTCAGCAGCTTTCCTTGTTAAATCCTGTCTCCTTTCTTCTACTAAATTCAAAAACTCTTTTTCTTCTTCACGTAATATACATGTTAGGTTATCCTTGTGGGCTTGAACTATATCTATTGAACTCATTGTTAAAAAGAATTCACCCATGAACTGTGCATTTTTACTACTAACTACTGGGTTCATATTCTTTCTAATAGGCAATTCTGAAAATACTACATCTAAATTTGAATAAAAATACTGGAAGTTTCCTGTTACGCAAAATAAACTTGATAAAACACTACATGATACACCATATGTTAGAGGTATATGGTGATACGTCACCCCTTCTGACATTGATGAGGGTAACTTCATACAAACATAACAATTACTAATCTCCATTGTATTAACATACTGAAATAACAATTTAGTAAACACATTTAAAGACGAATCATTGTCTGATTTATTATGATAATTTATCTCATCTTCTACTCCTAATTCTATTTTAGTCTCTTTTATCCTGTCTACTTGCCCATTAGTAATTGTATTATTCTTGCTACTTGTTTCCATCAACAAAGGTACTCCTATTGTTAGAAATAACCATACTAATATTACTAATATAATACTACATAAACAGAATCTTAAACATTTTCTTTTTAAACTTTGTTTCGGTCTTTCAGTATTTTCAATTTCTGCTATCTTTAATCAGAGAAAATTTCTTTTCTCTTTCTTTGTCTAAATTTTCTTAAAATCCAGTCTTTTTATTTTAAGGAGGTCTTAATTTGCTTTCATCAATCTGTGCAACATGTACTCTTTCTGATTCTTCACATAAATCTAAGTTTTCAAATTCTTCAAGAACAACATAGGTCCACTAAGGGGCCTTGTATTTTCTGTTCAGAATTCTCAATCTTGGGCTTCTTCTTGTAAGTTTTACTAATGTTTGTTTAGATTGTGTCTGACTCGTAATCTCATTTACTTGCTCTGGTTTCTTTTCTGGTCTTCTTAGATGATATTTTAGTCTCTTCACTCCTACAGGCCAATTGTCTCCTTTTCTAACTCTTTTGACCAGAACTGCACTTTCACCTTCTCCGTCTCCTTCTAAAGTTCTTTTATTTTCACTTAATCTAGGCACAATCTGTCCTTGTTCTTCTTCCTTTTCCAATTGTCTTTGTTCTGTGTTTTCTGTATTTGGACCTTCCTCTACTTGCACCTGTTCAGGTCTTATTATAGTTTGTTCTTTTTCTGCCTGAACTTGTTCTTCTAGATCTACCTGTTCCTGTTCAGGTCTTATTTCAATTTGTTCTTTTTCTTCTGCCTGAACTTGTTCTTCTAGATCTATCTTTCCCTACTCAGGTTTCTGAATGGCTTTGTTTATTTTTAACTGAGTGTGTTCTTCTTTCCCTGTCTTTTCCTTTCTACCTTCCTGTCTTCTTAATTCAGTTTGTCTTCTTGTTTCAACAACAGCATCAGGTATTTCAATCACTGGTATCCACTCTTCCTGACTTGTACTTGGCTGTTTGTCATATAGTTGTCTTTCAGAATCTATTACTCTAGATTCTTCAGCGTCACAGCTTTCAACTTCTGACGTCTCAGCTTGTTCAGTCAGTGGCTGCTCTTGTTGTTCAGATGGGCTCGGAACTCTTCTGGGATGACTAGCATGAATCCAATTGGGTAAACCTGCACACTTCACTGCTGTGGTAGTGACTAGTATGACTTGACGTGGTTTATCCCACCTGGGTGCTAGACACGACTTCCTTGCATGCTTCTTCACTAACACCCAATCTCCAGGATTCAAATCATGCGCTTGGTCTGGCTGTCTTTCAACTGCGTCTTCTCCTACCTGATGAGAGACAGTACGCACCATTTCAGCCAATCCTTTGCAATAGTCCAATACCAGATCATCAGTTATATTCATCAATTTATTTCCAGGAATATATGCTTGTCTCATTGCCCTTCCCATGAGTACCTCGTGTGGACTCAATCCCGTTTTTCTGTCAGGAATACTTCTGAGACCCATCAGTACAAGAGGCAATGCATCTGGCCATTTCAGCATTGTGGATGCGCAGACCTTCCCTAATCTTGATTTGATTGTGCCATTTAGCTGTTCAACTATTCCAGAAGCCTCTGGACGATAAGCACAGTGCAGTTTTTGTTCAATGTTAAATGCAGCACAGATTAATCGAATTATCTCATTATTAAAATGAGGTCCTCTATCTGATTCCAAAGTGACTGGAAAACCGAAACGAGAAACTAACTCCCTCAATAGTAGTTTAGCAACTGTGAGACTGTCGTTTCTTCTAGTGGGGTATGCCTCTACCCATCTTGAGAACAGGCACACGATGACAAGTAAATATTTCAGTCCATTGCAAGGAGGCAACTCAATGAAATCTAACTGCAATCTGGTGAAGGGTCCTTCTGCCTTTCCAATCTTTCCCCAACTAACCACTGTCTTCCTGCCTGGGTTCCGCTGCTGACAGATTAAGCATCTTTGGCAAAGGCTCTCTGCGACTACCCTAAACTTTGGATTGTACCAACTTTATTTGAATAATCTGATCATTTAATCCCTGCCAATGTGTGTTGTCCCATGGTATACTCTTGCCATTTGAGAGAGTAGACAGTCTGGCATAACTGGTCTGCCATCTAAGTACACCCACACTTCATCTTCTGTCCTTCGTGTACAACTTGATTTTATCCAAATTTCCTTTTCTTATTCCTCAACTTCTTCCTGTAACTGTCTGACCTCATCCCATGTTTCTGGAACTGAGAAAAACATAAGTTGGCAGCTGGTTTCACCCGTTTCAATTTTTCTGTTAATTGACATTGTATTTCTTGCACAGTATCGAGCAATTTGGTCGGCATATCTATTACCGGCCGCCACATAGTCATTTCCTGACTGATGAGCGCCGCATTTAACAACTGCTACTTCTTTTGGCAATTGTAATGCTTCCAACAAATCTTTTACATTTTTACTGTTTCTGATAGGAGATCCTGAAGAAGTCAGAAATCCCTCTGCATCCAGAGTTGGCCAAAATCATGCACACTCGAAACCATATTGACTGTCCGTAAATATGGTTATTCTCCAATTTTTCCCACCTTTGCATGCCTTTGTTAAGGCCACCAATTCGGCTACTTGTGCAGATTTGACTCTCGGTAAACAGGATGCTTCAACCACCCCCGTTATTTTACATACAGTATATGCAGCACTTAATCCTCCTCCTTCAGTTCTTAAACAAGACCCATCCACAAACAGTTCATGATCAGCTTCCTTCAATGGTGTTTCTTTTATGTCTGGGCGGGGCTTAGTACACAATTCAGTCACATCCAGACAATCATGATCAATCTCATCTTTCACTTCTTCACAACATGGATCTGGCAATAATGTGGCAGGATTCATTATTGTACATCTTATCACTGTCACATTTTCTGCTCCCAGAATCACCCTTTCATTCTTAGTCAGCCGACTGGGAGTGAGATGTTGTGTTCTTGTTCTTGTCAAAAGAATCTCAACTGAGTGTGGAACGTAAACCTTTACGGGATGTCCCATCACTATGGACTCCCTTTGCTCCAGACTCATACAAGTAGCAGCTACTGCTTTTAAGCAGGCAGGTAAGGCTGAAGCCACTGGATCCAAGGTGGCAGAAAAATACGCCACTGGACGTCGACTCAGTCCATGTCTCTGTGTTAAAACTGAAAGTGCACAATTGTCTCTCTCACAACAAAACAACGCAAATTCCTTTGAATAATCAGGCATGCCCAAGGCTGGGGCCTCACATAAACAGTTTCGTAGTTTCACAAAGGCTTCCAAACATTCATCGTTCCAATCAATTGGATCTCTCGCTCTTTTCCGAGTTAATTGTATCAATGGCTTTGCTAGCATGGAGAAACTATTGATCCACTGCCTACAGTACCCAAACACTCCCAGAAACATTCTCATCTCCTTCTGTGTCTGAGGTAACTGCATTTGTTTGATTATTTTTATTCTTTCCGGTGTCACTTTTCTAACTCCTCTTTCTATTTTATGCCCTAAATATCTAACTTCTTGTTGACAGAACTGCAATTTTTCTGGAGACACCTTGTGTCCTCCTTCGGCCAAATGGTTCTGTAATGCAATTTTGTCAGTGACACAATCTTCTCGTGTTTTTGATGCCACCAATAGGTCATCAATATACTGAACCAGAACTGATTTCCCGGGCATAATCAATGACTCCAGACACTTCTTCAGTATCTGATTAAAAATTGAGGGACTCTCTGTGTATCCTTGAGGAACTCAGCACCATGCCAAAATACGATCCTCAAACCTGAAGGGGAAAAGATACTGGCTGTCTGGGTGTAAAGGAATAGAAAAGAATGCTTGGCACAAATCAATTACTGTAAACCAACCTGCATTCCAGGGTATCTGATAAAGGATCACTGCTGGATTTGGCACTACTGGGCAACAAGGCACTACAATTTTATTTATTTTTCGCAAATCTTGCACTCTCCTGTATTTACCACTAGGCTTTTTAAGTCCCATGATTGGTGAATTGCAAGGACTACTCATTATTTCTTTTAAAATGCCCTGTTTAATCATTCGGTCAATTTCTGGAGCAATTCCTGCTTTCACTTCTGGACTCATTTTGTAGTGTCATTTGTTTGGGTAAGCTGCACCTTCTTTCACCGTCACTTTAACTGGATCTACATTTGACATTAGCCCAATATCCTTTCCTGTAAAATCCCCCACTTCTGGATTTACTGTGGTTCTCAACTCTTCAGGCAATTCACTCTCAGTTATCAATGAAAACATCTTGTCTACTTCTGTACCTTGCTTAGCTAACATCATTTTGTATATGACATCTTCGTCTGGAGTTTGGAAAGCGACACCATCTGGTGTACAATAGATCGTGCAGTTCATCTTGCACAATAGATCTCTGTCCAACAGATTTACTGGACTGGAATCGCAAACTACAAACCGATGCATATCTTTAAAATTTCCGATATGTACCTCCATTGGTTTTGTGATTGGGGTTCTAATCTGTTGGTTTGACACTCCTACAACTTGGATAGATTCTCCCGAGAGGGGTAGGTTTGGGATGTCTGCTGTTCTCATAGTAGACCGGGTAGCACTTGTATCCAATAGAAAAGTGATATCATTACCTTCCACTTTCCCATCAATAAATGGACCTGTCTGATCTACCGGCAAGGATGCGCCAAGCACGCACTCCTCTTCCTCCTCCCTCAGGCACCGTCATTGCACATCGTCCGAATTTTCTTCATCATTCTGCAAAAAATATTGTGTAACCACTCTGTTATTCTTACCACTTTCTCCGTGAAATCCGGTGTTCGCACTGTATTTTTGAGGATTCACAAAGTTTGGCATAGGAGCTGGTGGCACCTGATACTGTGGAGTAACTACCTGCTGCGGCTGACTCATAAGTACTTCATTCTGCATCTGTGGAATAACATTTTTATTTGGCCCATTATTATTCTGAATACTCTTACACTCGTGCTTCCAATGTCCAAGCTTTCCGCACGCATGACAAGGAAACTTCTTCTTCGCTTCCTCTCTATTCATTCGTCCTCTTAATTTACCACCATTCGCCGCTTGATAATTCTGACTCTGCTCTTTTATCTGATTATCAGTCTGGGTATTTACTTTATTCTCCTGCAGTTCTACTAATTTTACTTGTGCCCACATCATTTTCTCTTTTAGCTTCCTACGCCTTGCCTCAATATTATCGCCACAATACTTTGCATATTTCAGAATTTCATCAATCGACTTACTCTGCCAGCACAACATGTGCTGTTGAATCATCTGACTAATCTCCGGTTTCAGACCATACACAAACCGATACACAAAATGTCCCATATCCTTATCACCAATGTTCTCAAAACCATTATACTGCTTAAACACTTGTAGTAACCGTTCATAATATGCATGTACAGACTCATTTGGCTCTTGGGTTGTTCTATCTATTTTTACCCAATCTGTTTCTTTGGGAGGAATTTTCCCTTTCAGGTAAGTAATTACTTGTTGATATTTCTTCATCACCTCTTCTGAGGGTGCTCCTGTCTTTGAGTCTCTAGCATACTCCTCACTTGGCCAATCAACTGTGATCTTACACTCTGTCCACAAATCAGCAGGTACTACAATATAAAATAATCCATCCAGATCCTTCAACAAAACCTTTGAGACCTTCACAAATTTTTCCACCTGTTTATACCATTCAACTGGCTTTTCTCTCAACCTGGGAAAATCATTCGTAAATGACAAAATATCCTGTCTACTCCAGGGGACATGAACATATCCACCACCAGGAACTTCTCTCATTGGACACAATTTCTCAACCTTATCTGATTCTCTCACTGGAAATGCAGATGATGCTTCTCTTGCTTGTACTTCCTCTTTCTTTCTTATCCACCTAATTCTCCATTTGTCAATGTCTCCCCATTTTCGCAAAATATTCATCAACTCTTTTATCTGTAGTCTCTTACCAGAAACAATTACACTTTCCAAATCTTTGTCAGTAAAATCCACTCGATATGGTTTCTGCAACAGTTTCGATTTCCCTATATCTATTCCAATCGCTGATGCAACCTCTGTTAATTTCTCATGAAATACTCTTGCTCTTCTAGTTATACTCTTACATAAGAATAATAACTCCTCAACATTGTAAACATTCAATCTTTCTATGCTCACATTGCCAGTTATCATTTCTTCCAACTCTACTTTCAATTTACTGATATCTAGAATCTTTGGTTGTGGGTTTCGATTGTCTATTTCCTGTGCCCATCTTTCTATATCTTCAGGGGTAACTACTGTTGAACTTCCAGTTCCTATAGGAACCAGAGATCTCTTTTCTCTCAAATTTGCAGGTATAATTCTCTTCGGAGTTTCAGTTAAAGGTTCTACATTCAGGAGATCCATTAATGAAATAACTGATTCACTTTCACTAGTCTGATCATCCGTAATTATTACTTCTCTTCTGGGACTTGTTAATGGAATTGTCACAGTTTGAGGTTTCTGGCAAGTCTTTTTATCTCCATATAATTGGATTACAGGACCAATAGTCACTGGTACTGTCAAAGCTTCAGCATTTAAATTCAATTGGCTTACTTTTTGAACTAATTCTTCTCTAGTTTTATTTAAAGCTTCTTTCTCATTATCCTGCAACACTCTATTAAGTGATACATCATGTAAGATTTGTGGGTTAAAGGTATTCCTATCACTGGTGCACTTGGGGTAACCTTACTAGGTGCTTATTGGTACGGTGGAGGGTTTTTAATCAAAATATCCTCTAACAGCTCATCATCTGATTCACCATAACCTGTCGTATTCATGTGTTTCGTTTTTCTTTACATTTTCCCCTAACTGTTCTTCAGCCATTAATACTGGATATAAACCCTCGGTCACCACAGCTCTCCTCCAACGCTTCATTTGATCTCAACTTGACTCATACGGATATCTAGGTAAAAATCCTCTAAATCTCCGACCACTTCTGTATTTTTCACGATCAAATGCCTCAATTTCCCATTCTTCCAAAGCTTCATACTGTGTCATTCTAGGATTAGGTTCTAACATATTCATTCTATCTCTCAAATTCTGAAGCACCTTCAGATTAAAAGTACCATGCTCCGGAAAAGCCAAAACACCATCACTTTTAGTATATTTCACCCAATTCTCCAACCATACACACGTGTGATATCCTTTCTCCATCATCATAAATAAAGCAGGTGTTTTGGGTGGCGGAATAGGAATTGTCTCTCTAGTCATTACAGGCTCGTCTTTCTTAAAGAAATTTTTAATTTTCTTCATTAATGTCATTTTCTTTGGTCTTCCGAACATGTTATTTTCTTCTTTCTTCTTCCGAACATTTCAGAGGTTCGATATAGGAAAGAGTCTTCCGTATATCTTCCAGCTCTATTACCTACGTCGCGTCCTATGTCAGCACGACTCACACCCGCAGTCAAATCAGGACTCAACATACAATTCTTTTCCGACCAATCCTAGCGCGGATTTTTTTTGCCAACCAATTAAACTCAGGCTCACACTCATGTTCTGACCAATGCCAGCGCGGCCTTTTGTGATGTCAGTATTACTCCTCACTACTGACCCCTCCTTTACAATCAGCTTCTGTTTCACGCCCGCTGTTTCAACCAATCCCAGCGCGGCTCTCTGTGACGTCAGTATAACTCCGGCAACTGACCCTCCCTTCACAAGGTAATACGATAACTTATTTCTTAATACTTTTCATTAAATTCTTTGTTAATAACAACATAAAAACATTCTCTACTCTGTCTGTTCCACTAAACAAAAGGATAGATTTCCATTTTTTCTTGAGTTTCAGAAATTACTCTTCTTCTACTGCGAGTAAAACCCCTGTTTACTCTTCATTCAAGCTCAGGAGAACCTGTTACTTCTCCAGTGTCACCCGTATTGGGAAATGAGACCAAAGTTTCACCAGCGAACCCCTTTCGCTATCATCCGCACTGTACTTTTATACGAAATAGTCCCTAGTTTAATACTGCCAGCCCTGCGTAGCTTCTCAGTATTATTCCAACAGACGAGTAACCTCACTGCATTTGGCTTCTGTCACCACCCGCTATTCATTTCCCAGGATTCTGGACAACATAAAACAAGACGCCAACTCTTTTGTTAAACATAAATCAATAATCAATAATCAATATTTATCACCAAACTAGTCAATAATAACCATAGCTCTGCTACCAGACAACTGATCCAGCGGTATACCAACAACAGATACTCCACTACCATATACTCACCTGGGCCCATAAAAACACACTCATTGAGTAAACCGCTGGAGTGGTTAAAGTTTTATATTTATACTTCACAATATTCAGGCTTAGTTATTTAATTTTCTTAACTAACCTTTCACTGATCAAAAAGTTCTTTCCTCTGGTCTATGGACCATTAGTTGAACTAGTTGATGGTGATAATTAACTTAACCCTTAACTATTCTTGGTTTGACGAAAATAATCACAGACTCAGGAAGGTTTCAAATCTTTATCTAAATTAAATGCATGTGAACCATTTCAAAAATACAGTGCAGTCACCCTCATTCTTAGGAGAGAAAATTCAATTGATTAACATCAAACATATACTTCGAACTCATGTAATAACAAATGCTCAGAAAGGGAGAGGACAGAGAGAAAAGAACATCTACAAATACATGAAAATATATTTACCAAGAATGGTGTGAAAGAACAACCCCCTGTCCAAAGGGTTGTTGAGGGTCCCCCAGAATAGGTCAGGAGACAAAGACTTCAGGGCAGGATTCAGGACAGGATTCAGGACAGGACAGTTGACCTCTCTAGAATTCCGACGATTGCGCCGCACCCCTCTCTGACACTCTCTTCCTCCTCGAGATTCTTCTGCGATCTTCTGATCTAACCCAATTCATTAGGATAGTAAATTCTCCTTCAGATTCTGCCTTCAGTTCTTCATCAGCATCTCAAAGCATCTCTCCAGCAACAGCATCCCCGACTCACAAACAGCATCCCGAGCTCTGCTGCATCTCTCTAAATAACTAACTAAAGCTACCTTAATTATACCTTCGTTTCCTCATGTTCCACCCACTAAAGTTACAATATCGTAAAAATACGAAATCTAATTGGTCAGGCAAGGGGGAATGATCATCACACCATGCTTACATGTCACTTTATTCTGTTAAACCATTGTTCGCAAACCCATCCCCTTAATTTTTATTCAAAACTTTATTCCCATCCACTACATGTATCTTTTTGAAACATTAATAACACTACGAAGAATAGAACATCTCATTGCTGAACTTTTCACCATCCGTTCCCAGGGTATGGCGCTCCAATTTGGCCTCCATTCAAGTGTTCCGTCATTGACCTTCATAGCTTCACTCAGTAGGCATGCGCAGGCATTGCGTCATTTCATCTAGTCCTGTTATACAAGAGAGGCCCAAATGCGCACTAATAATAAAGTCAAAAGACAAATGTTATTTTCACAAAATAAATGGTCTCATTGTATACCTCCCACCTCTACTCTATTCCCGTTCTCTTATTAATACTTTCCCCGCATTAGCATTAGTAAAATAGCCTGTTTTAGTTTCAGCTAAGCAGATGCCATGCACGCGAGTCTTCACGACTCCATTTTAGTGTCTTCTGCTCATGCGCTAGAATTTCCCTCAAAGCGTTAGCTCGTCATATTGCGTAGATACAGTTGACGCATGCGCACAACAGTTTCCCCGTTTGAAGCGGTATTAGTCAGTTTTCATTGTTATCCGCGTTAGTACACACATAAGCAAGCTTCACTAACCAGCGTGTTCATGTGGTGTGTATTAGTTATTCACAGATTGCGTTTAATAACTTGTTAATGAGTTAAACGAGCGGATTGCCTCCGAGCAAGTCTCTTTCTTACGAGACCTTGTTCCATCACTATCACTCCCTCTCTAACACTCACTTTCTCCCTCTCCACCCTCTCTATCACTCACCCTCTGTCCCTCATCCAATGTTTGGTTTTCCATATTTTTTTTAAATCTCTAGATGTCTCTCTCTTTTTCTCTTTTTACCTTGTCTCACACTCTTATTGCAGTTATTGGGACATATTCACAAAGCTAAACACATGTGTATATTTATTCATGTGCATACTTATGAACATACCTAGGTGTACCTCTACTCTTTCCTGCTATTCATCATTTCCTAGTTTAGACCTTCATGCCTGCAGACCCTCAAATCAAGGTGTTGAGTCAGCTAAGACTGAATTTACAAGTGTAAAGTTACTGCTTCTAACGTTTTTCGCATAGGTGGCGATCTCCCTGCTGGAAAGTATGGGGACATTAATAATGTTACTGATAAATAAAATATTAAAAATGTTAACTGTAAAATATGAATGTAAAATAATTTACAATAATACATTTTAACAAACAACTAATAAAGTAAAACATTATAGCACATTACATCTGCAAAATAAATGTTAATAAAATTTTTATAAATATGCATTTACAAATAAAAAGTAAAAATCCCACCCTTACAAATATTGTTATATGTAATTAATATTTAGTAAATTTAATTAAATGTTATTTGTTTAAATAATAAAGATTATTTGAATTTTTTAATATGTTTAAAAACACAATGTAATACTTTTTAAATAAGTTAACTATTACATTTTAAAATAATAAAAAATGTATTAATGTTGTATATTTTAGCCCTAAAATGTTCTATTTACCTTAAAAGTTGAAATAATTTAATTATGTCAACATTATTTCAGATGTGGGTTATTTTGATTCCAGCTCTGGTATTTTCTAATAAACTGTTTTGTAGTACCTATGAGTAGCCATGTGTTGTGCTTGGCATACTCCATGGATAACTGGAGTGCTCTTCAGTGGCATAGCTAGGGGGGGGCGGCGGAGGTGAGCAAGTCGTGTCTGTCGACTACCACCATCCCTCTGCCCCCGAGATCAAGTTGGCTGT
Source organism: Calotriton arnoldi (assembly GCA_963921515.1). NCBI lineage: Eukaryota > Metazoa > Chordata > Amphibia > Caudata > Salamandridae > Calotriton > Calotriton arnoldi. Next base: position 1,379,365 of record CAWUFW010003555.1, on the reverse strand, counting down.
CGGCTGCCACCCTTGCCATTTGTATGACCTTTTTGGGGCTGGAGAACCAGAATTTGGGAAATAGGTTGCGAGGGAGGGGAGGTGGCACATAAATGAAAAATGGAAAAAGGAATTAAAAAAGAGGGATGGAGTTAAGACTAAGAAGTATACCTATACAGTGTATAAATTGCAGCGTTTTAAACAGAAGTGCATTCTGCATCTGGTAAAAATGTTTCGTTTATGTATTTAAGTGTTTCATTTCCCCTTGGGAGCACTGCAGAGTATTTGTCAAACAGACATACAACATAAGCTTGGATCTCTGATCGATTAGCTATGGAGCATAAGCATATTTGAATGCCAAATGTTTGAGTATGGCATAGTGATTTTTAATTAAAGGGCAGCTGGGGGGGCTCAGTCCCTCAGCAGAAGGAAGGGTATATACCAAACCTTACACCTCACTTAGCGTTTCAAGATCTGTGCACACTGATAAGCTTTCTGCTTGCCGCAATTAAATGTTAAGTAGAAAGCAGGCATTTACATACCCAAGCTTGAGACGCCCCTCCTCTACATTTCTGTAGAGCTGAGTTGTGGTTTTAAGTACAAGGAACGTGAATAACTACATCCCCATGCTTTCTAATGAGATTCATACCTCTTATCAGTGATGCAGTTTTTCATACTTGAACTATAATTTGATTTGTATTCATATCTTTGCAGCACAAATTATTTGCACACAAAAATGCATAATCATTTTAGGGAGCGGTGCTGCGTGGGCACACACACAAACAAGTGCAAGCAGCAACTGACCTGCTGATTGATGCTAAACTGAAAGAATGGCAGCAGCTCTCCTGAATGCACTTGGTCCACTGTTATTATTTGTGTGGATTTGGAGCATCTGAAAATGCACACTACCTTGCCAGAGTCCATGTACTGATTTTCTAATAGTGACTCTGCCAAAGTTTCACGTGCATCAGCTGCACAGAGCTCAGTTATTTAATTTTAAGTGCTGTTCACTTGCCTGGGGGGGGGGGGATGAGAACCGCGTGCTCTAACTGGAGACCAACTGTATGCGTCTTCTGAAGGGATATATGTGGGAACCCCCCTTCCTCCTGCACAATTCGCTACTCAGGTGGTCTCTCAACTCTGCACGTGACTCCCCAGACCATGGCTGGGCCAATGATACCAAAAAAACGAATTACAGACGGCACCTCATGACCACATTGGTCCAGACACTGGGGGGGGCAGGCCGACAGCATGAAGCAGGAGCGTCATAGGTAGTGCTTTTGTGCTATCAATCACATCACTACCAAAATGTCTAAAGTGACCTGATTGACATTTTCCCTGGCAGCGCATTTGCACCCAGCGATTTTGCGATCAAATGGGCAAATAAAGCCCAAATTTGTGCAACCCACCAGGAGAGTTAGAGTTCCTAGAGAAATCACCTGCCCATTCTGTCCCCTGTCTTTTGGTGAAGGCTAGTGTTTTTCTTGGGGGACCAATCTGTACTCTGATGACTCTTCCGGGTCTGCTGGACTAAGGTGCAACTTTTGAGCATCAAGGAGGGTTTTTTTTGGCTGCACATTTGTAGTTAGCGGCGATTGGGTCGAAGTGGCTTCCAACCAGCCAGAACGAGCTGTTTCAGCTTTTAAGGCCCTGGAACTGGAACCGGGAGTCAACCGCCTGACTTGGTGCTCACCTTTTCTGTCTGGGGCTCTGAAGTGACATTTCCATGAGGCTGGAATCACAGTAAGTCCTCTCTTCACTAGCCCAAGGAGTAGCAGGTGCACTCCAGTGGTTGGTGCAGCCTCTCTTGCAAGTCCAGGGGTCAGCAAAGCAGTCCTTATTCAGTCCTTTTTCCAATCCAGATGTCATCTGAGGTTCAGGGTGCCAAGGTGCCATATTTATGTCCAGAAGGTGCCCTAGAGGGGATAACGTGGTCCCTAGCCAATGGCCTACTAGGATTCCTTCATACTTAAGATGAGGTCTGGCTATGTGTGGCATCTAGCTATCCCAGAGTGCACTATTTTGCCTTCTCCCAAGATGTCTGAACTCTTATCTCAGTGGGCATAGCTTGGTAGCCCACCCTAGAGGTGTGGCTACCTATGGGCTGCACGCCCACGGAAGAAATGGTATGGCAACTGTTTACCCCTCTCTATTCCCGCTGCCAGCCCGTCTATGTGAAAAAAGGGGCAGCCCCTCTCAAGTGTGGTTGCCCATCATAGGCAGCTTCTCCTTTGAGCACGCCTTTTGTGCCACCACCCTGTGTGGCTTCCTATGAGGGGGAGGTGACACCTCCTTTTGTGGCAGACCTATATTATTTTAAGACTCTGAATTTATTCACACTACTCCCCAGGAAGGCAGAAGGCTGTCTGTTGGACAACAACTGTGAAAGGGCCAGTGGAAAAACTGGGTAACACAGTGGCAACTTTCTAAAAGTAGCTTTTCCTTAACAGTGACATTAAATTCGACTTGGAAATCATGTCGGGTTTAATGCCACAACTAATTTTACCCCTCAAAGTACTATTTTTAGTAGCCTCACTCAGAGGTTGGCAGGGCTGAAATGTCAGCCTGCAACCCTGTACCTGTCAATGGGGGTACTAACATTTCCACAGTAAAATCAAAACTTTGGGAATTTGTATTGTTAGAACATAGGAAAATATATGTCCCACTTAATAATATACAGCTCTCTAGGTTAGGACTCCATAGGGCGTCCTTCTGGGAGAAAAATATTTTTTTAAGGGAACTGTGGACTTTGCCATTGGTTTAAAAGGCAAAGTCCAACTAGCAGTTTAAAACTGCTCTTCCAGGCTGCAGTAGCAGGTTGGGAACCATTTTGTAGTTTTTCACGCTCAGGGTGGCACAATCAGTGCTGCAGCCCTGAGTGGACACTTTATCTTACAGGCCCTCGGTACCTTGGTACCATGTGCTAGAAACTTATCAGTAAGTTAACTTATGCCAATTGCGGGTAGCCTATTCAACATGTATTTTAAAAAGGGTTAGAACATTGGCACTGAGGTCTGGTTAGCAGGCCACAGTGCATTCCCAGAGTCGAAAAACCAGTAGCATCAGTCCAAACCTTTAGGGTGATCATGCAAAAAGAGGTATTTCCTTGCAACCAGCATCTGAGGCTGCAAGGGATGTCGCTTTGGTGAGGTTTGGCAATCATTGCATGGCTGTAATGCACTGTCCGGCCAGGCGGCAGCATGGTGGGATGGGTTGGTGCTAGGCCTTAAGTGCTGCTGCCCTGAAGCTTGCTGGTGTTTCAGCACCCAGCTAGCCTATCCTGGATGGTCCTATGTGCTGCCTAAGCGGTCCTTTCCTCTTGCGCTGTGTCCTATTAGCACGGACAGTGCCTGGCTGCTGATTAGTGGATTCTTGGAACCGGGACCAGGTAGCAGCCGCAAGAGTATTGACCTGGGCCTGCTCCAGAGGCCGGAATGTGCTTTACTGGTACTGTGACTCATTGGCGCCCTGCGCCCCTGCTTTGGCAGGTACTGTTGCCCATTGGGTACCCCTTGCTGCCTGTGCTGCTGCCTGGTCATTATGGAGGGGAAAACACTTGTGACAAGCCAATCCTGTGGAGGGAGGCTCTTCCTTCCTTCAGCATCACGGACTCTGGGTAGGGGCAGCTCCTGCACTCAGGTAGTGTGGCCCTCCCAGATCAGTGTTGTTGCCTGGTTCTGCACCGGACACACTTCCTAGGTACCACCATGAACACTGACATCAAAAATCTAGAGGAAGTCTACAGAAAGTACTCTTGCCAGAGAGACTGTCCCCCCTCTTCCACCCCTGCTCCCCATACAGATTTGATACTTGTATGCTGAACTGCTGTTGGCCCTCCTTACTGATCCCCAAAGGCACCTAACATACTGCTCCTCTACCTGGATGGGATGGGGGTGTTCCAGAGCACTGGGGCAGCTGGAGTGCTGACAAACAGCGGCATTGGAGCATTTAAACATGCTTAGCTGCCATCCAACAAGCAAGCCTTGTCTGCTGAGATTCTGTGGGCCAGGTTGCGGACAATAGCAGAGCACCGAACCAGTGTGCTCCCCTGGGGGCCACCTCTACGGGGTAGACTGGATCTTGCTGGCCTGCGACATAACAGAGATTGACATCACCCTGCTTGGGCTGCTTGTGCTCTGCCATTAGCTTTGCTGTAAGTGGGCCTGAGCAATGCTTATTCGTATTGCTGTCCAAGTCATCCTCCTTTCACTGCACTATGTACAGACTCCACTCAGCTGTGGCCTCCCAGGTCTCCTGCTCTGATTAGCGGCTTTTGGCCCTGACTCCTAAGACCGGACCTCATGAGATGGCCACTCCCTCTGATGCACTGGATAAACTGGATACTATACTTGCCATCATCAAATTCTCAACGTCCTCCTTGGAAAACAAAATAGATTTGTGGCTGTCGAACTTAGCCTGTTCAGAGACAACTACAGAAAATTAGCTGATTGGGTCACCTAGACAGAGCGCACCCTGAAAGACACAAAACCACATACTACAGAAACATTAAAACAGGTTTCAGATCTGATAGATCGTGTGTGCTACATGGAGGGAAGGGTGGAGGGATGGGCCCACAGGAGCAAAATTAGAGTGGCGGGCCTGGGAAGGGCAAGAAGGGGCGAGACATAATCGCCTTCCTCGAGAACTGGTTCAAAAGCTTCATGTCGCCTCACAAGCTCACCCCATTGTTCTCTATTGAGAGGGCTCATCAGGTACTTACATGCACTTCCCATGGATCGGCACCTCACCCTAAGGAGGCAAAAACCCTTCATTTTAAGTAACAAGATGCGATTCTTTGGGAAACATACCACCTAACCACTCTAGAACTTGACAACGATTGAATAATACTTTTCACCGATTTTACTCTTGCCTTGCAGCACCAATGGGCCTCCTTTACAGGTCTGAAGCATATATTACGCGACAAGGGCCTCATTTATTCTCTCCTCTTTCCTGCCTAACTCCAGGTGGATCCAAACAATAAGACTCACTATTTTCAAGACCCGGCTGAAGCCTGGGATTGGGTGGAGCAGTAGTCTGGACAGCACCATTAGGGGTGGGTGGAACAGAAAAACTCTGTGAGATGCAGAATTCCGCCAACGGGTGGAAAATATGCAGCTCGCACTACTTCCACTTTAATTCAGCACCAATAGCACAACCAGCGCTGAAAATCAATGTGAACGGCACCATGCATTGCGCAAAAGAGCGTGGCCATTCAAGTTGATTTTGCTGCCGCTCGAGTAGAAAATCTACTCAAGCAGGGCAAATCTACTTGAAAGGCAGCCCTCTAATCGCGACCACTCATGAACGCCGGTGACCGCCCGCATTAGAAAATTGCACTAGGGGATGCCAAATCTTGTGCATGCTCGCCAGTATATTCTGGAGCTTTGTGGGAGAAACTTTTTCGCCACGTGGCGATTGGCGGAATTCGGACAGAACTCTGCATTAAAGAGTAAAGTGGAGTGGCCAAAATTCCTTCAATTGCACTGGCGGCACAGAACATTCCACCCACCCCTACTCACCATTACCTGAGTCAAGGGTCAGTGCTGAGGCTACATCTGCTGCCATGGACAATAAGGGTAGATATCGATTGATACAGGGTACCCTGGATGGCCAACCAGCTGTCTGGGCAGCATCTATGGCCCCAACACTGAGTAGGACTTTTATTTTACTCAACTATCCAGCATTCTGTTGCATTGGGTGGGAACCCCCTGGATATTTGGCGTGACTTTAAACTGTGTCCTAGATACATCCCTAGATAGGTCATTCTCGCCTCGTCTACAATCACCCACTGCGCAAAATGCAAAACATCGGTCCCGCTGGCTCGATCAATGGTTACTGGTCGATATCTGGTGGTGGCGCAACACTGGGGTCAGGGCTCTTTTTAACCCCCCACATGATCTTCTTGTTAAGCCTGATCTAATAGTATGCTCCACCTCCATAAACCAACTGTTCATTTGCGTTGACTATTTTGGCTGCACAGTCTACAACTACAACCCACTCCTCACTGGACTCTGCTGAGGTATCCCGCATTCACCAATACCTACCTGGAAGCTACATCCCTCATTACTGGAACACCCTGTCTTCTGTGCTACTTTGAGAGACAAGATCATTGACTTCTTTGACCTCAACCAGCTTCTTCCCTAGCTATGGAGTGAGAAGCTTTCAAAGTGACAACCAGGAGGCACTGCAGAAATGCAGTGATCGGGGCTCGTTGTGAGATAGATTTGGACCTAAAGACATGCAAGGACATCCTGCTTTGTTTGGAAGAATAAGCCGCTGACTGAACAATTGGAGTGCAAGCACTGGTTGAGACACAAGACAAGCATGCCTCCCTGCTGGAGCAGCTGCAAATGTGTTAATTATGCTGCGCATGATGTCCGGACTCACACAGAAGCTAAGTCAGGCACCTTTCTCGTCTGGCTTGTCAAGCAAGAGCACCCTCATTATTCAATTCCAAGTCTCCGCCTTGTCCCTGACGTATGTTTGTACTCAGGCTGAAATTCATGCAGCTTTCTCCCGCCACTATGAACAGTTATACAGTGTGGGCTAAGCAAGCTCCGTTACAAACATAACAAATTTCCTCAAAGGCATCCCATTGCCTCATATCACTCCTGTGCAGCATCACAAACTAGATCTTTCTATAACTGGCAGAGTTAAAGGAAGCTATTTGCTCCTTTTCAATTAACAAAACCCCCTGGTCCTGATGGGCTTCCTTTGGAGTTCTACCGGACCTACTCCGACATCCTGATTCCATTCCAGGAGTAGCTTTATACGGAGGATCTATCGAACAAGACCCTCACCCTTTCTCATAGGGACGGTCTATTAGTTTCTATCCCTAAGCCGGGTAAAGATGCAACTGGTGTCTCTGCCTATTGCCAGCTCACAATCCTCAATATGGGCTACAAAAATCCTTGGCAGGATCCTAATTAACCAGCTCTGCCTCTAATACCTCAGCTGGTTCATCCAGATCAGAATGGCTCATCCCTGGGTGGATCACACCACTGAATATATGGTGGCTCTTCAGGGTGACGGAGTTTCCCCCGGGGCCATGGCGGATAGTCTGCAGATTCTCTGGATGTTTCTTCACAGTGGTTCTAGATGAGGTGATGGCAGTTGTGAAGAATAAGATTTGTTGAAGATTTGTGTATGGTAAAAGGCTGATGATGTGCTAGCTGGGCTGTTTCTCTTAACAAGTTCCTTGAATTGAGAGTAGAAGAATTGTTTTAAGAAAGTCAGAGAGATGTCTGCCTGTGGAAGTTGTCTTCTTTATCTTGATCTTAGTAGGCTAGTTTTTGGATTTCTCACTCCTAAGGTGCAACTAATACTTGTTCACTTAATGCACACAATAGTAAGGTTGGTGATATAATTTCCAGTAGTGATTTGCATATTGCCTTAGTCACAGAAAAGTGGCTTAATGAGATTTCAGGCCTCTTTTACCTGTTAACACTAATGGAATGAGAAAGATTTCCCACCCCTTGAAGGGCTGAGAGGAACTCGCGAGGGGAGTGCACCCTCCCGTGTATCAACACTATTACACACAAAGTACTCCCCTAATTGTTACTCCGGGAGGCCCGGACAACCTAGATAATTTTAAACTGAGTAAATGATGGTGGAGTGTCCCTTCATAAAGCTATGATAGATCTTCACCTACGGGTGAGGAAGGAGGCATGTTTTATGTTCCCTCACACACCCTAGTGGTGTCATGCTTCATCATCGGGACACCCTGACGCCTAAAAGTCAGGGTGGGCTCAACCATATCTCAGGGAGCGCTTAAGAGATATTTTTGGGGTCAGAGGGGGATAAAGATTAAAAATCCTCTGTCAGATCCCGGTTTCCCTTTATTATTGGATCTGGCAGGGATATTAAAAAGATAAAGAAATAGGGTCCGGTGGGATATTATGGTCCTAGGACCCTACTGTCAACATGTTTCAGTCCACTAGTGCCCCATAAAGGGTGCTGGACTTTCTTCAGGACAAGCTGTGCCCCCTTGAAAATGATTCCATACCTTGGAATCAACTTAATAAAAAATAGATAATTCACCTAACTACACACCACGTGCGACATTAGATTCCCCCAAACACAACCTGACAATCCACAGACTTAACCCCCGTAATCTTAAAAATTCTGCGGGTGTTTCTATAACGGGATCACTGTGTAGTATTTTATTATTATTTTCATTTTTATTATTATTTTTATGCAAAGCAATATGACGAAAATAAAAATATAATATAGTCTAAGATTATGTTTGACAGGTCCTCCGTTTTCCGTTAAAATCACCTACACGGAAAGTGATGAAATATGTAATATAGCTTTTATTAAGGATAACAGATACACCACTGTCTGGGTATATAAAATCTATCCCTATAACATAATTTGTGGGGTGTTAAATCTTTTAATTTGTTCCCTTTGAACCACGTGGGTCTATGGGTATACAGACGCGAGGTGTACAAAAGAATCGAAAAGTCGTTAATACAATGAATTTAGTATTAACCTATACTAGCTCACATTTCATTTGCCATTGCTCTGTTCTCCAGTATAAGAGTACTTTGTGTGTAATAGTGTTGATACACGGGAGGGTGCACTCCCCTCGCGAGTTCCTCTCAGCCCTTCAAGGGGTGAGAAATCTTTCTCATTCCATTAGTGTTAATAGTTTAGCGCAGCGCACAGCTGTGGGGCGTTTAGTAGTTTAAAAAGAAGGGGTTTATAAATTGAAACCCGCCTATATATACCCACCTATGGTAGAAACTCCTAGGTGTTTTACCCCTTTTCTGTGATCTAGCCTATGTTTGTCGCCTACTTTTTATCGCTCATTCTTCACTATCGTAAGACACAAATATGAATACTTTAGGACCACTCACTGCATCCGAGTCCCTAGGTCTGGGGTACTCAGATGAAATTGCATCAGCCATCTTGGCTGGCCCTTCACTGTTACCAGACACAAATATTAATCAAAGCTTGAGTCAAGCACAAAATTGGGATGAACTCAAGGAACTTAAACGAGCCCAGATGAAGATCTTACTTCACGGGGCAATTCTAACGGAATACCTACGGGGCAACGTAGCACCAAGAGGCCTCTTGGTTACCAACGCCCCCAGAATATTTTTGGATGACCAACAGTTCAAAAAAGAATGGTCACTAATCGCGTGGCGCTGCACACGTGGCTGGTTGATCCTCATTATCAACACGGCAAAACGCCTTTCAGAAGCCATCTTGATCAAGATCAAAACCAGCGAAGATGCATTAATGACCGAAATTAAGATCACACTCTATAAGAAAAAGTTAGAGGAAGTAAATAAGGAGATAGGGGAACACAAAGATTTTTTGATGCAGAGCAAGGTCAACAAATTACAAAAAGACCTGAAAAAATTTGCCCATGAAAAGGTGTATCCGTACGTAAGAGAAGATTATAAATCCCAGGAGAACTCAGAGTCGGGTTCTTCTTATCAGAGGGACTCAAGCAATTCTGAATCGGAAAATGAGGGGTGGTCAAGTGATGGTTCGAACAAGAGTTGGAGAGGTAGATCGAGGAGACCGAGATGGGGAACTACAATCAAGGGTATCAACCACCGCAGATGTACCAATGGCCTGGCCCATTCGGTCCGGTTCCATTCCAGGGACCACCACCTTTTCACGGACCACCACATTACCAATCTGGCCCATTCTTCCAACCCAATTACAATCAGAACCGTTTTTAGGACAGGGTGGGAGAAGGGGCAGACGAGGCAGAAGGAACAACTCCAACAAGCAAGTGCAATGGGAAGACATCAATGCACCGGTGAGCACCCGCAGCATGACGAAGGGGCCAACAGCAGGAACGAGCACAATGCGGGATTAGTAGTCAATCTCACAGACTACAACTTGAGCACTGAAGAAACCATAGTCCTGAACAAGGGCCTTGGGTTTGTGCCAACCGCATACCTTGATAAGTTCCAGCTACGCTGTGAATTGAGCGATTTCTTTCGGAAGATACGAATAAAAACATTCTTTCTAAATAAAGAATCACAGACAGAAGATCAAAATCACACCACTCTTCGTCGAAAATCGACTTTTTCCCGCCTACATCAGTGATGCCGCCAGAAGTTATAGCTTTTGAGGAAAGTGTATCAAAAGAGATTGAGGATTTACCTATGAAGACCGGCATGTTTGATAATCTCAGCAAAAGAGAAAGAGAGGCTTTGAAATCTTTAAGTCTGAGAATAGATATCATCATAAAGCCAGCAGACAAGGGGGGAGCAACGGTAATACAAAGCTCCACCGCGTACAGAACAGCATGTATGAATCTACTGGCAGATACTAAGTATTACAAACCTATCATGGGAGATCCAACAACACGGCTTAGGAGGACAATAAGTAACATAACCTCGGAAGCACTGGCACGAGAATGGATAACCAAAAAAGAACATGATTTTCTGAATCCAGAAGACACTCGGACACCGGTATTCTACACGATACCGAAGATCCATAAGGACAAAATACCACCACCTGGGCGACCTATTGTGTCCGGGATTGGTTCCCTTCTGGAACCCCTTTCGAAATACACCGACTGGTTCCTCCATCCTCTAGTAACCCGTATTCGGTCATATGTACAGGATACTAAACATCTTCTTAATCTCTTAACTGATGTTACGTATGATCCCTGCCATAACATCTTGGTGTGCCTAGACGTGGAAGCTCTCTACACGAGCGTTCCGCAGGAAGAGAGTATTAGGGTCATAGAAAATCTTCTTGAGCAGGAGGATTGGAGTTGGGATGCACCAGTAAGCTGGGTGATTACATTGATGCGCCTCGCTCTCACTGAAAAAAATTTCAGGTTTGAGGAACAGCTGTTTCTACAGGTCCACGGCACGTCGATGGGCAGCACGTTCGCGCCCAGTATAGCGTGTTTGTACGTGGGCCAGGTAGAAGAGCAACATATCTGGCGTCCTAACCTCTACTCTGATAACATCAGAAAGTGGTGGCGCTATATAGATGACATCCTAATTATTTGGGAAGGTGACATTGTCACCTTAAACAACTTCTTTGTTTGGATAAACCAACTTAATCCACACCTTAAGTTCACTATGACCCATAATGAAAGTCAAGTTTCCTTCCTAGATGTTAACATTTGTGCTAAAGAGGGGCTTTGTACAGCTCACTCTACACAAAACCAACTGACAAAAATAGCCTGCTGCATTTTGGAAGTGCTCACCCACGATCCCTCAAAGAGAACCTCCCGGTGGGGCAGTTTTTACGTATACGCAGGAACTGTGCTGATCTTAATGATTACAAAGTAGAGGCAGATATACTGTCAAAAAAATTGGAGGAGAGAAAATACCCTAGGAAGATTATAGAACGAGCAAAGAAACGATCTCGCAACACCCCAAGAGAGGCCCTTTTGGAATCCAATACTAAAGAGGAAAAAGAGAAATTGATCTGTGTAACGACGTTTAATGCATCTTCCAATGATATCAAGAAGATTATAAACAAAAAGTGGGCTATCCTGACCTCTAACAAACTCAAGTTTGAGAAACCAATGTTTTCGTTTAAAAGAAATAGGAGCATAAGAGACTCATTAATACATACAGATTTCCGTAAAACCAAAACAAATGAACAACTTACACTCTGGAACCAAAAACCGGTTACAGGTCACTACCCCTGTGGATCTTGCGTGGTGTGTCCCTTTACCGAACACACCAAGGAAGTAGATTTAGGCATGCACCATGCATGGGATCAGCGTACGCATACTAATTGCAACAGCGAGAAAGTAATTTACTTGATTAGGTGTCCATGCAATCTCATGTATGTGGGAATGACAGGAAGGAAAGTGAAGGTTCGCATCAGTGAACACAGAAGCACTATAAGACGCGCAATTACAGCGACAAAGCTGACAGCCCACTACCTGAAAAGAAACACACTGATATGGATCTATGGTGGACATTGATCGAGAAGGTGAAAGGGGAGGGTGACATCACAAGAATCCTATTAGAACGTGAACAGCGGTGGGTGTATAGGCTCAAAACCCACCTTACAGGATTGAATGATTCCATACCTTGGAATCAACTTAATAAAAAATAGATAATTCACCTAACTACACACCACGTGCGACATTAGATTCCCCAAACACAACCTGACAATCCACAGACTTAACTCCCGTAATCTTAAAAATTCTGCGGGTGTTTCTATAACGGGATCACTGTGTAGTACTTTATTATTATTTTTATTTTTATTATTATTTTTATGCAAAGCAATATGACGAAAATAAAAATATAATATAGTCTAAGATTATGTTTGACAGGTCCTCCGTTTTCCGTTAAAATCACCTACACGGAAAGTGATGAAATATGTAATATAGCTTTTATTAAGGATAACAGATACACCACTGTCTGGGTATATAAAATCTATCCCTATAACATAATTTGTGGGGTGTTAAATCTTTTAATTTGTTCCCTTTGAACCACGTGGGTCTATGGGTATACAGACGCGAGGTGTACAAAAGAATCGAAAAGTCGTTAATACAATGAATTTAGTATTAACATATACTAGCTCACATTTCATTTGCCATTGCTCTGTTCTCCAGTATAAGGGAAACTGACATGTGTCAGACTTAATAAAGTTTTCGGTGGCCCGTACATGTAGAGATTCTAACCTAAAACTACAATACCCATGATTGTTTGGGTCTACGAGTAACTAGGAACTACATTTCCCAAGATTATTAAGACAAGGGAGCAACACGTGTTTGCTCCTATGTGACAGTTGCCCGTTTAGCGTGGTGACGTCAACACACAGCACCGGAAGAGGAGGCGTCAACGTGGATGTGCGAATAAGTTTCTCCCTTTTATAAGCAGGGGTGTTCAGGTTAGCGGCTCACCAAGCAGCTGGGACCTCATACGAGTAGATTGAGCAGCGGGGTAGGACCCTTGATGGCGTAAGTAACTCCCACTGTAAAAATATCTCGATGCAGGTATGGACTGACGCATTACCGCTACAATCAGCGGGGCGGCCAGATTTTAACTCACGGTTTTTCTTTTCTTTTCTTTCCTTTTTTCCGTTTTGTTCATTGATTGCGATGCCAATTTTTGACATGGCACGTAAAAATTTCTTTACACCCTGTGCAACCTATGCACTATATCAACTCCAGGGTTTGACTACAGGGCTACACCAAAGAGTGAGGTCCAGCGCGAAGTGGAACCTCTCCCAAGTTGGGGTAAGGAGTAACTGTGGTGTGTTATGAATGAGTGATTGAAGTGGCGATGTTTTATTGGCAGGAGAGCATGAGAGTGGTTGGCACAAGAGTTTTAGCCTATTTCACACGCACTAGTGCAATGCAAGAGGATAGGATGCGGCAAATTGTCGCCACCACACAGGTATAACACAGACATGAGTGTTCAAAAGAGACACGCTAATGAACGAGTAACACGCACTGGAGTCAAAAGTACAGTACATGACTGTGTCACCATTAAAATGGTTATTCACGAGTTTTTCGGCACAAGTGCATGGTACACAATCCAGCAGACTATGAGTACATGATACTATGGTGGTTATTTTGTTGTTTATGTCGTTCTACAGATGGAGTGACGACATACCAATTGGTTCTAAGATAAGGAGCAGCTATCTGCCCTTACTACATTGAGTATAGGGCAATTCCCTTACCTATTTTTGTTTCTAGGGGGCCACAGCTTGTCCTGAAGAAAGTCCAGCACCCTTTATGGGGCACTAGTGGACTGAAACATGTTGACAGTAGGGTCCTAGGACCATAATATCCCACCGGACCCTATTTCTTTATCTCTTTTACCTGTTGCCACACCAGATTCTCATACCATTCTTAGAATGAAAAGAACTGATGACCATAGTGGGGAAGTTGCTATCATTTGTAATTCAAACCTTAAAGTTCAGCTAGGCTATGAAAATTTAGAAACGTGACCTCTTGTCCAATCTGGACATAGTGACTTTCATTGTTCTGTATTGTACTTCCGGTAAAATTGCTGATTTTGACAATGACTTACTCAATTTGTGCTTATCAACAGTGTTGTCAAGGTCTAAATTAATTTTCCTTGGTGCTTTTAATCTATGTTTTCTGGACCCCCAGTTTAAAATTGCCGCAAAGGTTTGATGATCACTAGGAGAGTTGAGCTTATCCAAATTTTGCAGAGACCCACCCACATTAAAGGCAGATCATGGTTTAGGTTCAATCTGGAATTGCCTTAAGCGAGGTTTTCAGTAAGACAGGCTGGCTGGTCATATCTTATTTGACTTAAGTTGGGCTGGGAAGTAGAAGAATAATCCAGGACCACCTATATTGTCCTACAGAAACATTAACACTCTTTTTCCACAAGTGGTGAAAACACCTAGCAAATGGAACATCAACCAATCAGTTAAATGGTAGCATGGTACCCTCTTTGCTTTCATTAATGCATATACACGTGTACAACTATCACAAGCTACTGTGTCTCAGCTCCAGAACTTCGGTGAAACTAATGAAATTCTAGGCAATTTTCAATTAAGCCTTCATCCTCACAGAGGTACTAAAATAGCATTACTGGGCATAGAACCCATAAAGCTTGACTTCATGGATGAGTATGAACCAGCCTTGCTCATGGATTTGGATTTGTAATAAGTGTTTGTTATCTTGGACCAAACTAAACTGCGTAATAGGATTAGGAGGCTCATAGAGATGCTGGCCATAAATAGCAATTGGCTAAAGTTCTATCTTTGCATAAGAAATAGCCATATGGTGACTGGGCTGGTGAGTGCAGAGACAGTGACATCAGAAAATAGGGTTCCGCATGGATCATGTTTGTCATCCCTGGTTTTTAGCTTGCTTGTTCAGTTTCTGCATTAGTGCCTAATGGACCTTGGTGTGGACTTACAGAATTATGCTGATGACATGCACAATTGTTTTTAATGGATCCTTAAGTGCAATTACGGATCAGATAAGAGTCTCTGCGGTGTCTGATAAAGTAACAAGCTTGATGGATAACAATTGGTTAAGCATCAATGCCATCAAGTCAAGGACCTGATTTAGAGTTCAGCAGGTGGGTAACTCCATCACAAATGTGACAGATATCTAGTCAACCATACTACAAGTGCCATAGGATATAATGCACTTGTAATACGGTGGACAGGATATCCATCACTTTTGTGATGGAGAAACCTGTCCGTCAAACTCTAAATGAGGCTCAGAGTTCCCAATGACTGGCATTAATTGAGCTGGAAGCGGTGGAGCAGGGCAAGGACTGCAAGCCCCAGACTGCCCCTCTGCTTTGGCCACACCAGTTTTGCGCCCAGAGGTGCTGATAAGAAGTGCAGGGCTCCCGCTGCGTGGGACGCGCTAGCAGCGGTGGAGCGAGGCAAGGACTGCAAGCCCCAGACTGCCCCTCGGTTTTGGCCACACCAGTTTCGCGCCCAGAGGCACTGATAAGGAGTGTGGGGCTCCCTGTGCGCAGGACATCCCCGGGCACTTGCCTGGGCAAAGACCAGGCCAAGAGTGGGCCCATCTGTGCCCATCCATGGCCGGATGTGGCTGGGCTCACTCTCTGGGCTCCACACAGCATCTTGTGGATGCTCTGTGGCATGTCCCAACATAGATAGTCGGCTTCGATTGGGACAGTTCAACGAACTGGAGGTACAGGTTCGCCTTCTATTTTTGCATTAGAAGACTCTCAGTGTAGATGGGACAGTTACTTTACCATCCAAGGAATTAGAATTAGAACATGGTTGGTCCGTCGCTGGTCGAGGGCCATAGCCTGAAAGAAAGTTGGGTGCAACGGGCCCTCATCCACTCCTCCAGTTAAAACGATATCCATAGATCGCATGCTGGAACGTGCTGTGAGTGTTATTAGCAACGAAATTGCTCTGACCGAGCAGAGGCTTTCTTTAAATATCAGTGGAGCCGGCGTGACGGTAGCTTTTATTTTTCCCCTATCCCCCCGGGCTCTACCTTAGCTCCTCTTTCAAGTGGTACTGACCCTGTTACTGTTTTTAATTCTAATATTGATTCTAATGATATTTCACCCTCTGCCACTGCTAGTTTGCCGAGTAACCAGGATAATCTACCCGTGTCGTCAAGAAAATCTAAACTTGGCAAAGGGCATACGAAAATGGTCAGTTCTGTCCCTACTCCCTATGATACGTTGCAAGAGGTTGAGAGTGTAGTAGCACACAGCTCTTCAGCCCTTCTTTTACCACTGCACAAGAAGGATTGGCTCAGCAACACAAACTGCTGTCAAGCCAATTAGAGTCTTGTCTCGGAAAGCTGTGTGTAATGCTTAGATCAGAACTCTCTACCTTGATCTTACGGCTGGACTCTATTGAAGCCAAACTGACCTCTCCTCCATCTGATGTTGGTCATTTGCCCTCCCACATATGCACTCATAACATTGACTCACTACGGCCTAGTTATATGGCGACAGAAAGTGGCGCTCTTTCTGCGGACAGCAGCTCATCAGTACGTGTGTCATCTGTTCCACTCGGTAGTTCTGCTCCCCACGGATCAGTCGCGCCAAGTTCGCCCATTGAGCAGGAAGGTTGCAGACCCATCACACTTCAGTGCCAACAGTAAATTAACCATTGAAGGGCTTTGGGGCAAACGCTCAGACATCGCAGACTTTTACTTCTTTACCAGTCATTACTCTTCCCCCTGCTGTTTGTCCCTACTTGACTGTGTTGACAGGAGTACCCTCTCTAAGAAAAAAGACCAACATGAATCATATGTTGAACTATTTAATAAAACCTAAGACTGGCTAGTTCACCATAGAGGCTTGTCTTTTCTCCATGCTACAGACATTTTTTTGGACGGAGATGTGCTTGGATAGGGCCTAACCAGCCAGACGTTCAGGGAGACTGCATTGTAGTAAATTTTAGATTGCCATTATTTAACCCCAGCTGTTCTTTTATGCCAAGTAACTCTGTCACTTTGGTCCCTCTAGGGTTTTTTTTTTTTTTATAAACCCCCTTCATCTCAGAGATTGCCACCCAATCTTTTTTCTTCAGGCCAGAGGCAGGTTGCTTTGGGCTTTCGCTCCCCCTTCTCAAGGTGACGATCTATTGTCGTTTACTCATCTCAATGCGACAGATAAAGTTAGAACCCCAGTTAGCGCTGTTACTATGGTTCCCTGGACCCGCAGACTAGTCCCAACAATCTTTGTACTATACCTACAGCCAATTGATATGATGTGCTTACCGATTTGGATTGAACTGAGGTAATAAAGAAGCACGTACTACCTACTGCCCCAACTGTCAAGCAGCATCATGTTAAGACTTCCTCACCTCAATGTTAGTCAGAGCCGATCCATTTCTATACTTAGTTGAACGTAGCTGGTCTTAAGGGGAAAATTGATATTCTGGACTGGCAGGCATTTGTTTCAAGGCACAATATAATCGTTTTGCAGGAAACTTGGCTGACTGATGCAGTGCACTTTGGAGGACATGCCTGTTATTCTACCCAGCTATTCCCTTGACCAGGGGCTGACCCATGGGCGGCCTAGCTACCTGGGTTAGCCTAGCCTCCAAGTAGAGGTGACATTAATTAAATCTGACTCACCGTCCTTCTTAGCGTTAAAAATTCGTGATGTTTCGATAAATGTCGTTTTTTATTTAATTAATTTTTACAATAATGATTTCATTAACCCTGTTTGTACTCAATTCACTCATTTATTTAATGTTTTTTTCTAAATTACAAGCCCAAGAAGCAAATAAACAAACACAATCTGATTTTCTTTGCAGCGATTTTAACGGTAAATTGAATGGGAGTATTTGGGCTCTTGGAGAGTCAGTGGAGGGAAACGTTATTGTACATGATGCGGGGGGGGGCTGAGCTCCATAACCATCTTGCAGTTAATGGCTTGGTGGATTTACTTGAGTTATTAGGAGGGGGCAGTATAACATTACCATCCTATAGAGAGGGTGGTAGAGCCTCAATTTTTGATTGCATGTTTGTAAGTCCAAATTTGACAGCATGGTTTTCTAAGGGAGAGATATTACTTACAGAGTTGGGTGATCACAATGCCCTTTGTGCTTCTGTTCAATTGCAGATTAAAAGACATGCACGCAATACTAATTTAGCTTCCATTACGCAACATTCAACGGACGGTTTAGGATTAGTATGGTGCCTCAAAAATCCCATAGAAACTCTGTCTACCTTACGCAAGTCTCCCTTGGGTCTGTTTCTTAATTGCTTAGCTGATAGTGGACATGAGACGATGGCCTCATATTATAATAGCTTAATATGCAGTATTACGGAGTCTATGCTTAAACCAATTCACCTATTAAATGAGGACCCTCTGTGATTTAATGGGTCTTGATCTATGGCAAATAATAGACTAAGAAAGGCCCTGAATGCACATCCTAGGGTATGGCCTGAGGTTCGGCAGGCACACCAAGAGTATAAAACTGCTCTGCTACTTAGGAAGAGGGAATTTTACAAAAGGGACTGGGACCTATTGAAAAGTGCAGCGACTGGGAAGGACAGTAAGTACTTTTGAAGCCTTGTAAAACAAATTAGATCTAGGAATTCCCCCTAAAATCCACTCTTGCAAAATAATATTTCAGGATCAGATTGGGTCTTACATTTTACATCTATTTATCGCATTGAGGACGATCTGAATAAGGTTGCCTCTCTGTGTAATAAACCACAGATTTTACTTCCCTTTTTTATTTCTCTGCAGAAAGTGGAACTGGCCATTCAGCATAGTACGGGCGTGAAAGCTCCAGGTCCAGATAGGGTACCCATCGACCTGGCGAAATACATGCCTGAAATATGAGGCCCTTTGGTTGCTAATGTTTTAATTGCTGCCTCACAACTAATATTCCCCACTCATGGACTACATCTACGATTGTGCCTTTATTTAAAAAGGGCGAAATGAGCAGTGTTTGAACTTAGCTCTGATAATAAATAAGTATACCCACGCCATTTATCTTGCCTTTATAGACCTGCCCACTACTTTTGATTCAGTGAACAGGACCAAATTGTGGCTGATGTTGGATCAAGGGGTGGGACCCCCCTAGTGAATTTCTTGCATTCGCTACACGTAGATCTCTCAGCCAGAGTGCGCCTAAATGCTCATGGTGAGCTGTCATCCCAATTTCCGCTGAAGACGGGAGTACGGCAAGGGTGCATATCGGCACCCCTGCTTTTTATTTTTTATATTAATGGGTTAGCAGCTCGTCTAACTTCTACTCATGTGGACACCCCTAAATTAGCAGGCACCTTGGTGCCTGCGTTACTGTATGCTGATGATGCAATTCTTTTAGCACGTACTCCTAATCCTTTGAGTTTAGCTTTCTTTATGCAAGACCTCGATTTAACAACTAATTATAGTAAATCACATATTGTGTCTTGTGGGTCCAGCAAACTAAGGCTAAATAAAATTACCATGCATGGGCATGCACTCACTAGCGTTGATAACTTTTGTTATCTGGGTATGACTTTCAGTTCATAAGGGTCCTGGTACTCTCATCTTAATAACTCCAGTCTCACACTTAGTAGAACTGCGGGGTCAGTTTGTAACCTTAATGATCCAATTTCAAATGCAAGCAGTGTGGGCCATCCAATGTCACACTAGTATACATTTTTAATCAGTGTATTGATCCCCAATGCTATGCTTTTCATGACCCCACTGCTTTGAAGTCACCAATAACACAAACATTAATAAACAGAAGAGAAAAGGAGCATATTGTTTTCATACTTAATTGTAAGTACAATAAGATACATTAATCCATCGTATTCAATTCTATTCATCAAGGAGTCTTGTTCATCTGTATTCAAGTCCACTTTATTGAAGTCATTTTACAAGCATACATCAGCCCAGCCAACGCATTAAGTCCAACAGGACTTCATCAGGGTTGGATATGTTCCTCCAATAACCAATGTGTCTTCAAGTAGTAGAAAATATGGGTGAAATAGAATCCTGAACAAGTTTAGTTCCAATGTGTTTGCAAGGTGTAATACCCTCTGGTATGATCCGCATCATCTGAGCCAGAATTCCAAATAACGAGCAGCCGATCTGTGTTGACTTGAAGACACCTTGGTTATTGGAGGAGCATATCCAACCCTGATGAAGTTCTGTTGGATGAAACGTGTTGGCTGAGCTGATGTATGCTTGTAAAATGACTTCAATAAAGTGGACTTAAATACAGATGAACAAGACTCCTTGATGAATAGAATTAAATACGATGGATTAATGTATCTTATTGTACTTACAATGAAGTAATGCATATGGAAATAATATGCTCCTTTTCGCTTATGTTTATCAGTTTGTAACCTTATTACACCGGGCACTAGAGGGACTGTCTCGCTAGTATTGAAGGTGTGTAACTCTCAGTGTATTAGTGCTGCTACTTATGGACCGGGGTTGTGGGGTTTTAATAATATTTCTTCTTTACAGGCAGAGGAAAATCGCATTCTGGGCCGGCTGTTGTATTTACCACCAACCACTTCCAGCTTTATCACTCACTCAGAGCTCAACCAGGGATTTATTTCTGATAAGGTGCATTTGGCCCCTCTTTTGTTGTGGGTCAGTATTTGGACTAATCCAGCAGCTACTCTATGCAGGGATATTATTCTTGAGTGTCTCAGCCTGGAAAAGGCTTTTTCTATCCCATGCTGAGTTATATTCGGGATACTTTAGTCACCCTGGGACTGTCTTCTCTGTTTACAGGCCCTAGTAGTATTACCAAAACAGATAAAACAAAGGTGAAAGCAATATCCCTGGAACATTGTGAAGATTTAAATGTGAACAAATGAGCTAGTTAAACTCACAGTCCTGAATTATTACATCTATTTAGCAACAGGGGAACCAGCTATGTATTTATCCCTTGATCTCACACAATGGGCGCAATCACTTCTTTTCCATTTCAAGGCAGGCACAATTTATTGGTCCCTGTGCTTTAAAAGTGTGCCGGACCTAGAAGGGAATATAGTGTCATCATGCCCATGTGATAATCAATCTGAACAAACATTACTGCACTTTATGTTTTTTGCAATTTGCACAGTTTGCCAGTAAGCACGTTTTGAAACCCTTGTTAAGTAAGTTAGGGTTCCAATGGTGTAGAGTAGCTTTGCCCTATCTACAAGCATTAAGCTCATCTGAAATTTGTTATTGTGTTAGTTCCTTTTTGAAGTCGGCTATTCGGGCAATAAAAGCAACGATAGGGTAATTGTGCAATGGTTTTCTCTTTGTGACACCATTTGTATTGCAAATTTAAGATGAAGTATGTTTTTAGGTTTCATGAAGGTTTTTACATTTGTATGGTTTTATTGTATTAGACAAAAGGGTCTTTTTTAAAGCTTGTATTCCAAAGAGTCAAACATGTATCTTGTTGTTTTTATCTATTTGTATTTATTTCTGTGGCTTATTTTACGACCTACACAAGTCGAATAAAGAATTCGGAAGAAAAACAATTGACTGCCATTAATCACTGTCCTAAGTTGAAAAATACATATCTTAGGCCCTGATTACAAACTAAGGATTCAATGTTAATCACTGTACAAACAGAAATTTGTTCTGGGATAGGAAGTGCATGCTGTATAATAATTTACTCGCTCTTGCTGTTTTCTAGTGGCAGTTTTCAGCATGTTCAACCTGCCGATAGTTTTTGGGAAAAGGCCCCGAAAAAAGGCAAAAAATACTTAACTTGTGGTGTTGAAAACTAATTCTACATGTTGTGCCTCGTTTCCTAGTTAAAAACTTGAACTTGGAATAAGAGCTTTGTGCCGCACAAGGTAAATACCTTACCCCGGAGTAAAAGTATTTACCAGGTCTGGTAAATACCACACACTATTTCATAAAACTTGTACTGAGGGATTTGTTGCTGGAAATTCAAATAGTAATTTGTCAATGATAAAGTCTAAACTCTACAAGCGATGTTCTACTCTAGAATGACAACAGATAGCCACACTGTCGTTATCACTTTTTCATTGTCCAATTTCCATCAGATGCTGCTAAGAATAAAGCACATTCCTCCTACGTAGGACAGCAGCTATATTACAACTTGTTTATAGGAATTATTTATTGACAGGAACTTGTAAGGACAGCACTGAAGGACTCCAGGTCCTACAAAATTATGTGGCAAGATCATTCGTCAATCTACCCAAAAGTTACATATAATTAGTTCCTTGTGCGGTATCTCATATTAAATTTAAATCACTGGTACTAACACATAACGCTGTTCATGGCAAAGCTCTGAAATACCAAGCCGAGCAGTTTGTACCTAACATTCCTAGAAGGGCTTTGAGATCATCAGAAAAAAAAGTCTTCTTATGCCAGTGAAGAGTGTGAGAAAGAAGGCAATTGTCATTCATGCACAGCCTGGAATTTGGGTCAGAGGAATGTGAGACATCATCTAATTCCTGTAATCAGAAAGAAATGGAAGACCCCGAAATGTTACTAACTAAAGCACTTTCTTGCTATTTCTTTGGTTATCGGTGAGTAATCTTACTGTTGGAGCATTAGTTGTTAGGGAGGTTGACAACAAAGGAGATGAGATGTTTTACTCAGATTATGGACACATTTCCAGTTACTACTATGAGCCCAGATGAAAAGAAAATTGTGTCCATGGTGTTCCCTGCTGAGTGTGTTTTTCTGAAGTCAAGTTAACATAGAATGATGGTCTCTAAGTTTATTATGAGTGGTCTTGGTAGAGAGAGGTTACGGCATTCGAACAAGATGTTCAAGTCTCCCAGGATGCATTAGATTTCCTCTGCTGCTTGAGATAGCATCTAGGAAAATATCTGCAAATTCCCCTTTGCATCAATAGGAATTAGAATGAGAAGGTAGGGATGGATGAGCAAAGGACGAGAAGTGATTCACATTTGGTTGTGTAAAACACTTGAAAGCTTGTAATCTGTAGTTAGTCGGTGAAATGCCATTCAAAATGGATGCTAGTCCTCCTCCAATTCTTTTGTGATGGTTTCAGTGAGGATTGTCTATCTAGGTGAAATGGCCTTGTGGGAATCAGGTGAAGCACTGTCTATTAATCACGTTAAGCTTATATATACGAGGTCCAGCTTTGATTCAGAAATCGAGCTGTTAATGTTTAAGTGATTCTGATCCATCAAGTGTGTTTTGATGAAGAGGCAGCTCAGACATGAGCTTGAGGAGTAGAAGGGAGAGGGTGGTTAGTGGGGGAGAAAAGTGAAATAAGAGGCGTAGAAGGAGGGAGACTTTTAAGGTGTGGTGGAGTTGGACAACCATCTATAAAATCCTATAGATAGAGTCTGGCTTGGATGAGGTTTGGAGTAGTGGTGTACAAAGACATATTGCTTCACAGCTCACAGTTTCACAATATTTTTTTTAAACTATCCATAGCACTACTTAGTGTGCAGTTATTTATAATTAGAATAGTTCATTAGGGGCTATTCAAGGAAATAGAGAGACTTGCGCGACTTGGCAGCCATTCATCTCATGCCCTGCTAAACAGCCCCTGGCCACCAGGCAGTTTCCGGCCCCCACCCAAAATCTACTAAACTCACACAAGTTGAATTCTGGCTAGCCCACTCCAAATTCACAATCAAATCTGCCTCTAGCCCCTCTGTACCCCCACAGACCCACCACCAAAGCCAATAATGTCTATGACATTGCATCAAACTCCACCCCCACTCACCCAATCCCATTACAGCTCTGACATCTCTCCCTGGGACATACCATGATCAAGAGTGGTTACAACCTTCTCCTTTCAATTTCCTGCTCCTGGAGCCAGAGATGGAAATTACTTTGCTACACTTGGGTAGTCATAATACCCATGGACACTAGGCAAAACTGCCTTTAACTGTTGAAAGACATCCTGCTCCAGTTGGGTACGTCTGTCCTGGCCCTAGCCACAAATTCAATTACTATCATATCAAGTCCGTAGAATAAATTATTCCTGCTAGCAAAAAATGTAACAGAAAAAGCAATGCAAACAAAATTCAAGTTTGATGATTTGATTAATCATATTCAAAGCTCCTCATATGACAATTCCAACTAATATCAAGGTGCCACATGTGATGGAGCAGTGCAAAGGTGATCAAGCGAGATAATGAGAATGAATATATACAGTGCACAACACATAAAAATAAAAGATAAAAGAGCAATGAACCAGCAGGAAATAAATTAAGTCCACAGGAATTACAAATCACGCAGTAACATGGTATTTATGGTCCGTCCAGTAAATAAAGATATAGTTGACTTAAAGTCAATGTTTCAACCCTATAGATAAGAATTTGAAAGAGCCTTCCTCAGGATAAAAGTAGCTACCTAGCCTGGCTGGAGGATATATCTCTTAGAGGAGAAGATAAGAGGAGATAAAATGAAACCATCAGAGTCAGTCAAAGGAGGGCAATTACGGTTAAATCAGAATGCCAGCAGAGGTGGAAGAAATGCCACTTTTCTCTAGGTACACACGTTCCACCATGAATTGAAGAAATACGTCTTCTGACTTGATATGTTTTTCCTAATTATTGCCTTTGGAATATTTTGTATTATAATGGCCTCATTACCCTAGTTCCTTGGGAGTACAGGGTTTCCCCCATTGTGTTTCCTGGCCCCAGTCACAGCATGAAGAGGTTGATGCACTATAATGCCAAAGAGTTTCAAGATTGTGGGACGCTAACAGAGGGAAACTGATGTGTTGAATCGAGCACTGGGGATGAAAGGGCCTCCAGCGAGGGCTATAGTGGACTGACCAATGATGAACATGGTGAATATGGGAGGCAAGAGAAGTATGTACAGTCTAGGCAAGGTAAGCTGTGTCAATAGCTAAATCCTGTGCAACTAGGAAGAGAAAAACTATGTCTGCCCTGACACCTGTGGAGTAGATTTCAGAATAGACAAGACCACATGAGGAGTGGACAGTAGCATTGTTGTCATGATGCCTTGGATGTTGGAAAATAGGTGATGACATCATCCTCATCTCAGGCCTGGAATGGGGGCCCAGGCTTGCTGTCCCGTGTAGTATGGCTTGAGCTGATGATTGTTTGAAGGAGAAGTGGATTCTCTCCTGAAATTGCCACCCACTGGTGCAAGGTGTGTGGGGTTAGGCAGAAGATCCAAAGGCAGCATGAAATAATTGTATACATGTGTAAGTATAGTGCAGACGTTATCAATGAGCATCAGAATCTCTGGACATCACAAGTGACAAAGGTGGGCCACTAACTCAATGGGCCAGGATGGCCATAGCCTGGGAAAGTGACATGTTACTCAGAAATTGTTTTACAAAAAGTGATGACTTACAGAGGAGGCATTATGGGGCAGTGCTATGATTAGTCATGACATCCACTCTGTTGACAGGGAAAATGCTAGAAGGCCAGTTCTGGAAAAGAAAATAAGAAATGTGTTTGTGACTCTTTCCTCCTGGATGCAGAGAACATGGATGTACAGCTGACATACACTCAACAGACTGGTAAATGAAACATGGATATTGGGTTCTGATGAACTGTGACCAAAATATGGGAATGATGTCAGGAGTGACTGTGGTTTGGAGTGGAATGGTTAAAGAGGGAGACTGTTGGTGATGGAATGGTGGAAGACACCTGCCTGCCTCTGCCATAGCAGTTGGCTGACTTACCTGTCCTAGTGACCTTGCTGCAATACCCATACTGGTGCAATACGGCTGAAAGGACACGCCCAGTGGGACCATTACAAAGCCTCCATCACTGATGAAAGCAGAACATGGTGGGTTGATGCTAGACTGAAGGTATAAAAAAAGACTGATATTGGTACATGTCCTGTTCAAAATGGATGCAGTTCAAATTGGAAGTGAGGTCTATAGATTTGGCATAGGATGGCACATTACACATGGAGAGAAGAAACAGATGGACTGTGACAGCAGCTTGCGAGTGATGTCAAGAGAAATGGTAAATGGAAGAGTACGTAGCTGATGATATATAATTAACCACCTACTCCGCTTGGCTATAGGGCTAAGCTGTAAGACCACAGAAGTGAAACCATCATGACACCCCCAAATTTGGGAATGTTGCAAGACTGGAGCAGCGAAATGGGACAGATATAAGTAATGTCCCATTGACATTGGATGGAGTTGAGAAGTCAGTATGGGCGGAGACAGAGAAGGGATGGCTCATATAGGTACTATGGGAGTAAGATAAGGGGAAATGGGAAGTGAAGTGTATGGCTTACAAAGAAGGCCGTTTTGATGATGTTATGATATCTATACTGCAGAAGTAGGCCATATGGCTGGTCCAGTTTGCAACACAATGACACACCAAAGGGTGTATGTGGGTGGCTATGGTCGGTGACTGTGGAAAAATGTGGCCTTTAAAGTAGTTATAGACATTTTATGATTTGTTTAGTGTCTGTGACATCATTTGTATTGGCAGACACGTGCTTGCTCAGTCGGTAAATATTGTGATCAAAGGTGCTGATTGAACATGATCATGAGATGCTGCTTAGTGAGTCTGTTGTAGTGACGTTTTGGCATTGTGAAAAGAACATACTGGAATGAGTGGCATCAAATTGTTATGATTCTTACCCGCCTTATAACCTTAGCTCCAGAAAAGATATGCATGGGTGCATGCTGTTAATTATAATCTGATCGTTGCATGCAAGTGGGAGACATGATTCACGTCTACCAGTAGGCATTTCAGTTTCCAAGTGTATCTTAGTGTAAATCTACTTCACATGCCTTTTTGTGTCTTGACATTTCTACTTCATCTTCACCAAGTCAATGGGATGCTGCCACATGCCTGCTTGTCTGTGAGTGTGTGAAGGTAAAATGAAATATTCCCCACAGTGTTCCACAAACTCTACAACTTGTACATTTGCAATTTTTTCTGTTTGTATCTCTTATGTAACTCATGTAATCCAAAGTCCTTATGTAACGCAACTGGTTCTTTTGTAAAGCGCTCTGACACCTTCGGGTAATGTCGCACTATATAAAATCGCATTAAATAAAATAAATAAATAAATGTAGGAGACTAAAATATCTGCCTCTCTTCGGGGAAGCTTCTCTTCTTCATCATTGGCATTGCAGTATCTTATAAAAGAGTTTCAGCAAGGAAGAGGATGATGCTTTGGAAACTGAAGTTGTTTAGGTGTTTAGATGTGTGATTACTTTCTGGAGTCTAAGACTGATTTCTTATTCTCGCCATTGATAATGTTACACCATTTATATTTGCATAGCACAGTGTTAGGTTTACATAACAAAATGGATATTATTACTTGCTCTCACAAAGTTTTCATTTGCAATGTTACGCATGCATAGGCTTTTGAGGAAAATCTTCACATCATAACATTATGATCACAAATCTAAGCCTACAATAGTCAAACAATGATTTATATGTCCTAATTATGGGTAGATGGTTCTGGGCAGTATTTGACATTGCTGACATGGTTGACTATGAAATCCTTCTAAGCACCCTTCCAGAAGTGGTTATTATTAAAACCAGCCTGGCTTTGCCATACATTATCCCAAGCAGGATGTGTACACAGCTTGAAACTGGATAACTTTTTATTAGATGATGTACTCTGTTGACTTGTGTTGTCAAAGGGTTCCTTTCTGTCGCTATCACTTGAGCATTTCAAGTTGAGGCAGGGAGTACTTCCAGGTAGGTATTGTCTGGGAGGTGGGGTCAGGATGTCCCTATGATATGCTGTGCACCTTAACCCACCTCTCTGATTATTACCTGCATGGAAGTGCCTCTTCTTCAGGCAATAAGGCAATATTGTATTGTAAATGATCCCTGCAATTCATTAGGGTGAAGAATGGTCACTGATGAAACTCCATGAACGTCAACTTAAAAGCTCTTGGCCTACTCCCCGCTTTCAGGAAGGCCCTGAAAATGACCCCTGTTAGGGAACCTTTCCCCTCTACCTATGTATTAATTTATGAAGCTATACATGTCGCTTTATATAGAAACATTATAACACAGGCATAAAGTGCATACACAAGTCTTAGAATTATCTTTCCCCAAAATGTTTGCCTGCATGCCTGTAATATTGCTGAATTCGGTTTTGTTGGCTAAGCAGTGCTAAAATGCTTGTTCTCACTCCCCTAAATCATGGTTTGATTGACATATACCTAATTGGCATATTTAATTCACGTGTAAGTCCCTTGTAGAGTGGTATGCCATATATCTAGGGCCTGTAAATTAAATGCTACCTGTGGGCTTGCAGCACTCATTGTGCCACCCACCTACGTAGCACTCCAAAACTTCTCCCAGGCCTGCCATTGCATCCTGAATGCAGTGTCCCACTGTCATATTGACTTGCCATTTAAAACCTCTTGCCAAGCCTTAAACTCCTCTTTTATCACATAAAAGTCACCCTAAGGTAGGCCTTAGGTAGCCCATAGGGCAGGGTGCTATGTAAGTAAAAGTTAGGACTTGTAAGTGTAAGTTTTACAAGTCCTGTGAAGCCTACCCCTCTCATAGGATAACATTGGGGATTTCTCATTACATTAAATAAGCTGTAATTCCTAATTAAGAGGAGTTAAATCTTTTATGTTTGGTACTCACAGAATTATAATGAAAAATGCATTTTAATGGCAAAGTCAGATTTATTATCACAATTTTGAAAATGCCACTTTAACATTTTCCTGCTCTTAGCCCTGTGTGCCTGAAGCCTGTCTCTTATACAAGTCTGGGGAGGGTGCCAGCTAGGCTTTGTGTATTCCATCTAAACAGCCGACCCAATGGGAGCTTAGGTGTTACTTCATGGGCCATCCTAGGAGGATAGGAGGGAAGAGCTGTGCACACCTGAATAGGCTGTGTCCTGTCCTCACACAAAGGGATTCATGCCCCCCTGTAGTGAGTCTAGAGTCAGTGTAGGAAGGGAGGACCTCTGTGCACTTCAAAGACCCTACTTTGAAGTCTTCCCCACTTTAAAGGCACCACTGGGTATAAGAACTGGACTCAGACCCTACCACTTCAGTATATTCCTGGGCCTGTAGATACTCTGACAGGAAGACAGACTGCTATGCTGCTGAAGGACTGCCACTCTGCTGGACTGCAACTCTGGAAGAACTGCTGCCTTGCTGTGCTGACCTGCTTCCCTCCTTGTCTTGGTAAGAAGGACTGGGCCTGCATCACTTGCCCCCAGAACCCAGAGTGACTCCAAGGGCTAGTTGGCTGGCCTCCTGAACTGAAGTCTCAGGGAAATAAAAGACTTCCAGCTATCCTGATTCTGCACCTGGACTCTGGCATGTGTGAGTCTGCACTGCCAAATGGGGCCAGCCCAGTCCTGGACCCTTGGAAGTGGGCCTAAGGTGCTTGCTCCAGCAGAACCAACTCATCACCACTGCTGTGGTGAACAGAACCGGTGCATCACCATCACTGTGTGGGTCAGCACCGATGCATGACCACTGTTGGCGTATTGGAACCAGCGCATCGCACCTGTTGCATGGATCACAACTGGCACATCGCTGATGTTGCGTGGTTTGGAGATGCTGCATCACCTTCGGAACCACCACTGCGCGACTCTCTACTCGAACCAAGTTCCTCGTATCCCCGTCGACGACAGCCTCGATGAAGACGCTGGAACTCTGCAACACTGTAACCCGCTCTTTGGAGCTGATGCATCGCTGCTACTGCGTGACCATGACCAGCGCATCAATGTGGCACTGTGGATTGACACCGGCGCATTGCCTTGTCTGCGCTCCACATCCCCATCGTCGATAGGATCCTTGACGTAGACACAACCCGGACTAAGGTACTTTTGCTCAGCGGGCCAAGTCTGGTCCTGTAGCCAGCCCGCGTTCCAAGGTAGTCGGCCTCAACTTTTGACTTTGTCACGGTCCACCTCCACTTTGTGCTTTTTGCCTCTATTTTCACTTAAAACTGTAAAAATAAATATCTCTGATTTTACTCATTGGATTTTTGTCAGTTTGGTGTCAAATAATTTATTAAAATATAAACTATTATTCTAAATTGGTTTGGGATTTTTCTAGTGGTGTGTTTTCATTTTATTACTGTTTGTATGCTGCATAAATACTTTACACATTGCCTTTAAGTTAAGCCTGATTGCTCGTGTGTCAAGCTACCCAGGGAAAGGCACAGGTTATTATAGTGACTTTTTGGTGGTGCAACCTGTAAGGGATTGTGGCTGTTGCTTGACCAGGGAACACACCCCAGTCAACCAACAACCACCATTTCTCACAAAAGGGGATATGAACTACGGAGTGGGAGGCATTAGTAGAAACCCACAAACAGTGTAATGAAGGGGTTTGCATAAAGTAAACAGTGATATTAGGTATATGTGTTGAGGGAGAGTATAAAGTGGACAACTGAAGTCAGGAGGAGAAGATAAGTAGGGAAAGATATACAACATTTACAAAGCGGGGAACATAAAGATAATTGTTTTCATGAACATGGGTACAAACAGTAGATATCAATAATTTACTTGGGGCAGAGCTACAAACATCATTGTCAGCTCCTGTGAGAGAGAGGGTAAAGGAGAATCATAGTGAAGTACAGAAGTTGTGGTATAAAAATAGAACAATCAACATGAGGGGGAGGTAAAGAAGTCTTGTGAATTGAAGGAGTTTAAATTTGGATTTGAAAGCAGTAATGGATGAATTAGTGTGAGCAACAGGGGATGGAATTCCAGATTTTAGGAGCTGTTGGGGTGGAAAAATCCTCTGCATGGTTAAAGATGTGTACCCCTGCCCAGAGTGTAAAAATGAACTGTTTTCTGGATCCCTAATGCAGATTTTTGTGTCATAGGTAAATACAGATCATGCGTGTGCTCCATGACATAGGCCTGTCTCACGGATTGCGGTCTTGTTGGACCATGAGGGGCACCCAAAGCACTACCCTCATTGTGTTGGAAGGCTACTGCCTTCACCAGGAGTTACGCAGCACGAGCGCGATGGTGGCAGCATACCATGTAGTGGTCAGTAGGGGTGAACAGGTTCTTTGTCACTGGAGTGAGGCCTACAGGCTCACTCACCTTTTTAAAAGTTCTGCAGCTGTGTGCCTAACTCTTCCTTTGCCTCTAGCAGGTAAATGTAGAGTGTTGAGCAGCACAGGAGTAGTGACTGTGCTGGATGTATGTGTGTCTGGGAAGGGTACAGTACAGGGATAGAGCAGTACTGTGTAGTACAGGTAAGATTAGTGCACGTGCTGAGGGTATGTATGCCTGCGAGGAATACATGACATGAAAGATGTAGTGCTGTGCAGTGTGCACACAAAGAAAGCATGTGCTGGGTGTATGTGTGCTTGCGTGAAGTATAATATATGAAAGGTGAAATGTTGTGCAGGGCACATATTGTGTGTGTTTGTTTGCAGAGTGTGTTTGTAAATAGCACACCGTGGTACAATATAGAGAGGCTATAGTACTGAGTAGTGAGCGCAGACGTCATGCATGTGCTGAATGCATGAATACTGCCACAATGCATGGAAGAACCAGTACTGGAGAGCAGGTGTGTTGTGAACATTTTTGACACGTTTGACTAATTTCTGAAGATTCAAGGGGCAACTCTTGAGTATGGCTTATTAGTGAGCATTCCCTGGATGCAGCCACAAGTTAATGGGGAATAACCCCGAACACGTTACAAGGAAGAGGGTGGGAAAGGAATTTGCCTGACAATTACTAGAGCCCCAACATCAAGGAGATTGTGTTGCCACTGAATGTCATTATTCCTTTGCATTAGTAGAGTTAGAAAGAAAATACTTAGGGGCAGATTTACAAGGTCTGGCGCATCTCTGCATATTAGCAGGGATGCGCCAGTAAAGATGCGACACGCAAGAATACCCTTGCGCCACCACGGATGCGTCGCATTTATAATGCGGCACACCGTGGCGCAAGGATAGACAGATGCGTGTCGCATCTGTCGGCGTAAAGGTGACGCAGTGCTGGAGTCGTGTCGCAAGCGCGCCGCAACTCCAGCACTGCTCTTGGGCGGCCTATACTTAACGTGCTGCATCACTCCTTACGCCTGCTTCAAGCAGACGTAAGGTTTTGATGCAGCGGCGTCGTAAAAGTGACAAGATTTCACTGCGTCACTTTTACGAGGCTTTCTTGCGACAGAACGCCCACCCTGCATACATTATACCTGACGCAGGTATAATGTGGCACAGGGCTTTACAACGTGAGGCATCTCCCTAGATGCGTCACATTCTAAATATGTCGCAACGTGGCGCATTGTTTACGACACCGCTGCGTCACAGAAGTGACGCAACGGCGGCGCAAATGTGTTGCAAGGGGCTTGTAAATCTGCCCCTTATTTTTCCTATAAAAGCAAGTATTTGACTGGACATTGATTTATTTTTCATACTGTTTGCACTTTGAGTTTTAAGTCGGGTTCACTTACCTGTATATACACTTCCACTTGAGGGAGCCTTTGACTGCTGCTCGTCCACAGCTACAAGTGAGAGTCAAGTGCAGAAGGGGTATTTGGCCCAGTTGCTTAGGATCCATAGTAGGTCAGGCCTCGGAACATCAGGAGTAAAAGGCCTTAACCACCATTGTTGGGCCCAGTAGCCCCTGCATGCCCTGTGCTCTCTGAAAAGGGTTCTGACAGGAGCACAACCAATGAAAAATTGAGATATCCTACAATGTTTTGTGACAGCAAGAGGTTCCAGGGTGAGACTTTCTGAGCTTCTGAGAGAGCAGAGGCCCCTGGGGATTGTATGCTTGCAAGAAAGATAGCATAGAGATGTGGAATGAAAGACTATGTGCATCCGGGAGGACAGATTAAAGATACATCTAGCCACATCTGGGAGCCAATTAAGTAAAATGAGTACAAGACAGAATGGTTAAAATAGTTACAGTCTGATAGAAGATAGGCTGCAGCATGGAGAAGAGATTTCACAGGAGCAAGATGTGTTGTAGCAAGATGTGTTTTTCTATTTGTGAGTCTGGAGTGGTCCTTGTTTTGAACTACAATCTTGAAGTCATGTTCAGGGATTCATTTTTTAAGCACCATCACAATGTAGAGACACTCACTATTTTTAATTCACATTTCACAATACTAACAAAATATACTTTCTACATTATGAAACACTATTTTCAGATTTCAAATGCTGTAATTTTGTGAATTGCAGAATCAGCTTTGTGACACCCGAAGGGCCTCAATTTATTTGCGATACCCTTTGGCTAGCCCTGGCTTTTTAGCATACTGAGGGCCCTATTCACAAAGGTAAATTAAAAAGTGTAGACTTACTCGTGAGTAAATTTACTCATACATCCAGGAGCAACTTTACTACTTTTCGTTATTCATGATTTTCAAGTGTAAAGTTACTGCTCGGTGTAGACTCACATGTTTCCACCCCCTCATTTCAGAGAATGAAGTCTCATAAACGTAATTTACAACTGTAAAGTTAGTACTGGTGACTTCACAGCCATATTTTACATTCCACAGAGACCTCCACAACTGGGGCAGAGACTTTGGCATAGAAAAGATAGGAAAGCCTAAGGAGGAAGCCTCAGCGTGTAGGTTTGTGTAAATCATTTTGGAGTTGATTACGCTAACTTGCACCCTTAAAGTCTCTACTAAGTATAGCGTAAGCGATCGATCTTTTATTTACCTAAAGTGGTTGAGGGGAGGAAAACAGCTTAAACAGATATCAACAAAGTTGTCATGCCAGTAAAGATCACTGACTCCGAAGTGCAGTTTGAATATTTATTATAAGGCCAAAAACAATTGGATGTAAATACATCTCAATAGCAAAGTATAGAGATACAGAAAAATTAATACAGAGCCGATCTTTCTAATATAAGTAATGCGGCCCAAAAGGCAAATGATTATAAATTCCAAAATCACAATGCAACACAAAATAGATGCAATATTCAGCGCTCGATTCATTGAAAACTTAAAATCTTTCCCTACACTATTCTATATGAGGGCCCTTCCTGTCTCTCTTCTATCGTTCCCCAATGGTGTCAGCACGTGTGACTTCATAAGAAGTACTCACGTCAAATGGGTTGTTGAGCTTAAGGCTATGGAGCTCGCTCTAAGATGCTCTGTCTTCTCCGAAAGCTAGCAGAAGTCTGGTTTCTCTGTCCCTGCGTATCATACAAAAAGATGGGATTCAATCAACATTGCGTCACCTTTTCTAAAAGTTTCCACTAAGCCTCTATACAGTAGCTGGTGCTCTTCCATGAAGTAAAATTAATTAGAGGTATCTTCTTCCAGTGGCCGTGGCTTCCAGACAGACCCGATACGCAAAGCATCTTCCCTTCTCGCTTCCAGTTATCTTCAAAGGCATTCCGGGTCTCTCCTTAACTCTGAAAATAATGATGTGTATTTCTGCACCTGCAACAGGGTGAGAACACTCTAACCTTGAACACAACACTGATTTAATTCATTATTTCTCGAGAGCAAGGAGAAACTTTTGGGCCTATATTTCAGGCAACTTGGACAAATCACAATTGCGATATATAAAATAATATGGTCCTGCACGTTATGCATGAAGGAATCATAATACATACAGAAGTCTACTTAATGCATTCACTAATTCAACATTAAATGATTCAATTAAATGTTTCTTAATAATCAAAACGCTGCACACAATACGAGTATATAAGAGTGCATTTTTAAACCATGAGTATAGTGCGCTCATACAAATAGAGTGCTATCTGCGCTCTATCAGAGTACATGAGTAGTACTATTGTAGTACGACTAAACTATTACAAAGTGCAGTCTATGAATAGATCTATGAGTGTTTTAAGTCAGTGATTAAAATGAGAAAAGTAAAATGACAACGTCCAGAATACAAGATGGTATATTACCGAGTGGTCATTTGAATCCATATTTCTGCGACAGCTGAAACTGGAATAACTACAACAGGAGCGACCCTGCGTGCCTCTATAAGACCGGGAAGCGATCACCTGGTATAGTATTTTAGGCGAAAATAATTGAATTGTCGCACATTAATGCATTGATAACGGGCAGGGGAATTCTGATCCCTTCACATACTACCCCTGATTGCACAGGGATTGTAAATATGAGTTGTGAGGTAATCACTGCATTGCTCTAGATTTCCCAGATAAATTAAAAAATGTACTGAGCAAAACTACCTGGAGAATCAGAGATGTTTACCACAGCTGCTAAAACTACACCCCGGGGTATTGGTATCTGCGGGGTGTAAAACATATCTCATTGCTATTCCGTCACACTTATAATCAGGGCCTATGCCTTTTCAGAATAAGCTTCTGATTGGATTGACTTATTTTTACACACTCCTGATTCCTGCACATTAACATGATGACAAATACAGAAGCAAAGAAATGGTTGCAATGTCTTACTGCTAAGCTTCTGTAGGAGGGTAAGTGGCTGCTCGTGCCACTACTTCTCTGCACATTCCTGCCTGCCTTTCCCTAAACTGCTGAAGAGCCCGTTAATGTCCCACAGGTGTGCATGCGGGGAATGTTTCTTCGTGTCACTAAAGCTGACCTTTGAAGCTGGTCACTTGTCAGAGGTCAGCATTCTTCAGGCCTGGGAGGGTTGTTGATAGTAGAGATGTGATTGGAGTTCAAGGAAGTACCAGCATTGCTTGTAGTATGTCAAGAGGCACTCGGAAGAAAGAGGGCGGAAACCAAAGCTCAGACACCAAAATGAGGGAGGAAAACAAAAACATAGCCCAGAAGGAAAACAAGGAAACTCCAACTAGATCTTTTTTTTAAATATTTAGTTCGCATATCCTCCATTTTCACTTCGGCTTTTTTGTAATTTGCTGTCCAATTTATGCGATAGGAATAACTAAATTATGCGTCAGGAAAATACAAATTATGCATCATTTCTGAATGAAAGCAAACTGTACAAAACATTCTGTGGTCTTAAGCCTATTCATTTTTGTTTCCGATTTCAACGCACACTTATGCAAAAGAAAGCACAATGCTGTAAAAAACATACTATCTGGTACCAATGTTGCCTCTTTCTATGCGTGAATATATCTATCAGAAGATAAGAGGTGTCCTGTTACTTTTGAAAAGTGTTGGGCAGCCGTTCCACCCAGTGTACAGAAATCTTAATTTCCATCTGTATAAACTAGAAATACGTTTCGGTTAAATTGTGCAAGTTAAACAGAAGATGATGGATTACATGGCAATTTTATAATTTCGTGGAACAAAACGCAGCAGTGGAATCACATTTTCCCGGAAACCCTGCCTACAGAAATCACCAGGCAGAGTTTCAGGGCGCTTTACAAAGTTTGTGAAGATCTACTGTTTACCAAAACGTTTTGCAATCATTTTATTGACATCAATAAATGAAGGCATGATACAATTTTCCCACATCAAAAAGCAGTGACTAATAAAAAACTTTCTTAATTCTTTGCCCAATTCTCTTCATCTGCTTTAGACATTTGTGACTAGCGTGTACTCTGTAGGGTCTTGAGATTATGTCGGCTAGGACCCTTGCAGTTCTGGGCGGACTCTAAACAGGTATTAGGTAATCTGCTGGGAGGTGTTAAA
Source organism: Calotriton arnoldi (assembly GCA_963921515.1). NCBI lineage: Eukaryota > Metazoa > Chordata > Amphibia > Caudata > Salamandridae > Calotriton > Calotriton arnoldi. The sequence goes on along the minus strand of CAWUFW010003555.1, from coordinate 1,343,066 downwards.
GTGTGGTTGTAAAAGTTATGACACAGTGCGTGCAGTGTGTGATTGTATGTTGAAGAATAAAGATGTGTATTGTAGAGATCTGTACGTGGCGTATTTCATTTGGATGCTCTCAGGCTGGTGAGGCACTATATCTGGCGACGAGTAGGGGATCCATGCCCCGAAGAATCAAGACTGCTCTCCCTGAGAGTTTGTAAAGGTGCAGCAAACTGCTTGGGAGTGTCATGTGTGCCTCAAATTGATGCAAAACAACCTGCGGTTGGCATATGTGGAGTCAAAGCTCTGTTCCAGCCCATACACAGCAGTCAAAGAATCAAAGGTTCTGCAGAGGAGGATATTTGAAAATCCCGCCAGAATATGCTGCTATGGCAGAAAGAAGAGATTCTGCACCGCGCCATAACACAGAGCTATCATCCACACGAAGCAAACGTTGAAATCAGTGACAACCAGGTTCGAAAACAGAAACTCACTTACCGGCACAGGCGATTAAAATGCCACACGACCTCAAATAGGACGTCATGACCCAGTCTAAGGTGCGAGGCCGATACGAACAGCAGTTGCTGGTGGCATCTTGTGCAACAAAGCTGCCTGAACAGCATATGCTTGCTATGGCAGCAGAAGGGAGCACAAAATATAATGCAGCCACATTCTTGAAGCCACCATCTCCATTTAACACCGTAAAGAAACAGAATATTGTTGCTAGATGGGCTGCATGGATGGAAACATTCAATGATTTCATAGATGTGCTGGAAGAAGAAGAAGATAAGAAAAGATAAGAAAATCATTAAATACTTGAAAAACCTTGCTGGTGATGGAGTGAAAGAAGTGATAAAGAAAATCTCACAAATTGACGCAGTATCATACTGAACGATAAAAGAAGTGTTGGAAGCCAAATTCAATTCGATACCAAATCTCAATTATGAGAGTTACATCTTCAACCAAGCATGACAACAGGCTGGTGAAATGATGGATGGGCTTGTTGAGAGACTTGATGCACTTATCAAACACTGTAAGTTCTGTGATTTCAATGATGAAGAAGCCATGCACCTCAGAGTCAACGATGATTGTCTCTGAGACTTTTTCGAAGACGCATATTGAGAGAGACATTCAGTTCAGAGAAAATATTAATGGCTGCGAGTGCAGAAGAACAAGCAGATCGACAAGCTGCCGATATGGAAGCAAGAAACAGCGTGCAATGAATCAGCGTTGATCATCTATAGAAAGAGGAAAAAGCCTCTTGTGATTGTTTTTGTGCAGGAAGGTTTTCCCAAAAACAATCATCCCTGCAACGCCGGCACTCTTGCACCATGGCACAAAGGTGCCTGCGCTGGTGCACGGCAGTCCATTGTGCTCCAGCTCATGGGAAAAGGACAGGAATGGGCCGTATCTCTATAGATATGGTGCATTCTAGCACTTTTCTTTTGCTGTAGGGCAGCGCAGTAAGAAGCCTAAGGCACTGCCCTATGGCAACATCTTGTAAATATGGCCCATAGTCTCTGATGGGGGAATGACCCCTGACCCAGATAAAGTGCAAGCATTGTCATCTGCTTGCCCCCCATAAGAGGTAACCATGTTGCGCTCATTCTTAGGCATGGCTAGTTATTGCTCTAGATACATTTGTGACTTTGCTACAGTGAGTGCCCCATTGAGAGACTTAAAAAAGCAAAAGCAAAATGTCCCATTCTAGTGGTCTCCTGAATGTGACCAAAGTTTCAAAGACATAAAATATGCGATTGAGAATTCAACTGAAATGGCCTACTTTGACCCCAAGTTACATACTTAGATCACAGTAGATGAGAGCCCAGTGGGGCTGGGGGCAATCCTTGCTCAACATGATGGCCATCCGAATGCCCAGAGACACATTGTAGCCTATGCCAGTAGAAGCTTGTCTGAAATAGAACATGCCTATTCTCAGCCAGAGAAGGAGAGTCTGGCTGTAGTGTGGGCCTGCAAACATTTTCATGTGTTTTGATATGGGAAAAGTATAACTCTCATCACAGACCAACAAATTATTGCTGCTACAAACTGGCCCATGAAGGACATTGTGGCATTGTAGCCACCCAAAGAATCCTAACAGACCGAGTGTGGTTCAATCTCAACCAAGCTATGTGTCAAGCCCTTTGTGCCTATGGATCAACTCCTCACTCCACAACTGGTGAAAGTCCTGCCACTTTGCTATTTGGGAGAGCTACCAGAATCAAACTACCACAATGGACATCGGACCAAACGATGAATGCCAATGAGTTTCGTGTCACGGACACTTCTCGAAACTGCAAGATGAAAACATGTCTTGATCAGCGCTTACACGCCCAAGAAACAGTCTTCGGAAAATGGGACTAAGTTCTGGTCAAACAGCAAAGGAAGTGAAAAACGGACACTCCGTTTAATGTTGACCCTTTGAGGGTTTTAGCATGCAAAGGACACATGATGACAGTGCGTAGTCCTGGAAAGTCCATCACAGAGGACTCATCACATCTATCTCAATGTTCATCAGCTTCACAAGTGCAGCGACCCGGCCTACCTGTCCAGATCGAGCATCTGAACCGATGCCATCGGTACCTAATCAAGGTGCCACTCAACTACCTCACACCACCCGATCTGGCCGACCAGTACAAGTGTCTTGACAACTCATTGAGGAATTTTGACGCTAATGCTGTCTGTACTTTTTATTTAAAAGAGGGGGAGATGTAGTGTCTTGAGATTATGTGCGCTAGGACCCTTGTGGTTCAAGGCAGACTCCAAATAGGAATTACGTAATCTGCTGGGAGATGTTAAGGTGTTGTTATAAATGTTATGATGCAATGCGTTCATTGTGTGGTTGTATGTTGAAGTATAAAGACGGGTATTGCAGAGCTGCTTGTGTGGCATATTACATGTGCATGCTCCCAGGCTTGGCAGGACGCTACACACTCAATTATGAATGTGTAAATTCTCAACCTTTACCAGCCCTTGACTAATGAGCTGGGTAAAGTGTGGAGTACTTTCTAGTATAGTATTTTATTACACTTGCAGCTGAGTAAGACAGGATATTTTGAACCTCACAAATGGACAAGCTGTAATGTGGGACCATCGAAAGTGGAGGAGCCTGTCTCAAAATAGCTGCCAGTACTGTGGGACACCGGCCCATTATAAGTGATCAGGTTAAGGGTGGAATATTTTCTATTGTAGCGTATACATTGCAGCCAAGGCCACAAGGATATTTTGAACCTCCAAGTGTTTGTTGCGGTGCAAGCAAAGCAAGCCCTTAAACAGTAGCCTTCAAGTCCCTGGCAGCATCTCAGTAGTATTACATCATGAAGTCAATCTTTCTTTGTCACCCAGTACTCCTCGACAGACAGGAGAAAGCTCACATAAGCTGTGCGTATAGTTAGTTGAACTTCCCAACTGCAGTAAGTACTGCAAGATGTTGTTTTCATGTATGGAGATCACAAATGAACCAGCTCTAGTGTGGGACACCAGAAGTGGAGCAGCCTATCGCAAAATGGCTGCCAGTACTGTGGAACATCAGCACAAGTCTCTGGATATTCGGATGATGCCACTGGTGTGGTGGATCATCACAACCACTGACACACCAATCCTTGTAGAATCTACTTCTGTTGCACATTCTATCGACACTGCAATAACACACTGACTTCCACAACCAGATGGGCAGTTGCCTACCACAGCATAGGGACATATTAAAAGAAACAAAGGCAAAGTACTCCTGATATCCCACTGCAAACATAACAGGATTGTTTCATGCGAGGAGCTGCTCTAGGATCAAGAGCAGAGCGGCATCACATTGGTTGGGACATTGTTCTTATACTTCTGTGATATACAATTCCTTCTTAAGGGAGTTTGCATACACAACAAATGACAGTAACACAACAGCTGAAGCTTGGTCTATCTTTTATTGTCCTAATCTGGTTAGACTATGCCTTGCACCTGGCAATACCTGATCACCAGCCATGTACAAGTTTCTGGTCCTCCTGGGTTCCAGACCCCTCCAGGTCTTGTCTTGTCTTGTGTGTCAACCTTTAACAGAGCACGCTGCAGGCTGTACTACAGCCTATGTCTCAGTCCATCATCTTGGAACACTACGATGTATTGTCTGCAAGACAAAGTGAGTATTGCTAACCACCAATACGTCTTCCTCTTTCAACCAAAGAAGTTCTCAGTTCTTGTATTTACAAAGATGTACTAATTAGTGGCACAGATCTCTTGAAAAACATATCCCTCTCTTTCCCAGTCTTGCAAAACAATTTGTTCTAAGTTATAGAAATTAATTAGTTGCTTCTTCAACCATTAAGCAGTTGGCACACTGGTTTTTACCAGCCCCTGACAGTAATGAGACAAACGAGTGAGGTACAGTTATATTGGCTGACTGCAGTAAAATGTTGACTGAGGGTATAAAGCTCATTAATGTTAAGGCTAACAGAATAGACATTATTTATCAATCATCTTCTCCACTAACAAAAAAAATGACTGGAAGCCGGACAGAAAGCCTTTACCTGGGTAATGTCTGCAGAATCCTCTATGTATTTAATAAAGACAGACAAGAGTTTTCCATAACAATTGAATAGCTTGCACCCAATTCACAAACATTTTTCTTTCAGTACGCGTCTCTTACTTCTGATTTAATCTTGAATTTCTAGGAGTGAATCATCCTTACTAATGGAACAAATCATTGTGAGTCTAGCCCTTTGGAATGGCACAGACTAATTGGGGTTCTGTTATAAAGCTTGTATGTGAGTGTATCAACTACAAGAATAGCGTGCTACAAAAATGACCAAAATATAGGAGAGGTAAGTATATTTAGGTAATTAAGGATTTACTGTTCGTAACTCCACATCTGCGTACCTTGAAAATATGTATACCTTCAAGGTACATATATATGTGAAGGTTAGCATTATGAACCTACACATACTTACATTGTTGATATTCTGGTTGTCAATTTTTTTGCAACAATATTTTTAGATCACAATATTAAGAACATGTTCTGGCTCTATTCCATGTAAAACTGAAGCTCTCATTAACATGGTGTCATAAGTGCTTGGTACATACAAGCAAAGGATGTCTTAGGAATATCAAAGCTTATATAGCATCAAAGGCCTTTTCCTTATATCACGTGTAAGGGCTGGCCAAAGTAGAACGTAATATTGCTTGATGATTTTAGGTCAGAAGAAGAATGTGGTTGCAGAAATTTGAATCATGCAATATTCCACAGCAAAACTGTGAAACTGAGCATGGTCAAGCTTAACGGTATTGGAAGAAAATGAGTCACAAAAAGAAGACAATACTTCTTCAAAGCTAGTAATATAGTTAAAGTTTACTCGATTTCTGAAACAGCTAGTGCAGTCAAAAGCCCAATGTTGATCAAGTTAGGCCCTTAGATGTAGTGAACTGCTATGATTATTCTATTTCGCTGTGATATGGGGAATGCAGGGCGATACAATTTGTGCCTTTTTACAACTTATGCCATCTTCATCCAACTATAGGTGTTGAAGCGCTCAGGACCAAGAGGCCTTGAGTGGACTTCATCATGCTTAACACATCAATATAACAAAACTTCACTTAAATATGCAAAATAGCCTTCTCGGTCTTCAGTTAGATGTATTTCAAATACCAGATGCATTCATGTGCAATTTCAGAGACTGACTTGCACTGTATGTTTTATATTCAAATGTGTTTTATAGATTTTGACCACAAATACATGAAATGATTGACAAATATCCTGGAGAGATCCCTAGGGATCAGTAATTACCCAATTTGTACATGATCCCATTAGCAAGAACTCTGCTAGTCTATTAGGCAAGCTAGCTAGGTACACCAATGATACTCAAGTTTTGACCCATCCGATGCCCTCTCCATCAAACCACATCCTCCCTTCTTAACTAGAATAGACTGTCTGCCTGTAATCTGCTGGTAGATGGCTAGCAGTTTTCAGACCTTTAATTCCACGAAGTAGGCCTTCTTACCACACAAGACTCTTCTTTCAGGAGATGGCAAACCTGGCCCCTTCGATGGTCTGCTGTCTCAAACCTGTCTTTTTGGTGACAGAAAATTGGGTTTATTATGACTAGTAAACAGTCCATAGAAAAGCAAGCAAGTAAAATAGTTATTGAGTAACTATTTGTTCCATCTGATATGCCCATTTCCTTATTTGGGTTCATTACTTTGCATCAAAGTGGGAAACGCATTTATCAAGGTTAGATTATTCAACCTGAACAGCATCTACATAAATGGTTGCATGTCGTGTGCACCGTCACTCTCTTTGGGGAACCAGGATTTATTTTTCAACAAAAAGGAAGAGTCATTAGGTAGAACCAAAAACTAGGTGGACTCGGTGTTTGGCAACCCAGGTTTTTGCCAACCTCGGCAGTCGGTAGAGCCGACAGTGAGTTCCTCAGAAAAACTGTAGTCCTGACACTATTTTGTTTCTTACAAATGAGATATTCGGCTGAGATTTTCCAACAAACAACATTTGCAATATGCCACTGCCAGAGTCCTCTTGGGCTTCAGCAGGTTTGACCATGTCTCTCCAGATTTCGGTAGCTTGGGCTGGATTTTTGTGGCACAGCGAATCATATTTAATCCCTTTGTTTAGTTCACAAACTGCTTTACTAAGCCTTCCCAGCTTTTGAGGAGAAGTAATTTAAACTCCATATTCCTACACCACAATTTAGATGATCAGAGAGCCTTCATGGGTGACATGCCTTTACCTGTAATTTTGAGCGCAGCTTGGGAATGCGCTCTCGCAACAGTTAATATTGACTCATAGCTTGTATTTCTAAATACAGGTAGTTTAGTAAATCTACCATGGCCCTAGTAATGCTGCGAATGTACAACGACAAGTGTAGATAAACGTCATAAACAACAACATAGGTAAACGAAAAGATAGATAGATAGACAGATAGATAGATAGATAGATAGATATTGAATTCTTGTTGAATTTAATAATATTTTATCGAAGAGGTCACTAGAGCTGATGCCATTATTCTTCCAGTATACGCCCCTACAAACCACCATTTGCCACTGCCCAGTAGTATTGAAAAGCTTTAGCATTAGTTGAATAATATTATGGTAATGCAGGTGGATCTCTAAACTTTGATATCTTACCTGTTTTTGCACAGTGCTTCCTTGACCCCTTGGGTCTCAAGGCGCTAGGTACAAGACAAAGCACACCAATACGTCAATCCAACAATCATTAAAATGGGCAGTAAATGAAGGGGCCTATTCATAATGTGTATTTTGTAGTGTGTGAAGTATTACTGCACTTGTACTTCTTATGTACGACAAAAGGCTATTCGCACACCTACTAGATGAGACCTCTGTCTCTGTCCTTCCTATATTTTTCAATGCAGAGTTCTCCGCCAATATGGTGAAGATCTCTTAAGACATAGGTATGTTTTTTTGTAGTAAATGTGTGACAGACAAGATGGTGTGACTGGAAAGTGGGGAATACTTGCCACTAAATGGGAGGGGGTTAGGGAGGTGTATGGAGGTGTTAAGAGAGAGGTCATGGGAGGGACATGCTAAATGTAAACATCCACCCAGAAAAGAGTAAGAATATTGCTGTTGACAAGCTACACTTTAAAGTTACTACAGCCATAAAGATCACAAAACGCTAGTAAATGCAAGTCAAGGAACACCCACGACCATTCATAGGTACTGCAACTCACTCACTTAGGAAACCAATAGCAGCAGAGACTTAATAAAACACCCCATAGGAAATAAAAAAAATATTTTTAATAATTCTGACCATTAAATTATGCATATAATTGTTTTAGTTTTAAAAGATAAAAGTTAGATTAAATAAATCAATATTTTAGAATTTGAAAAATTAATAAATGCCTTATTAAAAAAAAATGGATTACACTTTTAATAAAAAGAGAAAATTATTTTAAATTAATAATAACACAGAACTTTGAATTAACGTAGCTAAGTAGCAAATAAATATTCAAATGCTAGTGGTTGTGTTGTTTTATTGTTGATTAGAATATTATATTTATACATTAAATTGTAGATTTTAACTATGTTATTTATTTAATAAACATTTCATTTGGTAAGTGATTGTGCTGTAATATTTTATTTTCTTAGTTCTAATAATAATTATTTTAAATGCATTTATATTTTCCTTTTACTTCAAAAAAAAAAAAAATATATATATTTTTAATGAATTGATAAACAATTATTTTTCTCTATACTTTCACCTAAGGAGATCTCTGCCTGGGTGGTGGTTATGGGTTTTCATAATTTGTATAAGTTGCTTTTGCGTAACCACGCGCAATTTCAGGAAAATTACTTAAAATTGCACATAGTTATGAAAGATGCAAATCTACCATTTTTACCAATATTTTAGCATGAAATGCGTCCTTGCATCAATTTTTGGCACTAGGTCGCATAATGCACTAAAAGTTAAAAAACAGAAGTGCTGTGAATAACAGTTGCTCTAGTTTTGGTTGTTCATGTTGTTCTTGCGCTCCTGTACTGTAATAATATGTAAACAGGGCGTAATTATGAAATGTGGCGCGATGGCATAAATTCAGGACTTTTGCATGACAAGCATAATGCAAAATTCCAGAAATTATACGAATGACACCAGCATAATTTACATTTCACCCAGGCCTAGTGGAGATCTCCACCTACATATGAAAAGGTACTTGTAGTAACTTTACACTCATACATTCAGTATTGTTATGGTATTTAAATTTGTAAGGCGCACAGCAACCCAAAAGGGTTTCCCGGCGCCAGCCAGGTAGGGAGAAAAGAGAAGTGAGATTACTGATTGAATAGCCATGTCTTTACTCTTTCACGGAATCTTACAAAAACGGATTCCTCATGTATGAAAATAGGAAGGGAATTCCATAGAGTGGGACCCAGAAAGGAAAAGGATCTACCGCCCATCCTCATGAGTTTGATTCTGGGGATAACGTATTTAGATTGTCCAGCAGAGCGCAGGAGACGAGGGGGTGAATATAGTTGGATTAATGATTGCAAGTATTGTGGGGCTGTTCCAGATTTGATTTTAAACATAAAGCATAAGGCTTTAAATTTAACACGATTCTCCACTTTAAGCCAGTGAAGTTTGCGAAGAGAGTCGGTAGCTGACACAGTCCTTGGGACCCGACACAGCAGCCTGGAAGCTGCATTTTGCACCACCTGCAGTCTGTGTACTATCGTTTTGTTTGAGCCAAAGTTTAGAACATTGCCGTAGTCCAGCCTGGACGTGATCAGGGCATGGACTACAGTACGCTGCACAGAGAAGGGTGTCATCCACAAATTTTTTTTTAGCCAGTTTAAAATGGTAAAGCAGGTTGAGGCCACCTTCGTAATTTGTTGTTTCATAGACAGGTGGTCATCAATGATGAAACCCAAGTTGTGAACTTGATGAACTGGCTGAGGTAGTGTGTCCATTTTGCAGGGCCAGTGTTGAGGGCCCCACAGATCTTGCTCTTTTCCTAGGATCATGACCTCAGTTTTATCACCATTTAGTCTGAGTAAATTGTTTTGCATCCAGGATGCAATATTCCTCAGACCAACCTGAAGAGCAGAAGCATCAGATCCCTTGGATGGAGTGAGGGAAAAGATTATCTGCGTGTCGTCAGCATAGGAAAATATGGACAACCCCGCCTGTTCAGCAATAACTGCCAGAGGGCGAACATAAACGTTGAACAGTAAAGGACTTAGCACCGAGCCCTGGTGAACTCCAAAAGGAGAGCGATGGAGGTTGGAGGTAGCCGAGGTGGAGAAAACCTGGAAAGTTCGATCAGCCAGGAAAGAGCATAGCCACTGTAAGGCTGAACCACCAAGGCCCAAGGACTGTAAGGCTTTCAACAAAACCGTGTGAGACACCGTGTCAAAAGCGGTGCTGAGATCGAGTAAAATTAGGGCAACTGTGTCCCCATGGTCCAGACGATGTCTCAGCGATTCGGTAACTCCAAGTAAGGTAGATTTGGTCGAGAAACCTGCTCTGAAACCTGACTGGGAGGGGTGAAGTAGATTGTGAGACTCGACAAAGGAGGTCAGCTGGACATTAACGTGTTTTTCTAGGATCTTAGAAAGCGCTGGAAGCAACGAGATGGGACGATAATTGGATGGCATGGTGGGATCCGCCTTAGGTTTCTTTAAAAGAGGGAGCACCATGGCATGTTTCTATTCCGGGGGGACAAAGCCTTCCTATCAAGAGGCGTTAAGGAGGTCCATGATCAACAGGAGCGAGGGGGGCTCAAGATGTTTCAGCACTGAAATAGGGAGAAGGTCACCAGGGGAGCCTGATTTGATGCTAGCCAGGAGACGGTTAAAAGTACTAAATTCCAGGAGGGACCATGTTTCCAACCTGGTGATGGCTTTTACATTATTATGGATTAGAGGCAGCCCAGTACTGGCAGACATCAGGGTGGTGTTGGTAGTGTGTGGGGTATTTAACAAATTATCATTGGCCAGTGCAGAATATATTTTTTACACTTTTTCCACAAAGAAGAGAGCGAGATTCTCACATTGCATTCCGGTAAGGGTGCCAGGGATAGTTTTAGTGTTAGAACCAGATAATTCTTTAACAATCTTAAAAGAGTTTTGGGGCAGTGCTGAGCTAAGGAGATTTTTAGAGAAACAAACTCAGCACAAGCCGTTTTACATAAAGTGTGATAATCACTTAAGGCCTTTTTGTAGGCTCTCTTAGCATCTGTCTCATAGTTTTTCTCCACTGCCTTTCCAAAGCTTTACATTTGGATTTCTCAACCATGAGCTTCTCCGTGAACCAAGGAGAAGGTGGCCGACGATGGCCTAAAAATTTGTTAGAAAGAGGAAGGCAGGTGTCTACTGCCTGGGAGATCCAGCTATGGATGGAGTTTAGGTCACAAGTAGCAGGCTTTATATCTGGTCTGGAGTCATCTAAAAGATTGCTTAGATCTCCCACATTGAGCTTCGCCCAGTGTTGAACTTTGTGTTTAGATCCAGAAAACCCGCTGGTGGGCCTGCTGCAACTTTCAGCAGAAGGGTGACCGCAAAATGATCGGACCAGCACAGGGGAAGAGCAGGGGGACAGATCAGCTCTGGCAGATTGGAAAAAATAGGGTCAAGCAAGTGGCCCGCTACATGTGTGGGACCTGAATTACATAGATGAATATTCATTGCTTCCAGGTCAGCAATGAAGGCTGCGCTATTGGTACACGCAGGATCATCTAAATGAAGATTCAGGTTGCCCAAGATGAAGAAGTTGGTGGCGTTCAGAGCATAGGAGATAATAGTGTCGGGGAAGGACAGAGACCAAGGACCAGTTGGGCCAGGAGGGTGGTACACAAGGGCACTGATGACTTAAGCCCCTGGTTTCTGTTGGTGGAGATACGTAAGCCCACAATCAGGTGCAAATCTACACTTGGAAATGGTGAATAGCAAAAAAGTGTAGACTTACACGTAGATGTAGGAGTAACTTTACATGTGAGAAAATCTACTCCTGCAAATTTACCTTTTCGAATATGCCCCAATGTGATCATGAGTGTAGTAATCAATATATTTTTCATTTAATTTGTGTTCCTTTGTGCATGGCAAAGTCTGTTTCTAATTACAAGTTGATGTTCCCCATCCTGCGGTGTTTAACTCTTGCTAGTGGTTGCAGGTGGTGGGCAACAACACTTATTTTTGGGACCAGGGCTTATTTTTCTCCATCAGATTTTGGCCCAGAGAAAGGGAGAGAACTGCACAAAAGGGAGAAAGAAGGAGGGAGAAAACTATAGGGAAACAGTGAAAAAGGGAGAAAAAGGGAGTGATATGAGTGGCTGAAAGCGATAGGAAATGTAGAGTGGTGAAAAAAAGGAGTAGGAGGTGGAATCTAGACTTTTGCTAGAGGGATTGGACTTTACCCCTAAATTGTAATCATGCCCTAAGTAGCAGTTTGTTCAAGGTGAAGCAAGGACACATAAAACATAGGGAAAGTAAAAAGCAACAAGTTCCTTCAAAGAGTTGGACTCCAATGTACATCCCATCTGATGTCAAGCTCAGCACCATTCAAGGACAGGCAGCATGCATGTTGTAGCTGGGTGACAATAGAGGTAGAGCGTGAGGGAGGGTAGATGGTTGGATGATTGGGCCTGGTCTCTGTTGAAGGAGGAATGGAGATAGAACCATGGTAGATTGTGGCTTCTCAGGCCCCCAGCAGGCCAGTTTCAAGTATTTTCTGGCATTTCTGTGGATTGTTTATGACCACAAAGGCAAATAAAGGGTATTCCATAGTTAGGTGTCTTGTGGCCTGCCCACCACATTACCTACATTTGAACCTTTCTATTAAATCTGGCACGGTATACTCATTGTCAAATCCAAAGCTCATATTTGAATTCTGCTTAGGCAATTTCTGTTTGTGACTGGAGGCTGAATGTGTATGTGAGTGTAATTGTGTGTGTGTTTGTGTGTGTAGGAGTGTGTGCTTGAGAGTGTGCAAGTGTGCTGGTGTGCATGTGCATGCACACTTGCACATGTGGACTTGTCGTGGTGATGAGATGCAACATGGTAGGTGGGAAACAGAAGGCATCATTTTGAGTCAAAAGGACAATGTAAGCAACCAATTAAAAAACTTTTGGCGGGATGAAAGCTCATACAGTGATTACAGCATGTCTTAAAGCCAGCACATGCGCACTGCCTAGGTGCGACCTAAAAAATGTTAAATAAACAGGCAAGTATTTATTTAAAGGTTAATTGGTGTTAAAGAAATTAAGTAACTAGGGAGTCCTGCACTGCTTCACTTTAGGAACACCTTCAAGATATCTTGCAGCAAAAATGTAAAAAGATGATAAATTCAAAAAGTGTATTTCATTAACATGCAGAACTGTTTCACTTTAGTACATCAGATTATATCAGTGCACTGAGGATTTTTTTCAGTGATAGTTTTCAAACATGAATTCCCCCCCCCTACACACCCCGACAACAATGCCAATAGTGAAATAAGAGGCAAACCTGATGTTATTTGCCCTCTTTGGGCTGCCGAGGTTATTAATATACATGAACAACATTATACTTTATTAAATCAAACACAGGAAAAGATTTTGTACCGCACTCATCCTGAAGTCATGTGTTACGAGGCCCTCGTATATGATAATATAGAAAAAGGAGGGAAAGTGAAATAAAATAACTACCTAGGATCACACAATTTGGTAATGTGGGGAAGCTGGGATTAATATCAGATTTTCTGGCTTCTCATTGTGCCACTAGATGTATATGCTTCACTTCCTCTACACCCACATTACCACAACCCCCCCATAAGTGCGGCCCTCATTCACATCACAGACCAAACCATTTGGCCCCTGGGATAATGTTTGCGAATACCCATGATGTAGTAGTTGTGGTTTTCTGTAAGTTCAGAGTTGCTACCCATTGTCAAAGATCCAGCTCCCTGGCATCAAAATGGGTACTCTGGGTGGCCCTATTCTAGATTTATCTAATTCTTCTCCTCTCATACATGCTCTTTCTCTGCAAGAAATAGCTTTGATTCACAAGGTGCCTTATTATGTAGAGATCAAAAGTGTCTATGGTAGAATTGACAAAGGATTGGTCAGACTAAATGTGCCTACACCTTGTCTCCCCACTGCCCAATGCTTTATTCCCTACCTTGTAAAACTTTTTCCGTACCCACAACTGCTTCTTTTCCCAACTTTGTCCTCTCCACAGCCATTTCAGAAGAAGCGTCATTGAGATGAACAGGAATTTAGGGACTTCAACATTTTATAAGGCTCAGCAAGTAACATTTGTGACATACATCTTCAGTACTCTGAAGGTTATCATTTAGAATCCCACATGGCCAACTCAGCCTTCTGTCCCCTGTAAATTGGTTATCATTAAATTGGGTAATAGTGGTGAAAATCTCCACAGACACTCTCAAAAGTTTACGCTTTAAATTCAGCCCAGAAGTCTTTTGAGGGGGTGTAGACTCGTATGTCTAAATCTAGGCAGAGAACTCTGCATGGAAATGGTGAATTCCATCAATCAGGAGATCTCCACCTAGCCATAGCTGAAGAGCTCCACATGTGGAGATCTCTGCATGTATACTTACCTTTGTGAATTGGGGCCCATGCTTTAAATAAGCCAGTGCAGTATTTGATTAAGGTAGTCATACCAGAGAAATTCTGAAAACTTAAGATTTCATAGTATATGTAAGTATGCTTCAAGTTGACAGCAAACCATACATCACCTCTAGACAGTGCTGGTAGCTACTTCTCTGGTCCCAGTGGTAATTCCTCATTCTTAGTTCTCTAGACAGTGCTGCTAGCTGCTTCTCTGGTCCCATTGGTAATTCTTCATTCTAAGTCCTCCAGTGAGAGGTGCTAGCTGCTGCTCTGTTCCCAGTGGTAATTCCTCATTCTTAGTCCTCTAGATAGTGCTGCAGCTGCTTCTCTGGTCCCAGTGGTAATTCCTCATTCTTAGTAGTCTAGGCAGTGATGCTAGCTGCTTCTCTGGTCCTGTTGGTAAGTCCTCATTCTAAGGGGCCGATTCCGATCTCGGCCGGTAGGGCACCGAATCGGATTCGGCTTTACCGGATCCGATTCGGACGCCCTGTTTCAGACCGATCTGAACACCCGTCCGCGCGAGCAAGTACGATGCGAGCATACGCGAAATCCCCGACCGACTCGTTCCCGGCTCCGAACCGCTCCGACCGACTCGTACGGACTCGACTCGCACCACGCAATGGAGACGTTCCCCGACAGGGTAAGTACGATGCGCGCCTCGAACAGTCCGACCGACTCGCGCCGTCCGGCTCAAAAGAGCCGTCGGAGCCAGACTTCGGGGGTTTGTGTCGGACCCCCCTGTACGCGTAGCCGCGTGAGTCGCCCCTATGGGTCCCCCCTACACATGCTGTACGGCGCGAGTCACACTGACGCATACCCGCTGTAGGGGGCGCCCTTGTTCGCGACGCACCCATTGAGTCAATGGGAGCCCGTGTACGCGTCGTACGACCGGCTCCCATTGACTTCAATGGGAGTCCGACCGAATCGAGTCCGATAGCATGCGTCCGCATCGTACTCGTTCGGTCGGACTGCTAGAGTTCGGTTCGGTCGGATATCTCTCCGAATCCGACTCGGTCGGAGAGATTTCCGCCCCGAATCGGAATCGGCCCCTTAGTCTTCTATACTATGCTGCTAGCTGCTTCTCTGGTCCCGTCAGTAATTCCTCATTCTAAGTGCTTTAGGCAGTATTGCTAGCTGTTTCTCTAGTGCCAGTGGTAATTCCTTATTCTAAATCCTCTAGACAGTGCTGCTAGCTGCTACTCTGGTCCCACCGGTAACTCCACCTTCTAAGTCCTCTAGGCAGTGCTGCTAGCTTCTTCTCTGATCTCAGTGGTAAATCCTCACTCTAACACCTCTAGACAGTGCTGTTAGCTGCTACTCTGGCCCTGTTGGTAATTCCTCATTCTAAGTCTTCTAAGCAGTGCTGCAGCTGTGTCTCTGGTCCCAGTGGCAATTCCTCATTCTTAGCCTTCTAGGCCGTGCTGCTAGCTGCTTCTCTAGTCCAAGTGGTAATTCCTCAATCTTAGTTCTGTAGACAGTGCTGCTGGCTGCTTCTCTGGACCTGTTGGTAATTCCTCATTCTAAGTCCTCTAGGCAGTGGTGCTAGCTGCTTATCTGGTCCAAGTGGTAATTCCACAATCTTAGTTTGCTAGACAGTGCTGTTAGCTGCTTCTCTGGTCCTGTCTGTAATTCCTCATTCTAAGTCCTCTAGGCAGTAGTGCTAGCTGCTTCTCTGGTCCCATTGGAAATTCCTCATTCTTAGTCCTCTATACAATACGGCTAGCTGCTTGTCTGGTCCCGTCACTAACTCCTCCATTCTTAATCCTCTGGGCAGTGCTGCAGCTGTGTCTCTCTTCCCAATGGGAATTCTTCATTCTAATTCCTCCAAACAGTGCTGCTTGCTGCTTCTCTGGTCTCATCTTCAATTCCCCCATTCTAAGTCCTCTAGACAGTGCTACTAGCTGCTTCTCTGGACCCAGTGGTAATTCCTCATTTTAAGTTCCTCAGACAGTGCTGCTAGCTGCTTCTCTGGTCCCGTCAATAATTCCCACATAATAA
Organism: Calotriton arnoldi; assembly: GCA_963921515.1. Taxonomy (NCBI): domain Eukaryota; kingdom Metazoa; phylum Chordata; class Amphibia; order Caudata; family Salamandridae; genus Calotriton; species Calotriton arnoldi. Next base: position 1,327,038 of record CAWUFW010003555.1, on the reverse strand, counting down.
GTCCTCTGGGCAGTGCTGCAGCTGTGTCTCTGTTCCCAATGGTAATTTCTCATTCTTAGTCCTCTAGGCAGTGCTGCTAGCTGCTTCTCTGGTCCCATCGAAAATACCTCATTCTACTCAAACTAATAAACCCCATTGCCCTTACTGCAATATGCCATCAAAATATAGCAAAAATTACAAATATTACAAAAAACAATAGCTCTAGCTAAACACTTATAAGGTCCCAAAGGCAAGACCTATTGGCTATGCCATTGCTAGTTTAAGGGTTAGTGCTGAGTCGAGTTAACAGCAGATCAGTCCTGCATTGGAAACAGGGGGCTGCACTTAAAGTCAGGAGGGCTGCATGTGGCCCCTGGGCCGTACTTTGAGAATCAGTTTACTACATTAACCATATAAGTTATATTCATTTGAAACAGCATCTCCTTCAATATGCTTGTTTCACTGTTATGGTTGTCAGAGGATGCCTGGAAGTATTTGCAAGGAAGAAATGCCATCTAAACCAGAAACACAGTCCGTCTGATGAATTCTTTTAAACAACCATTGACAAATCCAGTAGGTCTTACCTTTGGCACCTGTTAGCTTTGCAAGTGTTTTTTGCAAATGTTTTTGCTCTGCTGTACAGTTTCCCAGTTACTGCATGGCATGGCTAAAACAAAAAATGAAAAAAGGTTTTACCCCACCATTTTGTAGGTGCGCGCACCACGCATGCATGTCTACAAAAGGAAGCAAGTGGGTTTGTTCTTACTTTTATATTCACCGATTTGAACACGGAGTGAGGAAGCAACATAGAGGGAATGGTGGGGGAGAAGCCATAGGCGAGAGACAGCAAGGTAGCGAAGGAAAAGGAGAAGCACACAGGTGGAAGCTCAACAGAGGGTGAGAAGTACATGAGGGACAGCGCAACATGGTCTGGGCAGGGGAGAAGCACATGGTGATAGAAAGCAACATGGAGTGCAGCCAAGAGAGAGAAGTACACCCGGGAGACAGCTGGAAAATATATGCACTGTCATGAAGTGCTTAATCCAAAAGAAATAAAATAGTGCTTGAAAAGCAAGCACAAATAATGCACCCCTGCTCCATGGGAGGGACAAACATAAGAAGGAAAGTCAACGCAAGCTAAAAATGAAAAGCAATCAAATGAGACTACCAGTAAAGCCAACCAGTGGTTAGGAATGGGCGGGCTTTAAGACCACTGTAGGTTGACAATAAGTCTTTTCGCCAACAGGCCTAAAAAGGTGTGTGGAGGTTAGTGTCTGCAGCATTGTAAAGGAATTGTTGAGTAAGGCATTTAAAGTGCAGTTACTAAGGAATCTAAGCACAGCGGTTGTAAATGTAATGAGTTGATTTCATTGAGGTCAAACAAGGAATCAAATATTTTCCAGTAGTTTCACAAGACAATGTAATGGTTTAGTTGCTTTTATTCTCTTTAAATGCCCAAGGCCACTGAATTGTGCTAAAGGCAATTGTTGGACCTGGCCCTTTTTGCAGGGTTATCCCCATAACTTTTTGCCTTTTTCCTCCTATTTTTTCTGACCTATTTTTGTTGGCTTTAGGACTCTGGGCACTTTACCACTGCTAACTAGTGCTAAAGTGCATGTGCTCTCTGTCTAAATTGTATTGGTAATTGGTTTATCCATGATTAGCATATTTGATTTACCAGTAAGCCCCTAGTATAGTGCACCAGGTGTGTCCAGAGCCTGTAAATCAAATGTTATTAGTGGGGCAACAGCACTGATAGTGCCACCCACCTGAGTAGGCCTGCAACCATGTCTCAGACCTGCCCCTGCAGTGTCTGTGTTGGCAGTTTTAAGATGCCATGTCGACCTGGCAAGTGCACCCACTTTCCAGGCCCAAACCTTCTCTTTTACTACATGTAAGCCCCCATAAGGTAGGCCCAAGATAGCCCCCTGGGCAGGAGTTCAGTATATATAAAAGGTAGGTGTGTTTTACAAGTCCTGATAGTGAAAAACTGCTAATTTCATTTTTCACTATAGCAAAGAATATCTCTCCCATTGGTTATCATTGGAGCTGCCTTGTAATCTCTTACAAGTGTAACTTCCAATTGCTTGTTTGAAAATGCCACTTTTGTAAAGGGGGCATTTTCTTGCTTTACCATTCTGTACCCCTGCCTGTCTGTGGAATCCATGTCTGAGGGAGGGTGACAATTGGCTCTTTGTGCATTCACTCTAGACAGTCACAAAAAGGGAGCTGAGTGTGCCCTGCATATCCTGATGGCCCATCACCAGGCTGATGGGTATTCCTGAGCTACATTGGTGGGAGGAGTTGTCACTGACACCTGAATAGGGCTTTGCCTGTCCTCAAACAAAGCTGTCTCCACCCCCATGTAGTGTGTCTGGAGCCAGGCCAGAGAAAGGCAGGGTCTTGTACACTACAAAGACTTTCCTTTGAAGTTTGCCTACTTCAAAGGTAGAGACTGGTTTAGGTACTGGAGCTGTGACACCATAACTTCAGAACACTTCTGGACTAAGAGCACATTCTGCCAAGAAGAAGAGCTGGAGAAGCTGTCAGGGGGGACTACCACTTCGCTGTGTGCTTTGCTGTGAGGATTACGACCCTCTGTGCGGCAATATACAAGTGAGTATTTTTCTTACCATATACCCATTGCCAGGACTGCCCACATATGGGCTGAATCCTGGCAATGGATATGTGGTATTTTTCCACATATATCATGCATATGTGTGCATTCGACGCATATGCAATCAAAATGCACACACACGCTTCGATATATTTGGAAAAATCACTCCCCACCGTTGCAAGATCCACACCTCCACATCGCCAGCCCCATGATCAACTCGTAACATGGTAGTCTTTGGACCACCAGCATGTGGGCTGCTGGTGGGGGCGGACACGGTTCTACGGCGGTCAGACCACCAAACTCTAAATAAAGCCCTTTATGTTTTTTCTGAACATGTATGTCAGTTGCATTAGGGATGGCATACTCTATGTAGTACTTGGCATAGGGGCATGCAAGTGCACAAGTAACTTAGTGAACTGAAAAGGACATCTCTCATCTTTTAAGCAAAAACCAGCCTGCTTTAAAACACACCTACAGCATCTCTCACATGTGACTTGTGCTTAATGAAACTGGGATTTAAGACTTGACAAACAGCTTTTACATGGCAAATCAAGCTACAAGTGAAAGTGCACATACAGGACCTGTAATACCAAGCATCATCCATGTTTGAAAGAGTATTTCTCTACATGAATGAGAAGGTTGTGTCAGTACTTGCCAACATATGTGAGAATTTGTAGGAGTACACCTGTAGCAGTGCCATGACACCTTTAAGTAAATGTGCCGGTATGTGACTGTCTATTTTACAATCTCTATGACTCTCTAACTATCTATGTAAGTGGCAATACACAATCACCTCAGTGCCTGTGTTAAAGAAAAGAGAGCAATATAGATGTGACTACAACTATGTTTGAATCTGCTGCATGCACAAGTAGTTTCTGGGTAAGTGACTGAATGTATATGTGCTTCTGTAGCTGTCTGACAAAGCAGTATAACAGAACTACAACACCCAGAATTCAAAGAAAAACACTCTTTGAGAACAGCACATAATACATCTTCTAATGCCTTGCTAACAAAAAGTTTAACTCTTAATCTATAGGGTTTTTTACTACCAATTACACCATGTAGTAAGCAGCAAATGTACAGCATACTAATTCAAAGCAACAGATTGTGATCCAAGTTCTCCCACACCTAGTCTGCAAGTCAGACAAACTCCCACATCCTCATACACTCATAGTGTCTTACTCACCTGTTATTAAACATGCGAAGCTACTCACAAAACTTCTCATACATTACCTCATACAGTTCCTATATTTTCTCAAAAATATCTGATACTGAGAAGTGTAGTTTAGCGCTTTATGTTTTGTTACAGTATCTTGATAATTTCCGTAGGAGTGCATTATAAGCATGAGTAGCCTGCACTCACGTACATTTTGTATGACTAATTTGGGACCAAAAGGGTTTATGCTCAAGATGTCGTAGACTTTTTCATCTTACAATGTATTTCATGTGTATTAGTAATGTAACTGACAACTTCGGACTTCACATTAACACCCAAGAATAATCTATCATTAAATGTGTTTGTGAAATAGTTTATAATATCATTGTCAAAACTGTGTAGTAGAAATTGGGTATTCATGACATTGTGGATGGTAATATAACATGTTTTATGGGTCACAGAGAAGCTGCATTGAAATTTGTGTGATGCTAATTTAGCCAAAACAGTAGGCCCGAATTGTATTTCGGACTCGTTTCCCTGATGAGCATTTAACGTTATTTTGCTTGTACTGTGAAATGTTGCATGTAATTGTGTTCCCACTGCAGGTGGACAAGAAATCATTAATTTAGAGAAGGGCTCCTTGTTCAGTTGATAGTTAGGCCTGGGAAGGAATGTGATAACAAACACGTAATGAATTCTCATGGGAGACGGAGATGGCACCAAGGACCTGAGGAGTGTTTACAGTGTGAAGCAGAAGGTGGAGAAAGGAGTCGATGAAAGCTGCTGGGATAATGGAAAATTACTTCACGGCTTGGGAGGTGCCAGTATTGGAAGACTGCTTTATACTAATGAAGTTAGGGAAAGCTGACACTCTTCTTGTGGACTTTCCAAGGTACAGACCTTTCCTGGTGATTGTTGCATTAGGCTACATGACCACTGTTAGAATTTCCCTTAAGAGGGCTCTGCCGACTGACACCTTTTAAGCTTCCCTTGAACTTGCTTAGTTTAGGATTCCCCTCTTGGCAGTGCAGGATAGTTAGGGTATGTAGGGAATATTTCTTCCAAAGACAATCTAACTTACATTTTTGCATTTTAATAACCTATGTAGCCATAACAGAACTAGTAGTTTTTCTTTTGTTATGTAGGGTGAATCGTTTTCAGAAATTTGGCTTCATTCTATTTTCTCTGTACTACACTATTATGCTTAGACTGATATATTTGAATCTGTTTCAAAATTTACAATAAATTGACTAATGACTATCTAGTTGTGTACCTGAGATCCTGATAAGTTTCTGTTTCTGAGTTGATGAATTGAGGAGTTCCTTACCTCTCATGCTGCTTAACAAGAACCATTGACCAAAAGTTGAGGAGACACGTTTCCGCACTAGCACTCTTTTATAACATTCTCACATACACATATACCTTTTCAATCATTTATTTTTTAAATAAATGTAATTCACATACCTGAAAATTGAGTTTGTTGATCCAATATTATTTTTTGGTCTTATCAGATAGATACTATAGTGTCAGGAAATGTAAAAAAACTTAGATAAGAATGACTCACCACTCACAAACAAAGCAACCATTAATGACAGCATTTTCAAATTTGCACCCTCTGATAGTGCGGAAGGCAGCAAATAAAAACATCTTTCATTTTTTGTTGTGTCACTCCATTCCTGAATGTTTAACTCTTTCATGCACTTTTATTAAGACGCCCAATATGTGTGGGTGTTTTGCACACTTCTGACATTGGGCTTTACTTGGGCCACATTTGGGTGTTATTTGTGCTACATTTGGGCTCTTTTCTCTCTGGTGGCCATTTTGGGAGACTTATTTGTTATGAAGCTCTCTAATCTCCTCATTTACTGCAGTATCCTCAGTAGAAAATGCTTTCAGTTTTCCACTTCGATTTCATCAAGATGATGGTCAGATGTGCCTCACCTTTAGCATAAATTCAGAATGTTAGCACTCTAGTTGCCCATCAGACTACTGTAGTAAACTGCAAATCACCAGGGAGTTAACTGGAAGTCTGCTGCTGGTGTTAAAAGTGCATGTTTCAGTCTCATTGTCAGAATGTTTTAATGAAATAGAAGAGGAAGATATTTGAGAACTCACTTAAAACGTGTCCTAATTTTTCTTTCTACAGCACTAACCATAATTTCTATGGCAAAATGAAACCCCTCATTTTGTTCCTTTCTAAATTAAATGTTTTAAGTATTACCAGTTTGATTCAATCAAGATGGCTTCAGGTGTGCTATAATTTTGTCATAAGTAAGACTATTAGCGCTCTAGCTGTTCTTTATGATAATCTGGGAGCTGCAGTAGAAGACAAGGGAATCAAGTAGCTGGACAATCATGTTGAAGTACAACAGGAAGATATTTAAGATCTCACTTAAAACTTGTCCTAATTTTTCTTTCTACAGCACTAACCACAATGAACCCCCTTATTGTGTTTCTTTCTAAATTAAATGTTTTAAGTTTTACCAGTTTGATTCGATCAAGATGGGTTCAGGTGTGCCATACTTTTGTCATAAGTAAGACTGTTAATACTCTAGTTGTTCTTTAGAACACTATGGGATAATAAGGTATGATAAGATTAATTATCTTACCAGAAAGATCTTTTTTTTCTTTAGTAAAAAAACATGAAATGTAGTCTCTGGCTATTGAGAAGTGCTTGCTCTTATGTCTTGGAACAAGCATCACACTGTTTAAGACTGCCAAGGTAAAACAGTGACCACTGATATCATCATCATCAATCTCCTTTATTCGGATATACAAAATATCCATAAAAGTACAAAGCAAAATACCAGCATACATTAATATATTCAAATTTAAAACAACAATAAATACCTAATTTGATACAATAAAATACAATAATATCATATACACTGTTCGAAAATGAGACGACACTGCAAAGATAGGATATTACATAAAAATATAGCAACATGATAAGTAAAGTGCATGTTTTATAACAGATATCAGTCATTAGAATACGTTCTACATTAACCGTAATCCAAATTTAAATACTAATCCAAAAGGGAGAACAGTAATAAAAAATACACTCGAGTTTTGCTTAAATAATGTCCATAGAGGCACGTGAGCGGACAGACATTTTCAAAAATGTGCTTACACGAAAAATTAAATTTTCCCCATCAAGTTTAAGAATAACACTATAGGCTTCTCTGAAATCATCAATACCCAGGGCTTTAAAATAAGGGATCAATAATTGCATACTGTATTTTCGGTAGTAGTTACAAAAGAATATAAAATGTAACATCGATTGATTTCCATGGTTGCCACAATAACATGGCGTTTGCTCAAGGTTTATATTAAAGCCTAAAGGGAAGCACAATAAGTATTTTAGGGTGCCTGATCTAAGGCGAAAGAGCAAACTACGATCCCAGCGGTTAATAGCTTCTGAAAGATAACCCGCTGGCAAATATGGGCGGGTGACATCACCCTCTACCGTGGATATATAACGAAATACTGTAGATTTCGAGAATTCTCGCTCATACCTAATACCTTCATAATGTTTATACAGAGCCTTCTGAATAATCTTTTTATTGATGCCTTCCAAATGATTTGGATTTATAAAAATATGTGCGAGATTTATACTAGTCAAGCTAGTCCTAACAGCAGCCAACCATGGTATATCAATGCCCTTATCACAGTTAAGGCAGTCAGTTATAATTTCTCTGCTCAGTGCTGCCGCTGGATTTTGCCATACTTTTAACCAAAATACGGCAGGGCGAGACCTAATATAATCTTCCACATATAGCAAATTCAACTCTCTGTGACAGATATAAGATGATGAAGAGATCGGTGCCCCCAGTACTCTCCGGCAGAATCTATTTTCCTCGATCTGGGTGCTATTACTATTTGTATGACCCCATATCTCTGCCCCATATGTTACTATGGGTAGACACTGAGTTTTATAAATATTCAGTAAAGATAGCACTACCTCAGATCTTCTAGGCTGGGGAAAACTCAAAACTGAGTTAACCGATTTTGAGAATTTACTTCTGCCATATGCAGAATGGGCCGCCCAGGAACCGTTATCAGAGAATACTAGACCCAAATAGGGGAAAGTGCAAGTGCTTATCAATTTTTCAGGACCTAAATTAATAACTTTAATAGAATATTTTTTGGGGCCACAACACATTAAAAAGATTTTTTAAATTAGTGCAAAGATCTAATCCGTTCATAAAATCATCAAAACCCCTAACTAAAATGCGGAGAGAGTTCGAGGTGCGGCCCATTAAAACCGCGTCATCCGCATACAATAGAGCAGGGAGTTTATTACCATTGATCATTGGGACGTCTGTATTCAAAGTTAATAATGTATTATGCAACTCATTGATATATAAAATAAATAGGAGAGGGGCCAGTACACACCCCTGCCTGACCCCTCTACCAATGGATATACCCCCTGATACCTCCCCAGCCATACTAATCCTAACCCTTGCCCTTAAATCCCTATGTAAATACGATAAAAAGTGCACTAAATCCTCATCCAACCCGTATCTTAAAAGGCATGCCCACAAACGCGATCTATTAACAAAATCAAAGGCGGATGTCAAATCCATAAAAGCCAGGTAGATTGGGGATTGCCGGGCTATTGTATATTTACCTATAATTAGATTGAGATTAAGGCATTGTTCCACAGTTCCCAGATTACTTCTGAAACCTAACTGGCATTTGTTTAAAATACTTCCTTCCTCCGCCCAGGACCTGATTTTGTTGAATAATACCCTGCCAAGTATCTTAAGAGTATTATCGATCAGGGAGATCGGTCTGTAGCAGCTCGGGTTGGATCTATCCCCCTTTTTAAATATTGGAACGATTATACTGGAGGCCCATGTTTCAGGAATATGGGAGTTTGTTAAGTTATTAAAAACGTTCAGAAGAAGAGGTGCCCAAAACTCTGTATTATACTTTATAAGGTCAATCGGTAGACCATCCGGGCCAGGGGCCTTATTCCCTAAACTCTGATCAATGGCATCCTCGACTTCAGTCAACGTTATATGTATTCTTGACACAGGATAGATGTCACTATAGTCCCCATTGTCAGGCGGAGCTGTATATATTTTAGAAAATGCGCTTCCCAAGTTTCAGCAGATATGTTACAACTTATCGGGGTAATTGAAAGGGCCCGGGTTCTCATGTTTTTAACCACAGCCCAAAAACCCTTTGAATTATTGAGCCTTGCAGCACATGCCAAGTTGTCCCACTGTTCTTTTAGGATTTCATCTTTTCTCTCCTTGACCACCTTTTTATATTGGCCCCTCAACAATCTTATATGGTTAACATCCCTTGGTGCCTCATTCATAGCTGCCCGAAGCTCTCTATTTGCTTGTGAGCATGTGGTATTGAACCATTTCTTTTTACTGTTTGACACGGGTCTTGAAATTATTTGTTTAACACCTGCGCATAAATCGGTAAATGCGGTGACTACCTCGGGGTTAGGGTCAATTAACGACAGGCACTGATATGATATTAGATTAGATTCTACTGGTTATCTGCACTCTAATCTCATCTTCCTAGAGTTAAAGCAAATTGATAAGGTTTGATGCTGAAAATAGATACCCATCTAGTGGTTGTAGCCCTGCTTGCCCTAATTGTAGGATCCTGGGCAAATACTGCATTTAACTGAGCCTCCTGTTTTTTGGGTCCTTGTTATATACACGAGCGCAGGATGTACGCTATACAAAGACCGCTTGTGTTTAATCTAATTGCCTATAATGTTGCGCTATCTATAGTAAGGATCTACGCTACATATAGGCTCCATGTGATCCTTGACAAGTCTCATAGTTGATTAACAGCATTTTCATCAGGGGGGGTGGGAATGCTTCCCAGTTCATGTTTAAAAACTTTCACGTTTAATAAATACATCCTGATGTGGTGGTTTAATTTGATGTGCTAAAGGAAAATGCTTTGACATGTTAAAAATAAACTTTTTTGAATTGTCAAGACACCATATCATATTCTAACATGATTTTTGTTGCATGATATACATGGCAAATATTTTCATGGCTCGGTCTGACTAGGCTTGCCTACCTCTATTGTATGTATATCGCTCAGTAAGTTACCGCTTTTAACACAGAGATCCTTTTGCTGTTTGAAGCTAATATGTCACAGTCCTTCAAATATAGCACAGTGAGGTATGATCCAGCATCAAGAAACTGCATGGCCCCTGGATCTCAGGGCACCACGGGGACTATTGTTACGCAACTGCAAGTGCTCTCAACATATAATGCCTACCAGTTTGCATGATAAATGACTCCTACAAATTGTAGCCCTCATTTTGCACATACATAGTAGTGCTTTAATTTGCAATTGGCATTTATATAACCATCGCTCTATGCACTCTCCTAAGAGGCCAAGGATTGGATGTGTATTTAGTCTGAACACCTTAATGATCCAGTGGCAGGTACTGTGAGAAAGCAGTACTGCCTTCAGCCTCTGGACTCTCAATCGTGCCCATCATAAATGTCTACTCGCAATCTAAACTTACCTAGACCTGCAGGTGACTCATTTCACAATTTGTTCTATATTTGTTTGTTTTATGAAAATAAAACTAGAGAAACACATCATCTGGAAAAAGGAACTACTCTTAGGGAACCCTGCATGAAGTAAAACACATGAAATGTAATCATGGACTACTTTACTGATATGGATTACCTTAGGGTGGTTACAGTCATTGCTGAGAAATGAAAGTTAAGAGCATGAATAATTAAAGCCCTGGGTGGGTGATAGGTGTAAAGGAGTCTCATAAGATCGCCCAGGCCAATGGTGGTACGGGAGTGGGACAGCACTAATGAAGGAGAATTGAGTGGGATGGAACAAGAAGAGTGATGTCAGAATCAGCAGAGTTGTGGGAGTGTCAGTGTTGAAAGTGTTGCCGAAAGTTCTGGAAAAATTGTTAATTTTCCTTTCTGCTCCAACAGCCTTGCGTTCATTTGTACCCCAAACAAACCATTCTGCTGCTTGCCAAGACTAGGAGCTTTATTATAGTGCTAGCCTCAAAACAATGGAAACTACAATGTCCTCTATAACTTTTAGTGCCAGAGTAAGTAGTAATGGTGAAGGACTTTGGAGGGGAGGGCAGGAAATTGGTCAGAGTAAGTGACTGCCTCTTTTATGGCCTCTTCGGTACATTTTCACTGAAAAGGTGTGGAACTCTTGTCTTACTGCAGCAACCCTCAGTTTTCACACTGTTGCTTCACATTTACATACACTTGTTTTGCACAAAAACTGTTTTTCAAGTTTGTCTGCTGCAATGTTTATTATTATTGTTGTCCCATACTGTCATTGTAAAGGAGTTTTTTAGTTGTTGAATATCTTCAGGCAAGTAGATACTATGTAAGCCGTGCCAAACAAGCTGTGTTGCAATTACTTTAATACAAGGGGATGTTTCTTAATATGTGTATCATTTGGTGGCGATAATTCTGCATGGTTTTTCAGTATTCTTTTATGGAGCCATATTGCTGAAATAGCATTGACGTTCCCATTGATAGACATAAGGTGGTTATAATCTGCTCTTGTAGAGTTAATTCAAGAATGCCAGGTTCAGGTTTGGATCTGTGGTAACAGAACTACTAGTTGAAAAGTCACAGTCGGGACTGGTCTTGAAAATGAGTAGTTATTGACACAGGTGCCCAGTTAACATCCTCCCACCATCTGTATACTGAATAGAATTTAGATTTATCCTTAAAATGTTTTCTGAAGACTATTTTTGCACAAATTGAGAGTTGCGACTTTGGGCTTGTTTTTGGGCTGACAATGGTTTGCGCTGGGCTAAATTTGGGCTTATATTTGAGCGGCTTTGGGCTTGGGACAAGTCTCAAAATCTGGCAACACTGAGTAGAACACACAGGAATCAACTGACAGGCTGCTCCTGTTGGAAATACATGTTTTACAGAGAATCTCAGACTTCATTCACATATGGCTGAGAAAAGTAGTGTGAATTTACAGATAATATGCTCTCAGTTTAGCTTCTGGAGCACCTTCTATAACCTCTATGTGAAAATCATGAGAAAACTGCTTTCTCTCAAACATGATTGATGTACTCCCAGCAGACGACTTTTTCACAGGGTAAAATCACCTTATAAAAACCACAATTCTAAAAACTAGTATGGTACCATCAACAAATGATTTCTCCTTTTTGTGACCCTCAAAACCCGCCATTCACTAAAATGCATTTCAATGGGGTGCTATCATGTATATTGGTTCCAAGTTGCCTGCCAGCACTTTCTGGTTGAAGTGCTGACAGCCAATCAGATCTCACCATGAGATCTCTGCTGAGGCCATGCAAGATATCCTTATTTGCGTTTCCTTAAATTACTACTACTGAATGGATTTACACCAAATAACTGAGCAGGTGCTCAGGTGGTGTTGAGCTGGTGCTTAGGTGGTGCTGAGTGATGTTGAATTTGTGCTGTGCTGAGGTGATGCTGACCTGATGCTGAGGTGGTGCTTCGCTAATACTGAAGTACTGCTGTATTGGAGCTGAATTGCTACTGAGGTGGGGTTACACTGGTGCTAAGGTGGGGCTGCACTGGTGATGAGGTGGGGCTGCACTGGTGGTGATGCATTGATGCGGAGGTGGTGCTGTGATGATACTGAGATGGTGCTGTGCTGATGTTGAGGTCCTGCTGTGCTGGTGCTGGGGTGGTGCTGTGCTGGTGCTGAGGTGGTGCTGTGCTAATACTGAGTTTTTGCTGCACTGGTGATGGTGCACTGATGAGGAAGTGGTGCTGTCATGATGCTGGGATGGTGCTGTCATGATGCTGGGATGGTGCTGTCTTGATGCTGAGGTGGTGCTCCTGTGGTGCTGTGCTGATGCAGAGGTAGTGCTGCACTGATGCTGAGGTGGTTCTGTGCTGGTGCTGAGGTAGTGCTGCACTGGTGCTGAGGTGGTGCTGACTGATACTGAGGTGGTTCTGACTGATGCTTTGATGGTGCTCAGGTGATGCTGTGCTGGTGCTCAGTTGGTGCTGAGTGATGCTGAGTTGGTGCTGGGCTGGTGCTGAGGTGATGCTGCACCTTTGCTGAGGTGGTACTGCGCTAATGCTGAAGTGGTGCTGCGTTGGTGCTGCATTGTTACTGAGGTGTTGCTGCACTGGTGCTGAGGTGGTACTGCGCTCATGCTGTGGTGGTACTGCACTGGTGGTGAGTTGGTGCTGCGCTGATGGTGGTGGTGCACTGATGTTGACGTGGTGCTGTGCTGATGCTGAGGGGGTGCTGTGGTGGTGTTGAGTGATGCTGAGGAGATGCTGCACTGGTGCTGAGGTGGTGCTGAGTGATGCTGTTATTGCACTGAGTGATACTGTGCTGGTGCTGAACTAATGCTGTGATGGTGGTGCTGCACTGATGCTGAGGTAGTGCAGCGCTGGGGCTGAATGATGCTGAGGTGGTGCTTTGCTGGTGTTGTGGTGATGCTCAGGTGCTGCCGAGTGATTCTCAGGTGGTGCTGGGGTGGTGCTGCAGAATGGTGCTGATTGACACTGACTGGTGCTGACGTGGTGCTGCGCTGATGCTGGAGTGGTGCTGCGATGGTGCTGAGGTGGTGTTGCACTGTCTACTTGCAAGATATATTGTTAAGTAACCTCACTTTACATGCAGAGTTTGGAGAGCACGAGGAGGGATCCCATGATATATATTTTATTTCACCAGCAATTGAACCCTGAAAGAAAGTTTCAAAAGCTGAAACCGCGCAACTTAAAGCTGCTTCCATTTTCATAAAGCGGAGCAATAACAGCATGTTCAGCTCTTTAATCGTATCCACATAATCATTCTGTCAAAAGCACAAAATACATTGGTAGGCTTCGACCTAAAAATGTCCCACCAGACCTTAAAACAGGCCCTCAATTAGCCCAAAAACGTCCCACACACTGACTTGCCAGACCAGCCCTTCTGACGCTGCCAAATTACCCTACAGGCCAGCCGGTCCGGGGGTAACAGTGCGACAAAGTATGAACTTAGACGATTCTGATTCTGGCAAGTGAGGCCAAGAATTTGATTTCGAATCTCATGTGAGACACTGGTCGGTTGTGTCTTATTCTTGACAGAATGTATTGTAGCATCTAGCCTCCAAAAAAACAGCTGAAGTATCCCAAAGTGAGGCGATGTGATGTACTTGCAAAAATTAGATGGGACAACGAGGCCAGGTGTATGGTTTATAACTGGTTTCACCTTGGAGTAATTCTTAGGAAGTGCAAGAAGAAGGCCATTCCAGTATTGTATTGTAGAATTTATATAACGCTTCATACAACATTGTCGGGCATCAAAGTATATTATCTGATGGGTGGTGCCCACATTCGAGTTGACTGAAGTCTCAGATGGTATGGGAGTAAGTGAGTAAGGCTTCCAGGAGGCATAAATAAAGCGACCGTTTCCCTATAGCAACTGCAGGGTGCGGCCATACAGCATCACCACAATTGCTACAAATGGATGAGATGCCAGACTGCAATAAAAGGCCTAAAAAATGTCCTTCTTGTAAAAGTAAAGGACTGGAAAAACGGCAGAATGGCATTTTAATGTGCCTGTGAAAAAGCTTCTATCAGAGATGGGCATACATAGAAAACAAAATTAAAGGAAAATTAATATCTGTGAGGTGTTGATATCTCAGGTCGTCCATTGGCAGATGTGAGTTGTTCTTATTTTACTTATTTTGTGTGTTCATTTGTATACTGTTTGTGTATCCTAAATTGGGCACTCCAACAGAGTTAAAGGATTAACAGATAGGCAGAGGCTGGTTTAGAGAGATCAGAAATACTTTCTGGAGGAAATTGAGTTTAATACAGGCTGACACGGAAGCCTGTATATTCCACATGCTGGAAGGGCCAAGCCAGGTGACCTAGCTCCAAATTGGGGCTTGAAATTCTGCAGTTAGGAGTCCTTAAAAAGGCATTGCGACCTTATTGGTATGTCCGGATATTTCAATGTGTTTTTGCTCATTCCCCAAAGATGTTTGTGAGGCCATTTCTGTAATCATGATTGCGTGGGCCAAAGTTAGTGGCCTTGCAGTAAACCAGGGCATTTGCCTCATTTGCATGGGGGCATGATGCAAATAATGCCCTTGCCCAACTGTATTACTTACTCAGCGCCATGAGGAAAAAGGTCTTGAAAGGTAGGTGAATATGAGCCACCTGGTGGGTGGTGCACAGTCAGTCTTTCCGGTGCCCTCTGTCCCAGGGACCCTTCCAGGACCTACACCAGGGTGGTACTGTTACAAACTCTGCGTACACACAGGGGAACCCCTGGGACCCTTCCAAATGGATGGTGTGGATGACCCTGCATAGACATTGACAGTCACAGTGGCCATATGTCTGCATCAGTACTAGAGTAACCTCTGGCACAGTCTCAGGGGAGTCCCACAATGGCCCATCTCAAAGGGCGGGGACTGCACTTAGACAGAAACACATGGCGCGCCACGTGTGCTGCTACTGTTTCTGCAACGCATTCACTAAACCAGGAAGTAGCTCGTGTGCTGGGAACAGTGGGGCTTATTTACAAGCCCCTTGCGCCGCCTGAACGTCACTTTTTCACATATTAAAAGTGACGCACCGGCGGCGGAAGGGGCTTATAAATAAGCCCCAGTGGTTTCTTTGTATTTCCAAAGCGGCTGACAGCCCAGATGTCTGACGGGCACATCGAATATGTAAGCAGGCTGAAACAAACCAGGGCCGTCCATCCCTTCGGCAGTCCGTGTCCAGGAGGTCAGCGGCACCATGTTGGGCAAGGACGGGCTAGAGGCTAAGCAGGACTTGACTGCCACAGGGGAGCTGTAACTCAGAATTATATGGGCCCAATAGTACGTCCTCGATCGCCTCATTGGGAGTTAAGTGGGGATGGTACCAGTAGATCAGGTGCCTTGAAGGGGGGCATTAAATGTAACAACCCCTCTCCCTGAGGGTGTCACCTGTAACGCAAGAAACACAGACGAGAGATCACTATCCAAGCTGAGGAGAAGGAACCATAAGAACAGAAGCAGTGCATTTTAGATGTGACAAGCCAGAAAATGACGAGTGCCTGTGGAAAATGTAGGGAGCTGAAGGCTAACAAAGCAGGCATTGGGAAAAGCCAAGGGGTTTAACATTTGTAAGCGTGTAGATTACATGCTGTTCAGATGCCTAACTGATTGACTTGCCAATGCTTGTTTGTCCTGCAATACGGGGGAGTGAGTGCTGACTAAAGGTTCTGAGAAATGATTGCTATAGAAAATAAAGCAACCCTTTGTTTCTGTAGCATCCATTTTCAGATGGTATTGGCAGTGCTCCCCCACCCACCCCACCCCCCTCCCCCAGAGCTCCCAGCTCACTCACTAACTGGCTCTATATGTGAAATAGCCACCTATGCCACCTAATGGCGATGGAAGGGTGCAATCAAACAGCCAAAAGAAAAACAGTGCCACTAAAATACTCCTGTGGGCTTAGCCAAGCTCTGATTGAAAAAGTCTTAAAACTATGCCTGAAGGCTCTAGGGCAAAGGCGGTCAAAGTCTGAGAGAAGTTGACCCAAATCTCCTTATTGTAAATGTAGAGTACAGAATATTCGCCATGAATGGTGTAAGTGCCATTCATGTCAAACCCAAAAAGGCTTAGCACTATAAAGGCAAAAATAATAAAGAAGCAGTATCATCTGAAAATGGAAATAATGCTCCCATGACACAGAATCACGTGTTTATGTAACATACACTACACTAATCCTCTAAACTAAAGCAATGATTACCACAGACCCAGGTGGCTCTGTGAACAGGAACAGAACACTGTGTCTTGGGGTTTTGCAATGCAGCCTGTGGTGCTGTTCATTTCATTAGAAGGACCTGTGGCACACCCTTCACAGCAAGGCGTTCTGGTGAGCCCCATGCGAAGAGGGTACCTTAAGCTATAGTCTTGTTTGTCTCAGACCAAAGCATTTAGCTTTATAGGATAGTTTGCCCATACGCACAATGGAAAAGCGAGACTACAACTCCCATCAAGCTTATTTTTATTGGTTTAAAAACAAATTGTCTGAAAATCACTCTCCTTACATCTATGGCTCAAGGACCATCTACTAAGTATCTAAACATTGTGTGAACTCTGAAAATAAAACAGATCGCCACCTAAAAACTGAAGGGGCTGGGGTAAGGGAATGCTGCTAAGAGGTAGCGTTGATTCATAGATTGATACTATAAAATAAAATAAAATCAATATAGATACATTGCTGTGGAGAAAAGTAGAGGAAAAGCTGGATATAAAAGGTCATAGACCTGATTCAAGAACCCCGTTAAATTGCTGTTTGTGCAGGATCACATTTATAAGTAGTGCAATATTTATCACAACCGGTAATTACCGTGGGCGATAAAAGCTCACACCCTGCGTTGAACTCCAGCAGGTCAAACCTGCCAGAATGTAACAGGAGAAAAAGGCCGGGTATTTAACAAGACTTGCAGATTTTGGTGAAATAAGCACCAAAATACGCGTGTTATTCCCCAAAAAGTCATACTCTGCAAAAAATATTTAACCCTTTAAATTCTGAACATAAAATCCGGCACGATATTTATTAAGGAGCAGTGGGGAACAGTTTTATTGGAGCAGGATAATCTGAGCCATGAGTTGTTTTACACAACAGTAGGGTCATATGGGATATGGGAGCAGATTACAGAAACAGGGATATATATGCAAGATAGGGGAAGTAGGTGGGTACATGCGAACACAGGAGCACTGGAGGCACACTACAGTTGGTTTTACATAGTTATAATACACTTATTTACAATTTGAGGCAGACAGTGATAAAGTGATTTGCCCA
This sequence comes from Calotriton arnoldi, assembly GCA_963921515.1. Taxonomy (NCBI): domain Eukaryota; kingdom Metazoa; phylum Chordata; class Amphibia; order Caudata; family Salamandridae; genus Calotriton; species Calotriton arnoldi. The sequence continues at coordinate 1,309,496 of CAWUFW010003555.1, read as the reverse complement.
GAATCTCCTGTGAGCAGGGATTATTGCTTTAGAGGCCTCAGAAGGGACACACAACCAGCCAGGAGGTCAATGTCTGGATCGTTTAGCTTTTTAGGAAACAGTACTTTGAATACTGAGGGGTGTAGGCCCCTGCTTATAGTAGTGTAAAAAACACTGTGAGCGTCACCATGCAATGTGATGTAGGTTTAATAGCAAAGGCAGCCTTGGCATGTGGCCCCTTGGCCTTGGAGGCACTGGCTGTGTCAAGGCAAATTAGATGAGAGTAACGGGTGTGGCTCACCCATGTGCGTTACACAGCCACGTACCACCTAAAACGTTGCTTGTCACACCAAGTGTCTGAAGTTGGACTGTATCACTTTTTTGTATACGTCTTTTATTACTTTTGCAGAAGTACACTTTACAGAATAAACATCGCTAATCTTGTCAACAATATGCAGGACTATGAACATGATATATCATGCGCAACACAACACTAACAATCTTCACATGTTCTGAGAACATGGAATTATAACATTAGGCAACATCCACATCTTAGTTCCCTTTCCCTCTCTCTTCGCCTTCCCATCCAATACTTCCCTTGGAATGCTGCAGTACTTTATTTCTCAATAGGCCCCATGGAGGGTCCATCCCTCTCTTATCATTCAGTAGCTAGACCAACACATCCTCGTTTGTAATGTTTTCCTCTTGTCCTTCAGAGTGTCCTGGTGGGACTCCCAGGAAACTTTCCTATGTTTACATATATGTGGGTTCCAAGATTCCCTATACTATCCAGCGCTCTCAAGGTGGTGTATTACCCGGAGGGTCAGTCAGTGCTCTTATCTTATTTTCCCATGTCGCTAAATCATTTACAATTTTATCACTCTGACTCATCCTTTATATGTGCAGTGAGGGAGGCGGTAGATTCAACCAATGGGTCGAGATTTGCCTTTTAGCCAGAACAAACCCCAGCACTTTAAATGTGCTGCCCATTCGGCCTTTCTTTTTCCTAAGGAGTAGGCCCAAGAGGTGTTGTTTCATGCTATGTGTTACCATCTACCAATAGCTTCCCCTTTGGTGTGCGTTACTTCCAACCAAAAAGTTTGTAGGCGAGAGTAGGCCTATGTGATGTCTATGAAAAGTGCATTCACAGTCTGATACCTAGGGTATTTCGAACTAGAGTGCAGATAGATCTTATATAGTTTAAGATGAATGAGATATGTCATGTGCATATAATTGTATTGTAACAATTTGGAGAGGGCATGAACTGATGCCTCTTTAACCCCCAATACAGCTGCGACCCCAGTCTTTACTAAAGGCACATCAAGCACTTCCTGCCATTTAGTCTGTGCTTTTAGGTGTACTAAGGACCTGTCCACAGAAAGAGCCCTACATAGGAGTGTAATCAGTTTTTTTCAAGCAGGACAGTGACAGCAACGACGCTGAAAAAGATAATTTCATTAATATGAAAACTGATTAAAATAACAGCTATATGTGCAAAGATTTACCTGAAACTTAAAACAAACAAGCTGAAAATGACACACATTTTAAACATGCAGACTGCACTTAGTAGCCATAGCTATTCAACCAATCAATCAAACATCGATAGAGCGCACAAAATCCCCCCTGAGGGTCTCGAGGCACTGTAGATGTTTGCTGCTGCATGGAGGTTTCAACATTCAAACATCCAGGTCTTTCGTTGTCTTCTGAATTTCTGGAGCGACGGTGCGGTCCTGAGGTGCAGAGAGAGGGTGTTCCAAGCCTTGGCTGCCAGATGCGAGAAGGAGTGTCCTCCGCTGTTGGCTCGACAGATCTGTGGGGTGTCTGCGAGGGAGAGGGAAGCTGATTGAAGGTGTCTGGTCGGTTGGTGGAGGGTCAGGTGTTTGTTGATGTATGCTGGTATTTTGGTGTGCTGGGCCTTGCAGGCGTGGGTCAGCATCTTGAAATGGCACCTCTTCTGAATCAGGAGCCAGTGTAGTTTCTTGAGATGTGGTGTGATGTGGGTCCTTCTGGGGAGGTCGGGTATGAGTCTTGCAGCTGAGTTCTGTATTGTCTGGAGTCTCTTCAGGAGGCACGCAGTGATCCCTACAGAGTGTGTTTCCGTATTCCAGGCTGCTGGTGATGAGGGCCTGCATGACTTTCCCTCTGGTGTCTGCCGGGAGCCACCTGAAAATCTTGCGGAGCATCAGAAGGGTGAGGAAGCAGATGGATGAGACTGCATTGACTTGCTTCTCCATGGATAGCTTGCTATCCAGGATGATGCCGAGGTTGAGGGCGTGGCCTCTTTGGGCGGGGTTGTGCCGAGCTCCGTGGGCCACCATGCGTCAGTCCACGGCGAGGTGTTATTCCCAAAGATGAGGACTTCATTTTTTCTATATTGAGTTTGAGACAGTTGTCCTTCATCAAGGTTGCGACGTTCATCATGCGTCTGTGGAAGTTAGCTTTAGCGGTGGAGGGATCTTCAGACAGTGAGAGGATGAGCTGTGTGTCATCGGTGTAGGAGATGATTTTGAGTCCATGTGCTCTGACAGTGGCGGCCAGGGGAGTCATGAAGGTGTTGAAGAAGGTCGAGATGAGGGACGATCCTGGGAGGACTCCGCAGATTACCTTCTTGGGCTCTGAGGTGAACGATGGGAGGGGAATCCTTTGGGTTCTGCCAGTGAGGTACAAGGCAGTCCATTTGAGGGTGTTTCCTTGAATCCTGATGTGGTGAAGTCTGTTGATCAGGATGTGGTGAGAGACAGTGTCAAACATGGCGGACAGGTAAAGGAGGATGATGGCTGCTGTTTCCTTAGTGTCCAGGAGGGCTCTGATGTCATCTGTGGCTGCGATCAGGGGGGTGTCTTGGTACTGTGGTTAGCTGGAAGTCCAAAGTGGGAGGTGTCCAAGAGGTTATGGTCTTCTAGGTGTTGACTGTGTGTTGCTAGTTGATCGCTTTCTCAAGGACTTTTGCTGGATAGGGGAGCAGAGAGATGGACCGGTAGTTCTTCATTTCGGCTGGGTCGGCTGATGGTTTTTCAGGAGGTTCCAGTCCTCAGGGAAGGAGACTGTGGTGATGGAGTTGTTTAGGATCTTCCAGAGCTCGTCACCGATTGGCTTGCTTCCAAAGTTGATGATGTGGTGGGAGCATGGGTCCGTGGGTGCTCCTGAGTGCACAGAGTTCTTGAAGGAGATAGTGTCTTGTGCGGTGAGGTGATTCCAGTGGGTGAGAAGGTATTTGGGGTTTATGTTTGTGGATGTGAGCTGATAGATGTTGTCGGCGGTGGAGGGTTTGTGTTTGAAGTTTCCATAGATGGCAGAGATCTTGTCGTGGAAGAAGTCTGCGAGGTTATCGCACAGTTCTTGGGATGGAGTGATATTGTTCTCTCTGGCTGCAGGATTGGTGAACTCCTTCACGATGGCAAAGAGTTCTTTGCTGTGGTTTGCACTGTCTTTGATGAGGTCTGCTAGGGTGTTCTTCTTGGTTTCTTTCAGGAGGAGATGGTACTGGTTCAGAGCGGACCTGAAGGCGATGTGGTCTTCTGTCTTTTTGCTGATGCGCCACTTCCTTTCAAGTTGGTGGCAGTTTCATTTAGTGGAGTGCAGTTCCTCAGTGAGCCAGCCTGCTCTTTTGCATGGTTCTTTGGTCCTGGCTGTCTTGGTGGGGGAGCTGGCATCGGCTCAGTCTGTGATCCACTGGGAGAACTCTTAGCTGCTTGTTCAGGGTTGTGTTTAGAGTCTAGGAGTTGGGAGCGGAGAGTTTCATTCCACTGGTCTTCTGATACCTTTTTCCACTTTCTTCTTGTGGATCTGGGGGCATGGTGCCGGGGTAGATAGGTCTTGAGATGGTGAAGTGTACACTGTGGTGGTCGGACCAGGTGAGTGTTGTGCTGTGGATGAACCTGACTATGTCGCTAGAGGTGAAGATGGGCTCAAGTGTGTGCCTGCAATGTGGGTAGGGTCGGTGATGAGCTATGTGAGGCCGATATTGCTCATGCTTTCCAGGAGGTCAGTGGAGTTGGCATCGCTGGGGTCATCGAGGTGGGAGTTGAGATCCCCTAGGAAGATGTAGTGCTCTGAGTCAATTGCGAGCAGGGCAATGAGTTCTGGGATGGCGTTGCAGAAGCTGGAGTGTGTCCTGGTGATCTGTTGGCAAGGGCACCTCTGAAGTTGAGGTGTTCCATTACTGGTGTTGGGTCGTCAGGGGATGTCATGCAGTGGATGGTGTCCCTGTAGATGATGGCTATACTACCTCCATGCTTGTTGGTTCAGTTCCAGTGGGTTATCTTGTAACTATCGGGAATGGAGGTTGCGATGTGTGGTGCAGAGACAGGGTTGAGCCAGGTTTCTGTGAGGAAGATGACATCCGGGGTGAGGGAGGAGATCATGTCCAATACCTCCATGGCATGTTTACTGAGTGAACATACATTGAGTAGAATGCACTGGAGTTGTGACATGGTGGTCTCGGTTGATGTAGCGGGTACGGCCATGCTTGTGGTGTCGCTGGTGTCTTTGACTGCTTTGATGCTGAAGGTGAGGCAGCTTTGTCGGCAGGAGAACGCTCCTCTGGTGGTGCGCAGGGATGTGCAGCAGCAGTGGTTGTTGGTGCAACCTGGGTCCAGGGCTCAGAGGTCAGCGGCGGTGTATTGTTGTATTGTGTATTGGCCAGGGATCCTGGAGCAGGGTGTGGTCCAGGCGTGGATGGGCATGGACGAGGGCAGACGGGCTTGCCTTTGGCACACATTCAGCGTGCCAGTGGCAATCACGCTGCGTCTATCTGCTGCATGGCCACGCTGAGGCCTCCCTTAAGTTGGTCCTTGGAGGATGGAGGGATGCTGGGAGGCAGTGGGCAGGGCTAGGTGGGAGGCAGGGAAACGGGTGGCAGACGGGAGCGGCAAATGGGAAAAACAAGGAAAAAGCAGTGACAAATGAGGCAGAAAGCACGAGGAAGCATTTAGAAAAATAAGGAAAAAGCTGTGAAAAAACAAGGCAGGAGAAAGCACTTAGAAAAACAAGGAAAGAACAGTGAAAAAACAAGGCAGAAAGCAGGAGGAACTACTTCGAAAAACGGGGAAAAAGCAAGTAGAAAGCAGTAAAATGAGGCAAAAGCAGCAGTACGGCATAGCTGGGCCGTGGACTAGGCCTGGGTGGAGTTCCGCTATGGGGAACTCCGCGAAGTGACCAAAAACCTATGTTGCCCTACGCGGAGTCCTGCAAGTGGCAGAGTGCATTAGGTCACGCTGATTTTTAGTGCCGGGTGTTTGTCCCGCACTGTAAAATCAGCCTGAACTGCACCATGCGCAGAGCAAGAGGGTGCTGCTTCTTTCTGTCACTCGAGTAGATGTTCTACTCGAGCAGCATCTTCCTCAACACGAACAAAGGGTTTCTCAATGCGAGTGGTTGCGGACATCCGCAACCACCCAGACTGAGAAATCTCACCAGGAAGTGGTCTAGAGTAAGATTTTCCTCGCTCGCGCTCACCAACTTAATGTTGGCGAGCACAAGCGAGGAAAAACTGAGTTTTTTGGAACCCCGCGTGCTACGCAGAGTGGGAAAAGCTCCACAAACTCCTCGAGCGGAGCGGAATTTCATGCCCAGGCCTACCTTGGACCTGCTCAATGGGGTCGCACTGCGGCCTCCATTAAGTAGGTCCTGGGAGGAGGGAGGGGCGCTGGGAAGCAGTATGCAGGACTAGGCGGGAGGCGGGAAAACAGGCGACAGGCGGGAGCGGCAAATGAAAAAACAAGGAAAAACAGTGATAAAAACAAGGCAGAAAGGAGGAGGAAGCACTTAGAAACATGGGTGAAAGGAGGGAGAAAGCAGGAGGAAGCAATTGGAAAAATGGGGGGAAAGGAGGGAGAAAGCAGTAAAAACGAGGCAGAAAGCAGCAGGAAGCACTTAAGAAAACTGGGGAAAGGAAGAACAGTAAACGAGGCAAAAGCAGGAGATGCTTAAATGCAACGTTTTATTTAGCTAGAAGTGAACTCGCCAATGTTGAAATGTGCACAATACAGTTTAGAAACTTGGCCTTAATGTGACATGCTTAGAAATGTTCATCATAACTGCAGAATGTTCCGGTTTAACAATTGTATTTAAATTTGCTAAGAAACATCTGATTGTGAAAACTACACTTCCTATTTACCCCATATTTCACATAATGATTGAATAGAATAGTTGCACATATTAAAGCAGTATTTCTTGTTCCTGTTAGTGAAATGCATTGCTAAACAATATTTTTGCCAGTTGATGTTTCTCTTCTTTAGCATAGTCCATTGTGCACGTGATGAAACATTAACATTAGAAGGTTAAACTGTGTTTGATACCTATGGGAACGGAGGTCTATAAAGCAAAAAGCTAAGTATGTAAGATATCTGTAACGAACTTTGTGATAAAACTTTGCAAGCTGCATGTTAATTTGTGGTAAAGGAAGAGCTGAACTCACTTTCAGATGAATGCTGTTACCTGATTGGATCCGAGGAGGAGAGACCTGCTACACATATTGCAACTTTATTTTTGCCTTTTATATTAGTCCGTGTTCCTAGTTAGAGCCAAGCCATTTTTTCAGACTCAATGCTTTTTCCACACAGCTATCCCCAGAGACCCATTCCCTTGTCCTTTTTGACAGTTGTGGCTCCCGTTGCTGCTGCTCTTCCTTTGCCTTATCATTGGTGCTCGATTTTGACACATTGCTACTGCAACTGTATACTTTTGCTCAAATTATTGAGACTCGGTTGAGTTTCATGACCTACCCTTAATGGGAAGTTCAGCTGTTTTAATTGGATTTTGAGGTTTATGCTCTCTTTATTTCACTCTTTCTATATGAACTTGAACTCTTCATGAGCTCCACTGACTTTAAATTCTGATCCTGTTCTTTAGAATAGGGATTTTGGTCCATTATGGAACGCGCTTTATGCATTATTTGATTATTTGTTCTAACCATTCCTTTTGATGAGATTTCTCTAAACGTACTCGATTTATTGACTAATTTGAATACAAAGAATAAAAATATACTAATCTCTTAATGAGAAATACAACTTATAAAACTATTTCAAACTCTCATCATTGACTGAACATTACAACTGTTATTTGATTTAATTTATGATGATGAAATAGCTCATGGTTAAAAACACGATGGCAAAGATCCATCACCTTAAGTTAGTGGTACTTTGAAGCCAGCACAAGAACAGGGCCTGACCCGGAAGTTGGTTGGAAGAAAAGGTTGAACCTTATTATTTAAACTTTGCCCCATCTCGGAGCTATCACCATCAATATTTGCGTAGGAGCTGGGGCATCTGGGAACGTGGTCCATATCTCCCTAGAGTAGAGGCTATTTTAGCATATTGCAAAAATTGGCTCGTTCCTGTACCATTTATTTCTATTATCTAGATAAAGATCCATCAATGCTAGGAAATCTCCCTGCTTCTTTTATTCTATTGTCATAGTGTGAAATATCCACGCAAATTGAACGGTGCTCCAAATATTCATTTCCAGAATGATTGGGGTCACCTCAGTGTCCTTTTGATCACCCAATCCCAGAAACTACACACCTACCGCACCACAAAGGGCACGTTATCTGGAACACCTCTTCCTCTCATCAGCAACTGTTCAATGGAAACATTCCCATTTGTGCACTAGTAGTCTTTTTTCCCAGTTAATGCCCTCACCTAACCAGTGAACTGAGTGCTCTAAATTGACCTCTAAATAATATAGCTCCATATCGGGTATCTCCAAACCTACCTTTTCTCTTTCTCTTTCGAGTGTGGTAAGCTTAACGCTGCTTCTCTTGTGAGCCCAATAGGGCTCGACCCTGAGTTTATCCAATTCTGCAAACACTTTGTGCGGAACCAGAAACATTCTACCCTGGAGCACATAAAGGCAGCATAGCAAACAATACCCATTTTCGCAAGGGCCACTTTCCCCATCACTAACAAGCTCAGAGCGTTCCAGAACTTATTAGAGGGTCAAAGTCCCTTCAGTACTCTCCCCATGTTCATCTCATAGCTACTGGCCTTGGTATGTGCAACCCAGATTCCTAGGTATAAGACGCTCACAGTCTCCCATGGGAGCCCCACTTCAGACAACTGCAAATTCATCAACCCCATTGTCTACTCAATGGGAACAGACTGGACTTAAATCGATCAATATGCAATCCAGATATCTCCTCATACTCTGCCAACGTATGTACCAGTATGTGAGCAGAGTATGCTGACTGTCGTAGGTACCCCAGACCAGCATACAAAAAAACCTGTGTAGTTGCTCCCACTCGGATGCCCCACACCCTCAACACTTTTCATATTCTGCACGACATAGGTCCGACAACTGTAGCAAATCCTAATGGCAACATGAAGCACTCGTGACTTGTCCCACTCTGCAGCTCAAAGTACTCCAAAACCACCCCTCCAGTGTGAACCCATGCCATGATGCTAGTATACAGTAGTTCGACCAATTGGACAAAGTTCCATCCAAGCCCAACAGTGCGCAGCACCTCCCACATGTATGACCAGTTCACCATATCGTAGGCTTATTGTATGTCCAGTTGTGCTCATGCTTATTTGTCTTTCTCTAACTGTGGTGCATGAAAAATGTGCAAATGACTCAGCAGGTTACAATGAGTATTCCTTACAAGGTATGAATCCACATTGACCGTCATTTTTGAGTACAGAGATTACCACAAGAAACCTCGCTGAAAACATTCTAAGTATCTTAACGGCTATATTTATAGTTTAGACTGGTCTTTTGGAAGACAATAATGAGGGATCTCTATATGGTTTAGGTAGTAGTAAAATCATTGCATCTCTCATCGTTTCATGCAACACACAGGAGTTAAATGCCTCCATGAAAACTTTAAGCAGTTTCTCAGCCAGTAGCCCAGCGTTCCTTCCCTACGCAGCTTCTGCCTGTAGTTGGTGAAAGTGTGTTGTTCAAGTCTCTCCCCAAGTGTCATTCAGTGTCTTTTTTAGCTCTGACCATTCAGTCAGTGTTGGAAAATGACCATACCTGAACGGTCACCCCAAACCTTTTGCCTTCCTCCTCCTCTTTTTCTGACCTTTTTTTTGTTGGCCTTAGAACTCTGAGCACTTTACCACTGCTAACCAGTGCTAAAGTGCATGTGCTATCTCCTTTAAACATGATAACATTGGTGTATACACAATTGATAAATGTAGTTTACTTGTAAGTCCATGTAAACTGGCATTCCCTATACCCAGGGCTTGTAACCTACATGCTACTAGTGGGCCTGTAGCACTGATTATGCCACCCACAGACGTAGCCTTTCAAACCTGTCTCAGGCCTGCCATTGCACGGCCTGCATGTGCAGTTTACTGCTACTTCGACTTGGCATTTAAAACCATTTGCCAAGCCTTAAACTCCTCTTTTATTACACATAAATCACCCCTAAGGTAGGCCCTAGGTAGCCCTAAGGGCAGGGTGCCGTGCAACTAAACGGTAGGACATGTACTTTTATGTTTTACATGTCCTGGTAGTGACAATAGCTAAAATCATTTTTCACTACTATGAGGCCTACTCCTCTCGAAGGATAGCATTGGGAATTCCTTAAAACACTTTAAAGCTGAAATTTCTGATTAAAAAGGGTTGGCTGTATCATGTTTCATATCTTTGGAATGGTAGTGATAAATCCTCTTCAGTGGTAAAGTTGGATTTAACATTACTGTTTTAGAAATACCACTTTTAGAAAGTGGACATTTCTCTGCTCTTACTGCTCTTTTTGCCTTGCAGCCTGTTTTCAATAGGCGTCTGGTGTGGGTGACAGCTATACTTTGTGCATTCCTTCTAGACAGCCACAAACACAGGAAGGGTGAGTGTGACACAGAACTCACCTGCATTCATCTATATTCTGATAGCTCTCCTTGGGCAGGAAAAGAGAGAGGCAGCTTACACTTACATCTGAATAGGCAGTGCCCTGTGTCCCACACAAAGGGCTGATTACTCCCCACAGATAGCCTGTGAGACAGGGCTGGTATGAAAGAGGACCTGTGCACTTCAAGGGCTTGCTTTGAAGTCACCCCCACTTCAAAGGCACATTTAGGTATAAGTACTGGGGCTCTGACCTACCAAGACAATACACTATGGGACCTGTGAAGAACTCTGCCAGGAGGGAGTAAAGACTGCTGTGCTACAAGGATTGCAACTCTGCTTGACTGACTGTTCTGAAGGAACTGCTTCTCTGCTTTGCTGAGCTGCCCTGCTGCCTGCTGATCTCTACCCTGCTGAGGACAAGGACTGGACCCATCTCACTTTAACCCAGAGTGACTCCAAGGGCTTGCTGGCTTGCCCCCTTTTCTGAAGTGTCAGGACCATCAAAGACTTCCTGCAACCCTGCTGCTGCTTTACTCTGCCATCTGTGAGTCCTCCCTTGCCCGAGGTACCAATCCAGTCCTCGGAGGATAGACGACCTAGACGGCGTTTTTTCTAGCATCGACGGAATCCGTTTATGCCCATTTGTGCTATACATATTTGATGTACCGACATGGCAGCCGGTACCATTGGAATTGTTTAGAGTACTACTTTGCTTTCCCTTGAGATTGGCCTACTGATCACTTCCCCTTGGATATGGGTGATCACCTGAGAAACTACTTGCGAGGGACCGAAGACCATTAGAAAAGTTCCGGGGTCATTGCTGCTAAATTTCATTTTACTTAATTCAATGCCTCGTCTTAATGTAACGGACTAGGCGTCACTGAGGCATCCAGCGTGACCTTATTAAGGGAATATTCCAATCTCTACTAGATGGTTCCCCTTGAGTCTATTTGGAATAGCACATCTCTGGAAAAATATTGTGTTTTTATTGCATAGAGCCCGTTATTACATATTTACGGTGACAGATGGCTCATTACTGAACGAAAGTACCAATTCAGCGCCCTGATGAAGGATGGTTTAAAGTACATGGTACCCCGAAACGCGTGTCGGCGCATTTTCGTTGTCTATGTATTAAATATTATTGTAATTTGTAATTTGTCTTTGTTGTTTAATGTAATATTGTGTTGTTTCAATATATGGTTGTTCTTGTGTATGTTATGTTTTGGAGACATGTACAGACTGTATCTTTCTACATGTGTAGGGCTCTACATGTGTAGGGCTCTTATGTTACGTATGTATTTTGTCCATTTGTTCAGCAATATTCTCACTGTATATTCACTGTATATATAAGTATGATATGATTTTTTTTATAAAAAATGAATAATATATGTTTTGATAATAAATGAAGTAAACTCTATTTCTGTGGGACATTGCTTATTCCTGATATCGTAACGAATTGTGTTAATTATTAGATAAAGGGTAGTATTTGTTCTTTGTTGTCCAATCCAGTCCTGGACCTCAGAAGTCGGTTCTGCAGCTATTTTTGCTTCAAAAGGAAGGACTTTGCGCCGATTGGAACCGACACACTGTCCTCCGACGCAGGTAACAATCGATGACATCACCTCGATGGACAGCTCGGCTCACCGCCGACGGACAGCGTGGCTCGACATCAACGCATCGCCTGCATTGTAAAGAGGTTTGACGCTGAAGCCTTCATCAGCTGCGTGGATAGGCCCCGGCGCTTTGCCTCCATCCATGGGATCGATGACGACGCAGTGCCTCCTCGACTTCTCGCATCGTGTCTTCTACGTCAATGCTTGCTCTATCCAAGGTACTTTGCCAGCGGAACATGTCTGAGTCCTGTAGCCGGCCTGTCCTCCATCGCCGTCAGCCTGAACTTTGGAATTACTTTGGTCTAGCGTGACCTCAAGTAACCCCTTAGCGCTATTGACTTCTAAGCACTATTTTTGGTTTTTTTCTTTAAAATTTATAGCTCTAGTTGTACTTATTGGATTTTTGTCATTTTGGTCTTATTTCACTCATAAAAGTATTCTCTTTTTTTTCTAAATCTGTGTGTAGTATTTGTGTGGTGTTTTCATTGTGTTACTGTGAGTGTCTATGTGTTGCACAAATAATTACCTATTGCCTCTTGAGATACGTCTGACTGCTGTGTGCCAAGCTACCAGAGGGTGAGCACATGTTATCTTTTAGTGTGTATCTAGCTTACCCTGACTAGGATTGTGGTCCCTATTTGGACAGGGTGCATACCTCTGCCAACTAGAGACCCAATGTCTAACAGTCAGTTTCTCTGCAAAAATCAGTAATGCTTTCTCAACTGCTTTTAACTTTTGTTCTTGTATCAGCAGTGTTTTTTGTAATTGCAGTTTAACGCCATATGTTTGGGGACATGCAATCTCCCCAATGACAGCTTTCATAGCCTGTTATTCAAAAACTCTGCTTCCAGCACTTCCACAATTCCTTTCAAAATATAGTGCTAGGGCATCTGTCAAGCACTGTGAGAAGAGTGTATCTGACAGTGCCTTCACACTTTATCTTCACAATGACCCTTGGTGCCACCATTTTGGTATCACATATCGCTAATAGTGGGCAATGGTCTGATAGGTAGCGTGCCGGAAAATGTATTTCAGTAATCTGATGACCGTAGATGGCCTAAACAAGAGGGTAGTCCTACCTGCTATGAGTTCCTGATGCTGGGACAAAACATGAGTACGATTTGGAGGCTGGTGCTTTACTCAAAAACTCACTTCTAGGCCTTGGCAGTATCACTTCCAGGATGCAGGACCATACAGATCCATAAGCTTAAAGTGATTGGAAAAAATAGTTGCACATATGTGGTTGTTCAGCAGTTCATGCAGAGACCATCACACATTAAGACTTTCTGTTGTTTGGGGAATGGGTGCACTAATGCTCTGCTAGAGGGCTGGGGATTCAAATCTCAACCTATAGATTTCCAGCAGAGGACTAAATGTCAATTCTCCAAAGCCAGAGACAGGTTCTACATCACAACTATAGAGAGATTAACTGTGCTGCTTCTTTAACAAAGACTATCAACATATGATTTACCCCATATGATGATTAACTGCATTCCAAAACATGTGTTGTACATTACTCTGTAAGTGTATTCTTTAACAGGAGCTAAGACAGGTGTGGAAAAGTGCATCACTGGCCGGTATGGAAAACAGCCAGAGTGGAACACTTTCCATGCTTAGTAAAATTCCTGATTGTATGTGGAAGTGAGATTAGAGAGAGAGGGAGAGAGAGTAAGAGAGTTTTTCTGTTTGTGTGTAAGGGTGTTGTGTCAACTTTGGCTTTAGTTTTTCCATAAAGGTGGTCATTCTTGCCATAGTGTGGGCATCCATGTCATGAGTGTGTCGTCTGCTGGTATAATGTGCTTGCTGGCATGATGGGGGCAATGCTTGACACTTTGTGGACTTCCAAGGTATAATGGTGCATGCCGTTATTATTTTTTAAAGAGTATTATGCAGTGCTACATGTTACATTTCGGTTACTTTAGAGTGCTATACAGTGAAAGATAGGTTAACGATGTACAGTTTAAACCAGCAGGGAAATTTGAGCTCACACGGAAAGGAAGGGCATGATATGGAAGCTATTCTTCAATATTGGATTCTGATGTAAGGGTCAAGTCAAGTCAATAATACTTTTATTTGATTTAGTTAAAAATCATAAAAGAGTGGGAAGACCACCGTTGTACATAATACATTGGAAAGACGTTTATAAAAGCTAAGGATAAAAACACAACGAGGTCCTATCCTCGAACAATCATCTGCTGATTAGACTGAGAGACAATCTTAAAGCGTATAATCAGTGCAATTGAAAAATGTGCAAACCATTCAGTGGAAAATATTAGAAAATGTAGACTGCAATTAGCAAGTGTGCAAACAGTTCAATTCAAGGATACTCATGTTAGATCGCGTTTTTGACCAGTTCTTTTGCCGCAATTTTCCAGAATTTTATAGCTCTGCAGGACAATTGGATCGACGAACCTCCAAGGCATTTTATGACCGCCGCTCTACATGTCCTTAATTGTTCTTTCCTTAATGACTCTCGAAGGACAGTTTTTCGAATTTCCAGTAATGAGGGGCAAGTGCATAGGAGATGTAATAATGTCTCTTCACCCTGACCGCAGAGGCGGCATTCTTTTGTCGGCCAGGTATGTTTCAATTTCGGGTCAAATCCTTCAAAGGGAATGACCCCAGCCGCTGCAGCATCAAAAAAAGCTTTTTTTGATTTGAGAGATGTTCAGACAAGTACAGTTGTGGTTTCAACGTCTGGTAAGATTGAATCACTGCCCATGCATGATGTTTCTTTGAAAAGACTGTTTTATCCATTAATAACGAAATCCGTTTGATTGCAATATTGACAACGGTTTTAAATCCGGAGTATGTGGTAATGGTGAGCCAGGCCTCCTCTAGCTGTAATGCCGAGAGAGATTCTTTTAATACTGTAAAAATATACTGTAAAAATAGAATTGTTTTGCCTGGCTTGGTTTTCAATCTCTTCCCAACAATAATGTGCTACGGTATTGTCCTCTGCTGCCCACATCCTCCAGTAGTATTTGGCCATAGCCCCTTGTCTCGCTGGTTTCTGGTTTTTTAGCCCATATTCTAAACAAATTTGAGCCTGTGAAATGTGTCGTGGAATTAAAAACAAGCTCTTAAAAAAGCTAGATTGCGCTGAGTTTAGGGCTGTGGCGTCTTTTGTGTTCAGCATTTCTGACCCGTATGATATAGAAGGTAGGTATTTTGCTGCGATTACCTTAAGCAAGTGACCTGTTGAGCAGTCTTTGAGCTTCTTCTGTAATATTTTAAATGCGAAGTGCAGTTGTTTTGCTTTCGTTTTCCCTTGGTCCAAATGTTGCTTAAAGTTGAGGTTGCTGTCAAGTTGAAACCCTAAATATTTATACGTATCCACCCGGGATAGTGGTTTCTCATCTAATTTCCAGATGAATTTGCATTTTTTCCTTGTTTTGTGATGTTTGGAAAAACACATCACCTTGGTTTTTTGGTGATTAATTGTTAGTTGGGCAGAGATGGTGTAGGCACCTAGTTGGGTGATCAATCGCTGCAGGCCTATAGGTGTTTGGGCTAGGAGGACAATGTCATCCGCATATTGGAGGTTGGGTATTGATGTTTTGCCCAATTTTGGGGGGTCAGCTTGAATTAATTGAAGATGCTTCTCGAGGTCTGCGGTGTAGATGTTAAATAGACAGGGGGCTGATGTAAGGGAACTACAGTTAGAAATAAAATTAGTAGAATTTGATCTTTATGAGCTATCTCATTCGAAGGTAGCTGAGCATGGGGTGATTAGTGCATTCCACAGTCTGGGGCCATGTACTTTGAGGGATCTGCCTCTGTGTTTAATCCATTTGAATGATTGCTGGTTGACAAGGTTGGCGACAGATGATCAGAGGTCCCCAGCTGGAGTGTAGTGAGTAGTCAATTTATGCAAATATTCAGATGCCCCTGTCCCAGTAGGTTTTGTAGACGGTATAGAGAACATTAAATTTGATTCTGGCACCTACTTGAAGCAAATAGTGAGATTTCACAGCCGGCTTAACGCGGTCATATGTGCAGGTTTTGTGGCCTTTCCATTCTAGCTGCTTGGGGAGGCACATGTAGATAATGTTACAATAGTGCAGGCATGAAATGACAGAGGCTTTGGTTACCTTAAGCTGGTGGTCAGTTTGTAGAAGTGGAAGACATTTGTGGAGTACGGTGAGCTGGCAGTTGATACCTTTGGCTATTTTGTTCACTTGGGGGATAAATGAAAGTTGAGAGTCAAAAAGTAGTCCCAGGTTCCTGGCTTTTTGGGGGGGGGCGAGCAGGGAGGTTCTGTAATTTTTTGGGGAAGGCAAAAGGTCGTGGGAAGTGCTCCATTCATCCCAATGCAAGCATGTCAATTTTTGCTCCACTTAAGTAGTGGAAGTTCCTCATTCTATTGGTACAAGGTTCATGAAGGTATGTTGGTATTATGATGAAATGGATGGTAGTTGCATTTTTCCAACACTGATGATGTTGTGTGTATCCAGGACACAGTGACTGAGTGTAAGGAAATATTTGTCATTTTTGATGCATCTATTACAGAAGAAGGCAGGAATTGTTTAAAGGAAGAGTCTGAAAATCGGTTAATCAGGAAGGTGAATGCTCTTATCCTGAAGGGCAAGATGAGATGCTTGACTATCTCCAAAGGTTTGAATAAGGTGAAGGCAGATTGAAGCTGGGGTGAGGGTGAAGTTGGCGGGAAGCGAGAGTGTTTCCATGTGTTGGTGATTGAGCTGTGGATTTTGACGATTTGGGATTTAAAGAACTGAAGTAGCGGTTCATAATGTTGCTGGGAAGCAGATGGGTTGCCTTTTAGGGCATCAGGATAGGAGCAACCATGATAAATGTTGAAGGCATGATCATGCCTACCCTTGGTTTGATGCTAGACCTGGCATAATGGAGGAAATTACTAGAAACATTTGAGCATAAAAAGCAAGATGTGCCTACCTGATAAAATGCTGACCCTAGTATAATGATGGTTGGGAGAATCTGTGGCAATGGCAATATGGTGCTATCACCTGATATGAAGATGGCCTTTGCATGATGCACACCCCTGATATACTGCTGTCACTTAAGGAGTGACGGAAATTCTTAGCATATTGTGGACACCCATGACATGATGGTGCTCACCACAGGTATAATGTTTGGTTGTGTAGTATACATCAGGTCCCCCTCACTTTTATATAGAAAAGGCATAGGACCAGGGGGAAAAACACACACAAAACAATATAATAGAGGGTCCTAAATGCCACAATCTCTTTCACAAAGGAGCAAATCCAACAAATCCAAACCACACTATGCTTATTTTTTTACATAGAGCATATTACTTTTTTTTGTTCTTTGTATCTTCATTACAAAAAAAATTATTATTTGTTACTTATTACCATTCTGACATATATTAATTTCTTTATATCATACACTGTATTGTAAATTTGTCAATTAATACATTGTTCACATTCATTTTACAAATGTAAAACACCTATAACTAAAAAAAACAGAACTCCATTTGACCTCCCATATCACACTCTCAACATCCCACTCACACTGCAAACCATGCATTCATCGTACACCAATCTGGAAAAACAGCAAACGTCTTATATACACCGGTGGAGTCTCTTTAATTCTGTCTTCCTGGTGTAGTGGCACCGGACTGGACACACTAACAGTCAAAGCATGTTTCAGTGGTCTTTAATGTTATGCTACCACCTTCTTCAGGACCATATTGTAATGAAATATGAATATAACACATCAGGAGGGCAAAAGGAGAAATTCTCTCCTCTGTTTCATCAGAATGTAGTATAGTATCCCATCTAGTTCAGATGAAAAAGAGCATCAGGGATTTCAGCCACTACGGAGGCCAACTTCACACATATGACAGGGAAATCCTTCACTTAGGGTTCCACTATAGTATCTCGCAGGCAGAAAAGGTTGACTCTCTCTTCAAATTCTGCTCATATGTCCCGCAGGTATGAGCAATTCCACTAAAGTTAGTTACCTCTCTTTTCTTACACAATGTTTTCTTGAATTTGTAGGATGAAATTCTACTACACGGAGTCCATATTGTACTTATCCATTTTTGAACTCTCCCCAACCTCCTCCAACGGGCTCCGGCCTCCACCTTCTACCACAGACAAACGTGAAGTCGCACTGTTTGGAACAGGCCTAATGGTGGTAATTCTTGGCATTTTGTGGGCATCCATGGAGTGATGTTACAGAACCCTGCCATAATACTGGCTCTGGTGAAGGTAGAAATGTTTTAATGTTATGGGCATTCCAGCCTTTATGGTGTCTGCTTAGGTAAAATGCTGACTCTGGCATAACGATGGAAATTCTTGACAAGTTTTTGGCATTCATGACTGACATATGTGACTGCGTGATGTTTTCTACCCAACATAATGCTGTTCCTGATATAATACTGATAATCCAAAGCATATTTTGGAAATCTATAGCAAATTCTGGGCATCCATGGTATAATTCTGGCCTTCGCATAATGGTGGTCATTCTTGTCATATTGTGGGCATCAATGGCATTATGCTACCCAATCCATGGACATTACTAGCCCTGGCAAAACAGTAGTATCTCCATTCTTGACAAATAATGGATTTCTCTGGCATGTAATGGTGCTACAGTGACATGTAATGCTGTCTGATAACCTAGCCTGTGGTACTGGTGTAATCTGTCTGCAACCCCGAGCTTGTAGGGTATCTGTATCCCGAGCAACTTGACCGGTGTTGGTGCCTGTAAAATATGTTTAACTCTGCAGTCTACCACGTCAGATTGGGAGATTTGAGTCATTTTTTATTTGCTCAGGTGTGAGTGTGTCGTTTTATTTTATGTGTCCATACTGCCCTTTCCATGTAGATTCTCATCAATAAGATATGATGGAATATCTACTTTGAAGAGGCAGGATGGAAAAATGAAAGGATGTTAAATGAACAAAGAAGTTATGAACAATGAGAGCCCACACGAAAATGTGTTTTCTAATCTTTCTGTATTTCTTATAGCAATTAGAAATATTAAGGGAAATGTTGGGGCGTCAACGCATAGCACACATCAGGCAGGCCAGATGTACACAAAGAATGGCTATAAAAGTGCAGTTTTGGGGGCGACGGAGTGGGGGTAATTCCTTCTCATCACTTCCATAGATCACGAGCCAACACCATGGAAGGAGGGAGGGAGGTAACTATTTGCTTTGCGCAAACCTTGCCTAAAGGCATCATAGTGCTGTTACAGCTGTACTACAGGGTTACCATTGTGAGTGGAAAATAATATTTTTGCATAATATTAATATAAATTACATCATCTAGGATGGCAGAAGAGTGCTATGCAGAATAACAATATTGAGTGTAATACACTATTTTTTGTATACCGTTAATTTAAATTTAATAATCAAAGATATGGATAGAGTAAGCAAGCAATTTTAATCAATGCAAAATTCCACAAAATCATCAGATACTTTTCTGCTTCATAAATACTAAGTGACTCCATGTCATATGTAACACTCTCATTCGTCCATTGTGTGCTCTGCATTCTGGGCCATGCGGTTTCCATTTCCTGTTTTAGGCAAAGACTATGAATTCAAGTATGTAAAGTTATACTGTCTGAAAAGTCATGATTGAAGGTATAGTCTGTTACATCGCGTCATTTGGCAGTTAAACAGTCATGTATAAGCTCAGGGCAGAACAGGGTCAGCAGGTCAACTTTCAACACAGACACATTTAAAGGAGGCTCCGACCTTTAGAATGACCATTCCAGGTCCAGTCGGTCGCAGACAGCATAGGTGGTGATTTAGAAGGGAAGGCAAGAGCGTGCCACTCACTATGGGATGGATTGATGCTTTTAAGTCTGCCGTTTGACAGAGCGTTGAAGGAGGAATCTTAAGGGAATGAAATACAGCAGGAAATGAGCTGCCAATCAGCGTGAGGTGAAAGGTCAACAGCGTGTAGGTCAGTTAACAGAACAAGTCAAGGCAAAGGTCAGCTGAGTGTATAGAGAAGGAAGTTCACAAGGTCAGGTCAAATAAGCCAATCAGCAATTACAGCGTGGGTTGGACGTGGAGTTCAATGTGAATGTTGGACATTCCTCGCGTTGAAAAGGCAATGCTTGTTGACTAGCTAATGACGTTCGGCACACAGTTCAGCTAATCAGCCGGGTAATCTCCAGCCGGCAGTGTCCCATGGGTAATTTACAAGTAAGGTCTGATAAACTAGTATGCGGGGGGGGACTAAGGTAACCCCAAAGCCCAGTAACATAATAGGAAGACCACAAGTTAAAATGTGTTCATCTGGCTACAAGCAGCATCTGACTGAAGACTCTGTACTCACTGTTTCGAAATTCAGGAACGTTTACTTTTATCGGCGCAGAGCCTCCCCTGCCATTCACGCAACACGCCAGTTAGTTAATTTTTATGTGAGGGGGAGACGTCCGCAAACATTTTTACGAAAAAATGTGTTTATATTTTGAGCGTATATCAAGGCACATTGAAAAACAGCGACCGAGCTGTCCAATGCGAGCTGCGTCAGCAGATCGCTCAAGCTTCACGGCTTTATGAATGAGAGAGCTCGTCAGGCCGGGAAACTTTCTTTGCATTATGAGATCTGTAGTACACACGTAGGACTGACTACACCTCCCAAAAGTTAAAAAGCTGGAGCGGGTGAACTACTCATGCGTGTAGACCTGATGAACTTGCGAGCTCTGCATCAATTGTTATTTGTATTCTAGTACTAGTTACAAAACAGAAACTACAAGTACCAGAACACGCTTCACTCGCTTTGCCCCATGCCAGAAGAGGAGTGTTACTGGTCACAGTTTTTACTTTGCGTTTTGGTACACATAGTTTTGTTTTCTTCAAACAATTACCAAAATAAGAAAAAACAAGCATTGGCATAGCCAATAGGTCTCGCTTTTGGGATCTTCTAAGTGTTTAGCCATGCAACACTTGATGTTGTTTAATGAAGGATATTGTGCTGGATAACTAAACACTTACAATGTCCCAAAGGCGAGACCTATTGGCTATGCATTGGGGCGCCTTTTAAGTGTTTAGGTAGAGCTATTGACTTTGCCAATGTTTCTAAGCTGTGCTGTAGAGAAGTGTGGCTGCTGTGCAGCATGCTAAGAAGTTGTAATTAAAAAGTGTAAGAAGGACTGAGTGATGCTGTGGTGTCGTTGAGTGATGCTGTGCTGGCCCTGAGTTATGCTGTGGTGGCGTTGAGTGATGCTGTGCTGGCCCTGAGTGATGCTGTGCTGGCCCTGAGTGATGCTGTGCTGGCCCTGACTGATGCTGTGCTGGCCCTGACTGATGCTGTGGTGGCCCTGAGTGATGCTGTGGTGACCCTGAGTTATGCTGTGGTGGCCTGAGTGATGCTGTGGTGGCCCTGACTGATGTTGTGGTGATGCTGATTGATGCTGTGGTGCTGCAGAGTGATGCTGTGGTAGCGCATAGTGATGCTGTGGTGGTACTGAGTGATGCTGTGGTGGTGCTGAGTGATGCTGTGGTGAAGGTGAGTGATGCTGTGATGGCCCTGAGTGATGCTGTGGTGATGCTGAGTGATGATGTGGTGGTGCTGACTGATGCTGTGGTGGTGTTGACTGCTGCTGTGGTGGCCCTGACTGCTGCTGTGGTGGCCCTGAGTGATGCTGTGGTGGTGCTGAGTGACGCTGTGGTGGTGCTGACTGACGCTGTGGTGGTGCTGACTGACGCTGTGGTGGTGCTGACTGATGCTGTGGTGGCGTTGAGTGAATTTGTGCTGGCCCTGAGTGATGCTGTGGTGACTCCGAGTGATGCTGTGGTGGTGCTGACTGTTGCTGTGGTGATGCTGTGGCACTGCAGAGTGATGCTGTGGTGTTCCTGAGTGATGCTGTGGTGTTCCTGAGTGATGCTATGGTGGTGCTGAGTGATGCTGTGGTGGCCCTGAGTCATGCTGTGGTGGCCCTGAGTCATGCTGTGGTGGCCCTGAGTGATGCTGTGGTGGCCCTGAGTGATGCTGTTGTGGCCCTGAGTGATGCTGTGGTGGCCCTGAGTGATGCTGTGGTA
Organism: Calotriton arnoldi; assembly: GCA_963921515.1. Classification (NCBI taxonomy): domain Eukaryota; kingdom Metazoa; phylum Chordata; class Amphibia; order Caudata; family Salamandridae; genus Calotriton; species Calotriton arnoldi. Next base: position 1,288,109 of record CAWUFW010003555.1, on the reverse strand, counting down.
GTGCCGAGTGATGCTGTGGTGGTGCCGAGTGATGCTGTGGTGGTGCCGAGTGATGCTGTGGTGGTGCCGAGTGATGATGTGGTGGTGCTGAGCGATGCTGTGCTGGCCCTGAGTGATGCTGTGGTGGTGCTGAGTGACGCTGTGGTGGTGCTGACTGATGCTGTGGTGGCGCTAAGTGATATTGTTGTGTCCCTGAGTGATGCTGTGGTGGTGCTGAGTGATGCTGTGGTGGTGCTGAGTGATCCTGTGGTGTTGTTGAGTGATGCAGTGTTGGCCCTGCTGAACTGTGTACTGCTGCACCCGTGAGATAGCGCTTAATCCCACAGCTCTATCCATTCCAAAATGTAGTACATTGACAACTTTAACACTACCAAATGTAATGACTCCATTTATTCTCCTCTCGGGGATGAAGGTGTGGGGGCGTTTGACCTTGTTAGGAACTTGTGACCCTACAGGGCATAGAGAGATAGAGGGCGGAAGGAAAGGAGGAACGAGAGAAGCTTTAGAGCGGGAGACTTGGGGCAATGAAGAGAGGGAGACCATGAAAAGGGAGAGGGCTAGAGAGATTAATGGAGATGTGGTATACAATGAAACAGAAATCGGGCAAAGGAGGGACGATAGTGATAAAGATGGACTCATGGAAAGGGGGAGAAATCTTTAAAATGGAAGGCAGAAAGAGACATGGTGATAGTGAAGCGAGAGAAGGTGAAGAGAGGAAGAGGGCCCGATATAACGAAGTACAGTGAGGGGGGGAGGGGTTAGGCAATTAACGAAAGAGTGAAGAAAGAAAGGAAAAGGGGGTTTGTGAAAGAATGGTTAACGCAGCAAAGGAGGCTTAGGGAGGTCGGGAGCGGGAGGGGTAACGCGGAGAAGGAGGAGATACAGGGAAAGGGGGAGAATGATGGAGGGGGCAAAGAGAGCAATAAAGAAATAAAGGGAGTGGGGGCCAAGACATGCGCTGCTGACGATGCTCGGACTGGCAGCCTCTTTATAGCACCCAGTTCGGGTGGGGGGGTGTGAGGGTGGGGGCGGCAGGGCTTTCATTTTCAGCATTTCTTGGAGAGTCCTGCCTCAGTGAGGTGGAGTTGATCCTAGTAGTAATGACTGGGGTGTTGGTGCGTAAGTTTAGGAGAAATGATTATTACTGGTAAGTGATGACAACATTCTTTACAGAACACAGGAAGATACTGGTAGGAATATACCTACTTTGTACAACACACGGGTACAGTAACCTGTGCATGACCTCAGGACATTCTGGAGCTTTCTATTAGGGAGAGGCCATTTCAGTCAGTATGAAAAAGAATGGGATAGAAGGGCTGGGGCTAATGAAGCAATATACATGCAAGGAGCAGCCTGCCAAAGGGACGATGTGCACGTGGCCAGTATATGTATATAAGCTTGGGGCAGAACCAAGTAAAAACAAAGAGGGAGGGGGAGGAGGGCGGAGTGCGAGCAGAGGAGCATTCACAGCGATAGAAGACACAAATGAAGCTGACCAGGAGGGAGGGGGAAAAGGGAGGGGGTAGTGCAAGCAGAGGAGCCTGATTACAGCAATAAAAACACAGATGGCAGCTGTGCACGTGCACGCGCTCGTGAACGCAAGCTGGAGGCCAGCAAAAGCCTCTGGTGGCACTTTTAAAAGCCACTTACTAAATGTCTCGAAGATCAGGCGAGACCTAAAAAAGTAAAGACGTTCTTACAACTGGCATAGGGCACCGCGAGCTCTGCAGAACGCACAGCAAAAATAAAGGACTGGCTGTGCTAATCATGTCGTATAGGGAACAATTCGAAAAGACATCTGAATACACAATTATTTGAAGACTAAACTGACTACAAAAGAGAGCAACACCCTACATTATAAATCTCTTCTGGTCCAGTTTGTGCCAAAACATGCACGTTTTTTGGAAGAGCTTATGACTTCCTTGTGCCCAAAAGATATATTTGAATGAGTAGTTGATAAGGTAGACTACAATCAGATTACATAAGGTTTACGCTCGGGCGAAAATGGTCGTTTGCAAATTTTTTCTGCTTACAGAGTGGAAAGAAAGCAAAAAGGCTTTGATTATTTATGTCTTTTCACATTTAGAAACCGAGTTGAACCAAATCAAGTTTAATTTTTCGCAATTAAAAAGCGAATAAAACGAACTAGTTGCATATCAAATAAATAAACAAATAAAACCAGATTTAGTTTATAGCTTTGTTTTTCCATGGAGTAAATATTGTCGTTATGTGATATGCTTTTGAGCAGACCAAAATTTGTTTTATTCCCGATTACACAAGCAGTAACGCTTTATGTCGGCTCAGTATAATAGAACATTAGACATAAAATGCTCTTGCTCGGGTAGAGTGGTTTCCAAACTTTTTAAAACAATGTCCCAATTTCTAGAATAACAAACTTTTGCGGCCCACCTAGCTTTAATGCACATGAGGCGGGTGATTTTTTTCTTCAATATAACTAAAGTATCGTGTGGTAGTGCACTGTCAGTTACAGACAACAGATTTTCTATTGAAATGGCCACTAAATTTGCACAGATTTACAGTTTTACTGTTAAAACTATATTGCACATAAATTAGAATGCGTGGAAATCGGGTTTCAGTGAATATTGATCATTTATGCAACATCAAGTAAGGTGTCTTCATTTAGTTTGATCCTATTAAAATCTTTGTTTTCATCACACTTCAGAATTATAAAGTGCTTCATTTTTTGTTTTCTGCACTGCTGAATGTGTCCAGTTAATTTATAGGTTTTTACATATTGTTATATGTTACAAAAAATGGCATCCTACAACCTTTTCTTTCACACACCTTTACACCACCACAATTCACATAATTCACTATACTACAAAGTAACTACAAAGTGAGAGGAATTTGTAAATACCAATCCCAATGTTAAATAAACAGAAGTTTCCCAGATTATATAGCCTGACATTTGACCTCTGTTTTTGAGAAGCAGTAAATGTGACAAGATAAATACAGAATTTAAAGCCATTGTTATTTATTGCTTGGACTTTCACGACCCACCAAAAATCATCCACAGTTTGGGGAACACTGCTATACTACTATGCATGCATAAACCACAGATTATTTCATAGGCAAACTATGATTTGTTACAGGTCCAGCAGGGTTGCACTGTCTTACTGGTCTGCGATACGGCATGTAATGCTGAGTACTGCATGTTACATGATGTAGGCCCCAGTGAGATGGGCTGTGCTATACAATGTGTCTGATTTACATGGGGTCACTTCGCATTGTATCAGATGGACCACCACCTCGCTGGTAGTAACAAAGGTTTACATTCATATTCTCAGGAGAAAACCAATGGTAAATGGCTTGCAGATGCAGTGGTTCCCTTGTTCGTCCCCTTTTCCCTTTTGCTGGTAGCAGTTTACCTTGAGACTTGGTTTGCACATATGTCCATCTATCTACTTATTGCTGGGTTCTTTTACGCCAACAGGTTAATTCGCTTATTGGTTGGACTACCTTTTGCTTCATCCCACCCATCTTCTCGGTTTACTCGTGCTCATCTTTGGTGTTCTCTAGTCACTATGCCAATCTATGCCGATATATATCTGTACCGGAAGATGCTCGAGCCTTTTGCCTGTGGTGTAATATAATTATCTTCTCCCTACCCATTGTCACTTGGATGATACACCATGTGGAGTACATTTGCATTGCATGGATTGATATTTTCCTCAGTGTTAGCCTTTATACTTAGGACTGAGAGACTAGATTGTTTCACGATTGACTTTCTGTACGTGTTTTGACTAAGTTATACCACAATGATAAATATTACATGGAAAATCTTGCATGCTGTCTCACTGAGAGGGTATGATCCACGGCTGATCACCAAGAGCTCCTCTTCCCCCATATGTCAGGACACCACTCGGCCGCGTGTAATGGTGGCTTTGAAGCAAGCGGACAGAGACTGTTGACGATGCGCGGGTCTTCGCTCTTCCCGGCTGGTGTTCATTGAAACAGGCATTTTGCAGTGCTTGAGGACACCAGGAGACACGTTCTGTGCAGAGAAGAGGCTGGAGGCAGGCAGCGTAACTGAGCTAGATAGCTGCCTTTGGTTTTGGAGCCCTTCTTTATGATTGCACTTTCTCCTCACAGCCAGGAGTTCTTCACGGAGGAGAATCAACACGACGCAACTAACCCAAGGCCACCAGGTTTCTCACTGGGGGGTAAGTGTACCGCTCTACAGGTAGTTAAGGCAGGGTGTGTTATCGCTACCCGGTTGAGGGTCGCTGGGTGTGCGATATTAAAATTTCGTGATCGTGAACTGCGAGTTCTGGAGAACTATTCTGGAATATAGCTTTAAAGTCTCTTTTAAAATCAGTTCTGTTTGACAGTTAAAGACCAGGCCCTCTGTAAAGCATGAGAAGTCATTCAACAGTGCCTGGCACCTCCGCCAACATAGATACAGTTCTGGCACAGAGAGTGAAAGAGCACGTGGGGCAGGCCGCAGCTCGTGCAAACCACACAGCTTCTCTGCGTAAAGATCTTGCAATGACCACTAATATTGAAAGTCAGGAAAGCGGGTTGAACATGCCAGAGTATTCTCAATTACCAGAAGCAGATCCAGAAGAGACAAATATTATTCATTCACTGGATGTGAACAGCTCAGTGACTGGAGCAGTTCTACCAAAGCAGCCATCTGTGGGGCATTTAGTTGAGTCTTCTCTCGAGATTGAAGCAAGCCTGTCTAAAATTAAGGAATATCCTTTATTTTTAAAAAACAACGTAGGTTCAAGCGCTGAGGCCGACCCTTCTGAGGGCTTTCAGTTTGTAGCTCCACACTCTCCCCCTCTAATTTCGACTATGTCAGACAGGTGTGAAGTTGGCACGTCTCAATTACTGTTGCCCGCCCGCAGGAGTTTCTGTCACTGTCTTAACCAGAAGTTATCGAGGAGGCCAACTTGCAAAACGAGAGGGAGTAAAGCGAATCGGTGCCAGATCAGCTGCATGAAGCAGCAGGGGGCAGGACACTCATTATACAATGGGATGCTAAAAATATGCTTAATCGTATTTTGGAGGAGATTTGAGATCTCAAAGCCTCTCAGACGATAGAAATTGCTGCTTTGCACACCAGGCTTTCAAAGATCGAGGATACCAAGGCTCAGATTACTGAGAGGTTAAAAGAAGCAGAGTTCGGGATTTCGGAGCTCGAGGATCAGGACCACCATGATGCAGAAGGAGGTAGGCACGTTTCATAAGCAAAAGCTCATGTTGGGGCGTGTCCAAGATGGCGCCCGTGCGGTAACCTAACTGCGGAGCTCCGCCGCACCGGAAAGTGACATCAGCGGTTCCCGGGTTAGCGGCGACCCCAACTTAGCAGCGCCGGGTGCAGAAATTGTGTAGATCCGCCCAGGAACAATTGCTGATGTTTACATCGCCTGCTGTGGCCGGGCCACGCACTGAAAGACGGAGGGCGACCGGCCAGCGGCCTCACAATATGGCACCAAAGTGAGTGGCGCAGCGCAGTAACGAGAAGCTGCGCTTCGGAACGGGAGCCCCAAACAAGTGGCGCAGCGATAAGAAGGGGCACGGAGCTGCCCGGGGACATACATTGAGCCCGGTGGTGTCTCCCATGGCCACGCCGAGTGTGCCTGACTGAATACGACCAGCGGCCTGATTAGGAAATGGCGCTGAGGTGAAGTCAGCAGAGCATTGGGGGCCGACGGAGCGGACGCGGAGCGTGGCTGCCCCGACCCGCCAGCATTGAGAGAGGGAGAGGAAAAAAGTTGCCCCGGACCCCCCACAGCCACTTACAGCGCTCACTGCAACAACACTGAGTGCCCGTAGAGGAGGTGAGCCGAAGGGAAGTAGTGGCTGCCCGCACCAGGGGGATTGCTGCGCTGGTGGAGGTCTGGCAGCCAGGAAACGGACTGGAAGTCCACTAGAGAACCGAGGCACGCAGGTGGCTGTAAAGGAGTGAATCGCTCACGCTGCGCAGTGAGGGGGCCTTTTGAGACTGCGCCGTAGCGTCAGCAGGAAGAAGGCACCAGATGGCTATAAAAGACCCAGAGCCTATCGCACACGGACTGTCGGGCCTCGCCTCGTGCCGTAGTCTCGGAGAGCACGCGGCCTGGTTGGCGACAGCTAGGATACCATAATGGCCAGCGCCAGGTCTAAGAAAGAAATGGCCAGCATCAAAGACCACCTGGCCAAGGGCGCTGCTAAGAAAGCGGGGACAACTTCGATCTCTCCCAGCAAGGCGGAGGCAAGCGCCCCAACACAGCAGGAAATGAATGAGGAGGCCCCCATTACACGAGGCTTTATGGAGGCACTCTTTGGCACACTGAGAGACGACATCGCGGCCCTCCGTACAAAAGTAACCGCAGAGGGCAAGGAACTGCACCATGATATGGGGGAACTAGAACAGAGAGTGGACTCGGTGGAATGAGCTGGGGATGCCAGAGAGGAGGAACTAGAAGCATACTGCTGAGAGCTCATGGAACTCGGGGACCGCAACGCTGATCTCAACTTCCATTTTGAAGACCTGGAAAACCGGTCCGAAAGATCAAACATTCGTATTAAAGCAGTGCCATTGCAGGTAGATGTGGGGCGCTTGGAGGAATATGTGCTGCGCCTTTTCCGCCAAATAATGCCGGATCTGGAGGGGAAGGAACTCTTACTGGATCGTACCCACAGGGCAGGACGTCCCTCTGCGTCCCCAGGAGCCCCTCAAGACATTCTAACGTCCCTTCACAATTATAGGCACAAATAAGCAATAATGGTGGCAGTGCGCGACCAGCCTCATGTCCTTTTCGAAGGTAATAAAGTCCGACTCTATCAGGATCTGTCAAACATCACACTCCAGAGGCGGCGAGCAATGAAACCGGTGACGGAATTCCTGAGGGAAAAAGGAGTGTGGTATAAGTGGGGCCACCCATTTCACCTGATTTTTGCATGGCAGGGTGAGACTCGAGCAGTACGCACACCTCTGGAAGCAGCAGATATAGTGGGTATAGAGATCGACAGGGAACCTTCGCCCCAATGTCCACCCGCGCAGCTGCCCCCCCCCAAAGCTCGAGACGAGGACGACGTTTTAGGAATCGCACGCAACAGCAAGCAAGCAGGCCAACAAAAACCAAAAGTATCAAGGAGCGCTCGGCCCTGCTACAGTATCTAACAGAGCAGCAACGATCTCCGGAAAGAGAAGCTGATTGATAGCACCTTGATTCGCCTTTGAATTCGCTAGCAGGGGACTGGCTAGCTCCCCATGGGACACACACATATCTCTATCACTGCTAACCGGTTGCGGCGGGAGCTGTGGACTCCCTCATTATTTACTGTATGCTGCGACGGACGACAACCGACATGGACCTTCAATACAGAACTGCAAGTTGTGCACCTGTTGGTGCAATTGTTTTATTATTTGTTAGTGTTGTTATGTTATTTACATGCACTCATGCTCAGCGCTCCATCCTGTGGTCACTCTTTACATACTGGTCCGGTGGGGGGTCATGGGTGGCGGGATGGGGGATGAGGTCAGCGATGAAATTCCCACAGGGAAATGGTACGCATAGTTACTTAAATGTAAGGGGTCTCAATTTGCCAACTAAAAGAATAGCACATTTACGTCAGCTAAGGGCGATCCAGTGTGACATATGTTTGTTACAGGAGACCCATCTTATGAAAAAAGATTGGAACAGAATGCGCTCCAGATTATTCGACCATCAGTTCTGGTCCTCCAGTCAAGGGAAGAAGGCGGGAGTAGCAATCCTGGTTGCTACACACTTTCAAGGGACAATTACTACTGTACAGTCTGAAATCGCAGGATGTCTGCTGTCCCTAAGGGTGTCCCTTGCCCACCAGACACTCCCAATAGCCTCTATATATGCACCTAATAGACCTATCCTCCGCCTTCGATACCGTGAACCATGCAAAACTACTCGAACGCCTTAAACTCAGGATGGGTTTGGATGGCGTTGTCCTAGAATGGTTCAGGTCCTTCCTCCACAACCGATCTCAGAGATTCCTCATTAACGGCAACCTATCAGCTCCCACCCCGGTCACTGTTGGAGTCCCCCAAGGTTCAACCCTGTCCCCCACCCTCTTTAATCTTTACTTAGAGCCACTCACCGAAGTTCTTCGTACTGCCAACATTTCCTACCATATGTACGTGGACGACACCCAAATATACATCAATATTTCATCACTCGAGGAGATCCTCTCCCTGAACGAGACCCTGAAACTGACTGTCCAATGGCTAGCCGCTAACCAACTCAAACTCAACGCAAAGAAAACTGAATTTCTCCTAATCTCCCCTTCAAAAGCCAACCCAGAGATTCAGTTGTGGATCAAGGCCATCACAGCCTTAAACTGCCCGCCGACCATTGTGGACTCTGCCAAATCTCTGGGCATAATCCTCGACTGTAACCTGAACATGCGAGACCACATTAACTCGATGGCTAAATCAGCCAGATTCCACCTGAACTACCCGTGGAAGCTGAAACCTTTCATCGTTGCTCCTGACTTAAAAATGGCAGTCCAAGCACTAGTCATCTCTAGACTGGAATATGGATGTTCCACCCTCACGGGATTACCCAAGATCTCCTTGGCACCTCTAAAAGCCTGCCTCAACGCGGCCGCCAGACTACTCACCGGCACCAGGAAATTCGACCACATCTCTCCACATATGAAAGCGCTGAACTGGCTCCCTCTAGAGGCCAGAATACAGCTGAAACTGGCATGCATCACACACAAGGCTCTACACGCAAACTCCCCTACTTACCTGGCACAGAAACTAGTGGTATCTGGAGGAAGCAGGAACTCCCGGTCCGTTAGAAACCTCTTGCTCCAACCTGCCCGTTTTCAGAAAAAAAGAACCTACAATAGGGCTTTCTCCGGAGCAGCACCAAGAATTTGGAACTCTTTCCCCCCCGCCATCAGAAGAATCCCTTCTCTAGCACGTTTCAAGAAGGAGGCCAAAACTTTCCTCATGTGTAAATTCCTCGTCTAAGGCCGCCCTCAACCACCAAAATGTGCCCGACGAATCTAAGACTATCGCTTCTACCTCAGACCACCAATTCACCCCGCCGAGAAAATGTGGGGCTCTTGTTTTTACTGATTCTAACCATAACTGTAACCATAAACTTGTATCCCCTTTTTCCCCCATGTTCCCAGCACCCCTGCCCCTCGCCAGCCGTTTTGTATATTTTTGTATACTTCTGTACTTTAGACTTTTTGTTTGTTCACCCCTGTATACCGTGTAAAGCGCTCTGATACCCTCACGGGTCAAGTTCGCGCTCTATAAAACACTAAAAATAAAATAAATAAATAAACCTAATGAACAGCAAGAACACTTTATACTTCAGGCGCTAGGCAAAGTGCTTGCATCTCCAGACTCAAATCTTGTAATCGGGGGTGACTTTAATTTGGTAATGGATGCTGCGACAAACAGAACTCCCCAATGATCAGGGACCACAGGGATGTTAACCCCGCAGGGAATACGCTGGCTTGCGGAGGCTGGGTTGTAAGACATTTGGCGGACATTGCACCTGACCACACACTCTTACTCTTTTTTTCTCAGCTGCTCACCAATCTTATGCTAGAATCGACTTCTTTCTCATTTCGGCCCCACTGGTCCCGAGAGCAACACAAGCCACCATTGATATGCCAACCCTGTCAGATCATCCTCCCATCCAACTAGACCTGCACCTACCGACTTCACATCGGAATGGCGGATAGTGGTGTCTCAACCCCAAAATGCTATCCTACGATGCTGCGAATAAAGAGGTGGGGAAAGCTATTGTGGATTATCTCGCCATCAATGATACACCACATACATCAATAGCGACACTATGGGAGGCTCTTAAAGCGGTCATTAGAGGCACGTATATAGCGATAGCAGCCAGACTTAATAAAGAGCGAGCATTGAAACGTGCCAGCTAAGAGGGCACCGTTAAAGAGTTAGAGGAGGCCCACAGTCACACAGGCTCACACAAAACCAGGCGACAAATGATTATAGCACGCAAACAGCTTAGAGCGCTGTACATGGATGCTGCAGAGTATGCATTGCTAAGAATGTGGCACAAATACTACGCAGGGGGAAACAAGGCAGGGAAGCTGTTGGCACACAGGCTGCGAACACTGGTACACTCCAGGCACACACAAGGCCTTAAAGACGGTAGTGGTAAGCTTATCACAAGGGACGAGGACATAGCGGCGGAGTTTGGGTGCTTTTACGCGGACCTTTACAGGGCGGAGGGGAGGTCTCCAGAGGAGTGTTACACTTCTGGAGAAGGACATAACAGAGCGGGAAGTGCTAGAGGTGATAGGGAGACTACAACTTGAGAAGGTGCCAGGACAGGACGGGTTTATTTCAGCTTTTTACAAACCATTTGCATCTCTCCTGTCCCCAATATTAGCCCGGCTGTACAACTCATTCAGTGAGACTGGGGACCTTACGGAATCCATGCGCATGGCAATATTAAAAGTGTTGCCCAAACCAGGCAAAGATCCTCAACGCTGCACTTCCTATAATCCCATATCTCTTTTAAATGTAGAAGCAAAGATATTCACAGGGATACTAGCGGATAGACTGGGCAGATATATGCCAGGGCTGATTGAGCCTGATCAGTCCAGCTTCATACCAAGTCGCACCTGTGGGGACAACACCAAAAGGCTTTTCCACCTACTTGATAAGACACAGCGCTCTCAATAACCAACCTTGATTTTGTCCATAGACGCCGAAAAGGCCTTTGACTGTGTCCATTGGCCATTCCTGCAGACGGTACTGGAGACAGTGGGCATTGGCCCTAGATTCCGGCGGTGGATCTGGGCTGGGTATGCTGGGCCTAAAGCATTGGTTAAGGTGAACAACGCGCAGTCCCCGACCTTTGCCATCTCTAGGGGGACTCATCAGGGCTGTCCGCTCTCTCCACTCCTATTCGCGCTCTACATGGAGCCTTTGGCGGAGCGCATTCGCCACCACCCCCAGATAGAGGGAGTCTGGATGGGAGGCCAATCTCAGAAAATAGCATTATACGCTGATGACCTGCTGCTGGCCATCACAAACCCGCGCCACTCACTGCCTCTTCTCATGGAGGAACTTACAGCATTTGGTGAGGTCTCGGGTTTCAAGGTGAATACTACTAAGACCCAAGCCCTCAACATCACTATCCCGCACGACGAGCACCAGCAGTTGGTGTCGGAGTTCCCTTTTCAGTGGGCGCCACGGGGAATTCAATATTTGGGCATTCAGATCCTCCCTACCATAGAAGACACAGTGACACACAATTATTCAGAACTCTTAAAGACAGTGGTCTCTCATTCAGTCTTGACATGGTGGCCCTATTTCCTGGGTGGGTTGTATAGCGGCTGTCAAAATGACCCTGCTGCCAAGAATTCTCTACCTCATGCAGATGATGTCGCTGGCGCCGCCTGCCTCTATCCTGAAAAAATTGCAGATGGCACTCGAGTCCTTCATATGGGCTGGTAAGCGGGCCTGAATGGCTAGGGAGCGGGCCTATCTGCCAATAGCCAAGAGTGGCTTAGGTATCCCGAATTTGACAAAGTACTACCAGGCTGCGCAACTGCGCTATATGGTTGAATGGCAATGCCCAATGACCGAGAAACATTGGTGTTTTCTAGACCAGGCAGTGGCAGGAGTCCACATCTGGAAGATCCCATGGCTTCAGCGCAAGCACCGTCCACCGAGGGTCTACATCTCGCCGGTAGTTAGAGCCACGATGGGGGTTTGGGACAGGGTGTACTCCTCCAAGCAGCTCTCCACGCAGATTTCCTCACTCACACCAATCATAGGGAACCCAGACTTCTTGCAAGCCACACACGAGAAAGCATTCACACATTGGCAAGAGGCAAATTGCAAGCGAATTGGGGACCTATTTGATGTGAAAGGGCTGTTAGACTTTAAAGCAGTCCAGCATGACTTTGGGCTCCCAGACTCCGAATATTGGCACTACTTGGCAGTCAGACACTGGGTGACAAGTCCCAATATTAGGCCACATGCCAGCAGACGACTGACGCTGTTTGAACATTGGATTTTATCTAGAAAAGATGACTCCCGCATATACTCCTTTTTAAATACACAGACTACCCCTTTGCAAACACCGGCTAGGAGAAGATGGGAGCTTGAGTGTGAGCGCCGGTTTACAAACAAAGAATTGACAGACCTCCTGCACCGAGGGCGTACCTCCGCTACTAGAGCCTCCGGCATGGAGACGCTGTTAAAGTTAGCACACTCTAGCTCGCCTGGCTCAGTGGCAAAAGGGACGAGGGGACGCATGTTGGAGGCACTGCGCCCAGTAGGACACGCTTGCTCACCTGTTATGGCATTGCCCCAAGCTGCATAGGTACTGGAGGGAGGTGTTGGCCGACATTGATCAGATGTTTGACACGGAAATACCACGTTTCCCCAGCTGTGTCCTGTTGGGACTACCCAACACACAAACCTATCCACTACACACCAATAAAGGCAAGGCCATCACTTTAGCGCTATGTGCAGCGAAGCAAGTCCTGCTATCAAAATGGGGTACTGATGTTGTCCCAACGCGTACAGATTGGCTCCACAAGCTGTGGGACTTATTGGGGATGGAAAAATTAACAGCTGTTGTCAACCACACCCTTCCCAAGTTTGAAAAAAGGTGGGGAACATGCATAAAGCATCTCTCAGGAGTGTACCAGGAGCTCACATGCCCCATTTATTTGCGTATATTGCAGATTACATCCACCTCCCCCATGGCAGATTTGGGAACAGAGAGGGAGTGACGATTCCTATTAAATGACATGAGCATGTATTGTTTGTCTTTATTTACTGTTCTGATTCATTTTTCCCTTTTCCCCCCACTCCTCCCTTCCGACCTTAGCTACCTCGCCGGCCAATGGATGTAGGCAAAGGGTTTTGTAAACTTAATAAAAAAACTGTTACAATCCTAAAAGCTCATGTTGGAAAACAAGTTATATGAATTGGAAAATCATTCTCAGCATACTAATCTCTATATCGTTGGGATCCCGGAGGGATGTGAGCCCCAACAAGTTCTTCAATGTGTGGGCTTATTTATAAAAACCCACATCCTTCTGGAAAAATCCGGCGACTTAACACTTACTAGACCTCATCATGTGCCGGCACAGTTGCCCCCCAACTCAAAATTTCCTTATACAATATTGGTAAATTTCAGGGACTTTCGAATTAAAGATCAAGTGCTAGCAAAGGCAATCAGACAGAAACAGTTCACCATGCCATAAGTTCCTCTTTGTTGTATTTTTCCTGACATGTCTGCTTCTGCAGCAAGGTGCCGGAAAGAATTTGTGAAAATGCTCTATTTGTTCAAAGCTCAGGGTGCTCAGGCAATGATTGCGCAGCAATCTAAATTGAAGGTGTTGGTAAAAGGGCAGTTCCATCTATTCTGTAATGTATCAGAGGCACATGAGCTTTTACAGCAGATCTCCAATAAGTCTTAAATATCTGATACAGCATCTAAACACTTGGCAGCTTAGTATGTAGACATGAGGATCTTGCTGTTTAACTGTCCGCTTTTTCTTTGCTTGTGGATATGCCAAATATCAATCTTCCATGTTATATGTAAAGAAGCACTCAGGATTTGTGTCTGTATGGGATGGGGGGGACTGGAGGAGAGGGGCGACGGGTTTTGGCACAGTGTCACTGTGCCATTATTGTCTGGGGTGGGGAAGCATGTCAGGTGTGGGTGGAAAGGCAAGCCACTCAGCACTGCTCGGGAGGTGGGTTTGGGGGGGACATGGCGGTGGGTCAGAGGGAATGAGGGTGTAATAGGTTTGTTATAAAAGAGATCCAAACATGTGATTTGTAGCAACATGCACCTGGTCCTAGAAGCTTAGAATGTTAAATTTAAAAGAAGGTGGGTGCCAGTTTTGGGTTGATTCTATCTTTGTATTACAGCAGTTTAATGCTTGGAGGGGATGGTCTGCTATAGGTAAAGATCAGACATACAGGCCCAGTAAATTAGATACGAAGCACAAGATGGTGAGGTATCTCACTAAGGGTTCGATTACGATGTTGGTCAGAGTTGCCTCCGACTGACACCGTCGCGGTCTCAGGACCGACTGACCTCAAGATCGGCGGTCCCGACACTGCAATCGCAATGCAACTGCAAATGGCGCAGTCGCATACTCTCATTTCTCAATGGGAGCTTGTGCTGCGGCCGTAAACTGCCCGTAGCACAAGCTCCCATTGAGAAATGGAGATTCTGTTAATCCCTACACTGCGTGGCAGGCACCTCGAGGTGCCTGCCACATGGTGCAGGGATTAACAGGGGGGCACCATAGGTGCCCCCATGGCCTCAAACCGGAGGCCGCAGGGAGAAGGGGACCCTGCTAGGGGCCCCCAAACTCGCTTTCCGACAGGCTATCCATGTCGGAAAGCCTGGCATGGAAAGCCTGTCGGAAACTGAGCATCGTATTGCCGACTGGCCGACGGGCTCCTTAAGACCGTCGGAAGCCAACCGGAAAGACTGGCTGGTTTCAGTTTCAACCGCATGCATTGTAATGTGGCGGTCGAAAATGAAACTGTGATGAGGCCCTTAGTGTGTATTTTTAGGCAATAGCTGGGTAGGCTGGATATGTATGCTCTATATTCGGGAAAGGCCATGGGATGGAATAGTATTTATTGATATGGGTAACATTTTATTGTTTCTTTGCACACCAAGCACTTTACGCACTTTCTGTGGCTCTTTCTCTGTACCTAATAGATCTACTGGGAAAAGAAAGTCAAGATGATGAAGAATAATATTCTGAAGGTGGCCTCTTTTAATGTTAATGGTCTTAATAACAAAAAGAAATTACATGCAATAGAAGCCTGGATTACAGCTGAGAACCAGTCAGTGATCTTAGCCCAAGAAACGCTTATCGCAGTAGGGAAATTGTCTGAATTTTCAATGTTTAAAGCCTGGGCATGCTACTGGGGCTTCTCCTCTGATCAGGCAGCACACGTGGCACCACACATTTCTTGGCCAAGAGGCTAGGTGCCAAAGTGGCCCATTTTGCCCGTGACGAATGTGGATGTTGGTGCTGGGTGAGCTGTCTGATGCTATCCAGGCATCTCAGGTTTGTGAGTTGGTATTCCCCAGTGGAAGATAAGGCAGCGCCTTATGAGGAACTTTTTCAATCATTATCACAAATCCCAGGCGAAATAATTCTTGGAGGTGACTTTAACTTCTTGCAGAGTCAAAGATTAGATTCCTCAGTAAACTTAAAGAGGCAATTAAAGCCCAAAACTGCGAAGATTTTACGAAACTATCAGAAAACACTATGATTTATTGATCCAAAAATTGAATACACCTGTTTTTCTGGACGATTTCATAGCTCATCTTGCATAGATTTTTTCCTACTTTCAAAGGTTCTGGCTTTTAAAGTAACCCTGGGCATAATACTTTGCTACGCTCACGAAGCATGCAAAGTTTGTGCTACTACGCACTATGCAAATTGCACGTAGCAGAGTGAATAACTGTGCTAATAAGCGTAGCGTAGCAGGAGTATAATAAACTCCTTCAAATGCTTTGATAAAGCAATTTTTTATGCTAAAAAGCATATAACCAATTCACAAAAATGAATTTTGACAATAAAATATCAAGCAATGAGAGAGGTGATGATTTTGGAGTTCCCCTAACCTAGGGGGAGGACCAAGCAGATGCCTTGAACACAAAAAGCATATCATGTGAACGATTCAATGGTGGTCCCTTCCTCCTAGGACCACCCCAAGCACAGTTATGGGCAAAAATACAATCCCAACCAAAGGCCCTGCAAAGCATTATGGGACGAGATTAGCAGTGGGCAGTGAATATTATAGTGTCCAATATCAAAATAATTCTACAAAGAGCTGCAGTTCAACTAGTCGTTACTAGGTGTCGTCCCTCACGAGTCAAATGCAAAAGCTTCATGAAAGGTTTTCAATACTTTTGCATTTCACTCTTGAGGGACGACACCTAGTAACGACTAGTTGAACTGCAGCTCTTTGTAGAATTATTTTGATATTGGACACTATAATATTCACTGCCCACTGCTAATCTCGTCCCATAATGCTTTGCAGGGCCTTTGGTTGGGATTGTATTTTTGCCAATAACTGTGCTTGGGGTGGTCCTAAGAGGATGGGACCACCACCTAATCATTCAATAAGATGTGCTTTTTGTTTTCAAGACATCTGCTTGGTTCTCTCCCTAAGTTAGCGAGGATACCAAAATCATCACCTCTCTCACTGCTTGTTAACTTTTTGTTTTCACTTTAGTGAAATGACTATATGCAATTTTAGCATATAAAGACAGAGATATTTATTTTATCTTAACTTGCACTGTACAAGTTTGATTTTGGTAATTATTGTACAGTGCAGTCAAGCACACAGCTACGCACTACGCAATTTGCATAGCTACGCCCAGGCTTAATAATAAACTCCTTCAAATGCTTTGATAAAGCAATTTTTTATGCTAAAAAGCATATAACCAATTCACAAAAATGAATTTTGACAATAAAATATCAAGCAATGAGAGAGGTGATGATTTTGGAGTCCCCCTAACCTAGGGGAGGACCAAGCAGATGCCTTGAACACAAAAAGCATATCATGTGAACGATTCAATGGTGGTCCCTTCCTCCTAGGACCACCCCAAGCACAGTTATGGGCAAAAATACAATCCCAACCAAAGGCCCTGCAAAGCATTATGGGACGAGATTAGCAGTGGGCAGTGAATATTATAGTGTCCAATATCAAAATAATTCTACAAAGAGCTGCAGTTCAACTAGTCGTTACTAGGTGTCGTCCCTCACGAGTCAAATGCAAAAGCTTCATGAAAGGTTTTCAATACTTTTGCATTTCACTCTTGAGGGACGACACCTAGTAACGACTAGTTGAACTGCAGCTCTTTGTAGAATTATTTTGATATTGGACACTATAATATTCACTGCCCACTGCTAATCTCGTCCCATAATGCTTTGCAGGGCCTTTGGTTGGGATTGTATTTTTGCCCATAACTGTGCTTGGGGTGGTCCTAGGAGGAATCGTTCAATAAGATGTGCTTTTTGTTTTCAAGACATCTGCTTGGTTGTTGGTTCTCTCCCTAAGTTAGTGAGGATACCAAAATCATCACCTCTCTCACTGCTTGTTAACTTTTTGTTTTCACTTTAGTGAAATGACTATATGCATTTTTAGCATATAAAGACAGAGATATTTATTTTATCTTAACTTGCACTGTACAAGTTTGCTTTTGGTAATTATTGTACAGTGCAGTCAAGCACACAGCTACGCACTACGCAATTTGCATAGCTACGTGTAGTTGAAGCTGTACTTCACGTAGCTACGTGAAGTGCTACTACGCAAACTACGCCCGGGCTTATTTTAAAGACCAGCGGACATTACTCAATGGTTTTTCAGACCATGCAGTGATTTTCCTTGAGATATCTGTGGGGAAAGCTACAGAGCATTCTAGATGTTGGGTTTTTAATAAACAGTATCTACAGGAGAAATGCTGAGTCCGAATTTACAAAGAGGAGATAAAGGAATTCATGGTGATGAATCACAGGTCCGCTCCCCCATGTATAGTGTGGGATGCTTTAGAAGCCTATATTAGAGGGTTGGTGATAGGGAAGTACACCGAGAATAGTAAAAAAGCTAGACTGCAAAAGCTAATTTTAGAAAGGGCAATCCAGCACAGTTATGAAAAATTTTAAGGAACTCATCTAATTCTAATAAAAGAGAACTGGATAGGACTAAACAGGCACTAAGAGAGGCGTGTTATACAAAGTGCAAGGTTTTAAATCGTGCCTACATGCAAAAGGTTTATCAGGCAAGTAATTTCACGGGGAGGTTTTTAGCCTGCCAGGCACATGAACAAACTGGCAATAATAGGATAGATGCACTGAAATGCCCGGTTTCCGGAGTTAGGTGCAAGGAACCGGAGAAAGTGGGGAAAATTATGCTTGAACATTATAAGCAGATTTGTACCCAAAATCAATTGGTAGATAAAGAACTCTTGGGAAAGTTTTTAGCAGACTGGAATATTCCCAAATTATCCGAGGAAAAGGTGGAAAATATTATTCAACATTTCTACAAAGAAGAATTGGAGGAGGTGGTTAAAAATCTCCCAAATTGTAAGGCCTGTGGGCCTGATCGTTTTTTGGCAAAACTTTTCAAATCTTTTTTTAGATGTTGTAGTCGACTATTTCTTACTGGTTGCCAACATAATGTTAGAGGGTTGCCCTATACTGTTTAATTACATATGGGGAACATGTGACGTTTTTAAAGAAGGGGCAAGATGGCAAAGATCCAAACTCGTATCATCCAAATACTTTATTAAATGCAGATTATAAAATAATCACAATATTATTAGCCAACAGATTCAACCTAACCGCATCAAAGTTGATCCACTCAGATCAGAACGGTTTTATTGCCGGATGGCAATTAGGCACAAATACACATTATTTAGCCGAAGCACTGGACTATTTTTCTGTTAATTGTGCATCAGCTATAGTGCTTTTGTTAGATGCTGAAAAAGCATTCGAACTCGTGGTCTGGGAAACATTGTTTTGTATTCTTTCTAGATTTGGGATTCCGTCCCAGATTATTATTATTATTAATTATTATTATTATTATTATTAATGCATTTTGTGGAGCGCTCAGCTACCTCCAACGGAAGTGTCCCGGCGCTAGCGATGAGTACAGATTGCGTGCAAGAGCTGAAGAAACATGCAGTGTTCTAGGTTAGGCTGAAAAGCCAAGTCTTTAAGGCCTTTCTACACAGAGGCTCTGAGTTCGCCTTTCGAAGGTGGGCTGGCATAGAGTTCCACAGAGAGGCTGTTTTCACAGCAAAGGCGCGTCCCCCCATCCTGGCCCTTTTGAAGCGTGGGGTCACCATTAGGTCCTGATGGTTTGACCTCAGAGATCTTGATTGGTAATATTTCCGAAGTCTGTGCTTCAGATATTGAGGGCCAGCATCTCTCATGGATCTGAAAGCCAGTATCAGTGCCTTGAACTCGATCCATCTCTTGACAGGGAGCCAGTGAAGGCTTCGCAAGTGGGGAGAGATGTGGTGACGAAGAGGCACGTTTCTGATCAACCTGGCTGCAGCATTTTGTATAATCTGCAGTTTTCTCAGCAAGTAATCTGGGAGCCCCAGGTAGAGACTATTTGCGTAGTCCAATTGGGAGGTCACAAGCGCATGGACCACATTTTTCCTGCAGTTCATTGGCAGTAAATGCAGGACTCTTCGTAAACTTTTTAATTTCCAGAAACATACGGAAGAGACTTTGCAGATTTGGGCACTACCCGATAAAGTAGAATCAAATCTAAAGCCCAGGTTCCTAGCCGAGTGCACCGGGCTAGGAGGGGGGTTAAGCTCGGCCGGCCACCAAAGTTCAGACGAGGGAGGAGATGATTGGTTAAAAAAACAATACCTCTGTTTTATCAGTATTCAGCTTCATGCAATTGTTTGTCATCTACGCCAAGATTATTCGTAGACATAGTTTGAAATTCATGAAAGCTACCTCCGTGTGTTTATTAAAAGAGAACACAAGCTGAGTGTCATCAGCGTACGAGACCACCTTCACTCCACACTGTTCAATCAGTGTGGCGAGAGGGGCCAGGTACACATTGAAAAGGGTAGGGCTCAACGCCGAACCCTGTGGGACCCCACAACTGATAGATCTGGAGGCCGAAATAAATCACGGTGTTGATACATAGGATGTATCACAATGATGAAGCTAATATTATCGTAAATGCTACAGAGGTGGGGAAAAAACAAGTCCTTTGCGGGACCTGGCAGGGATGTCCCCTATCGCCAATTCTTTTTACTTCCTTTATTGCGCCATTGGCAGTTGTGATTAGGGAAACTGCATCATTTGTCCTCCTCTGGCACAGATGGGGAAGATAAAACTATATGCTGATGATATTATGTTCATTCTCGATATTAATAAAGGGTCACAAGAGAAAGCTTTTGAGATTTTTGCACAATATGAGAAATTGGGGGGCTAGAAAATCAACAGGAAGAAAACTGAAATCATATTATGTGGGTGTAATTCAGATATATTACATCCAGACATAGTCCTCTGCATCAATGTGCAACTGAAAAGGTATCTGGGCATTACGTACTTTTGACGGATTGAGGATTTATACGATCTTAATTTTCCCCTTTGCTTTGAAAAATACAAGATTTATTTGCACGATGGAACTCGCTTCCTTTAATCATCTTAGGGAGGGTCGCCCTGATTTAAAATGTTGATTCTCCCATTGTTTAATTTTCTCTTTTAGGCCATCCCATGATTTATAATTACATCATTTTTTTTTAAAGTGGAGTCTATGTTTACAGCATTCATCTGGCAAAAAAAAATTTGCCAGAGTAGCACTGAGCACTTTATATGAGGAGCTGGAAAAAGGTGGCTTGGCGCTTCCCAATCTTAGGGATTACTATTTTGCCTGTTTTGCACACTAATTTAATTTAGTTTAATAGAAAACTCTGCAATGGTATTTTTAAGAATTATATTATGCAGCTGATCTTTAAAGAATATGATATACGTAATGTGTTAAAATAATCAAAGTCGAGGCAGATTGGACTGCCTGGCTCATCCCCTTAGTGGTCCCTTGGCGCCACTCTGACGACGTGTTGGCCCCCTTACTGAGGGGTCAGTTGCAGCCACGAACCCCTGGACTCGCATTCCTGTGACGAACATTGGTCACGCTTCACATGTGGAGTCTATTTTTTGACAATGTTTTAGGGTGGGTTTTTTGTCGGGTGGGGGGTTCATGGGATTCCAGTTATTTTTTCTTGTTAATGTCACTGTTGTTTCTTTTCACAGAGATGGGTGGGTTCTCTCCTCAGTGTGCTCCTTTTTTGTTATTCAGCATGGCAGCTGTGTGCGCGCGGTCCTCTGTTCCCCCTCTTTTTTATGGCAGGGTGCTGAGCGCTCCAGTATAGCTGACTTCTCACCTATCTCCCCCCCTGGATCTTAAAATAGTCAGTCTCAACGTTCGGGGTCTCAACAACCCAGTCAAGCGAAGGGCAGTCTTGTCTCTCCTAGAACACTCGGGGGGGGGGGGGACATTTGCCTCATCCAAGAAACACACCTATTGCAGACTGACACACATCGCATGCGCCATAGCCACTTCCCTCATCAGTTTTGGTCCTCTGCTGGTAGTAAAAGGGGAGGAGTGGCTGTGTTGATAGCCAAGCACTTTAAGGGAACAGTGGTGGGGCCATTCTCCGAAATTAGAGGCCGCCTCCTAGCATTGCGACTCCAAGTGGGCTCCTCCTTTTACACGGTGGCTGTAGGAGAGTAGGATCTGCTTCACATGGGTACCCCCACTTTTTGCTGATGCTTCACTGTTTTTCGACATTAGTCTGGCTGGGGCCCTGCTAATCAGAACCCCAGCCTAGCTGCTTCCTCTCTAAAATGGTTTCCATGTGCCTTAGGCACATCACTGATTGGAATCTGGAGTGCCCTTATAAGTCCCTAGTATATGGTATACTATGTACCAAGGGCATAGGTACCTCAGAGGCCTACCAGGGGCTGCAGCATGTATTATGCCACCCCTGGAAAGCCATCCAAACTGACACCACAGGTCTGCTACTGCAGCCTGGGTAAGGTGGTGCATGCACTCCTTACTGTGATATAGGCTACCTATATCACTAAATACATACACACATATAAACCTATAAGTCACTCCTAAGGCAGGCCTTATCAATCCTGAAGGCAGAGTGCATGGTTCCTATGTGAGAGGGTGCCCCTGCATGAGCAGGGCCCCTCTGCAGCGTTCGGAGACCCTTCTCTGATGCTGTTTGTAGTGCAGCCTGACCATATACTCTTAAGCGCATTATAACCTCGCGTTAAATGCTAACTTTGGAATGGCTGCACCTAAACATGTCGTGTTTGGTGTCAAACATCTTGGAATACTACCCCCCGCCAATTCTGGCGGCGGGGGTAGCATTCCACCCTTCTAGAGGGAAAGACATGTTAACTCTGGCTAGCCCGGTAACTTCTTTCCAAAGCCCTGGCATCACAAAATGGATGCTGCTGCCACAGACACGAGTCTGACCTCCTGCTGCTGGACGAAACTCCGGCAGGGGAGGCCTGGACAATAGGTTTCCTGTCCCAGGGAGGTGTGACCACCTCCCCAGACAGGATAATGTGTATTGGGGCTGGGTGGGAGCACTTTCGGGTGCTTTGAAGTCCTGCACTGGGGGCACACTTGGTGTCCCTGTGCATACCCCAGTTCAAACCGGATCAGGGGCTTGCAGCCCCTGCTTTGGCACGAACTGGACAAAGGGAAAGGGGTGTAGCCACCCCTCTGCCCTGACCCACCCATAGGTGGGGCCACAGAGTAGTCCAACCCCTAAACTTGGTATAAGTATAGGAACCCAGTCCTTAGGACTTTAGATTATCCCTGGACGAAATGCTGAAACAGAATCCTGGACCTTCGACGCTCTACTCAAGATTAGAGGACAGAAGAATCTCCCTTGGGGTCAAGGAGTGACTCCCCTGCTTGGCAGGCACCAAAGATGCATCTGTCCGGTCTGCATTTCTGAAGCTCCCGTCGGACGCCGAAGTCTTCGCATCACCAGAGGTGGATTTTCAGACTTCCCCGAGGCTACCCTGAGTCCCCAGCAAAGCTGAGGCCCGTAGCTATCGTGGGTAATGTGAGACTGTGACCCCTGGACACCAAGCACATTTGCAAGTGAATCCTCTTCTGGGTCTCCCACGAAGTCGTGCTTTGGGCTCCGAGTATCCCTAGCCTCCAGCACCAACTGCACTGAAGATCACTGGCCTCCACTCCACGAGTGTCCTGTGAGCCAGATCCACGTGCGACGTCTCGAGGCTCCTTCACGGTCGCTAGCCCGTTGGCTAGTAGCCCTTCACGAAGGCCAATCTTTTTCTTCTTGGGCACCCTGGTTGCTCCAGGCCTGCCCTCACTTACCCTCGCTGGGTGAGTTCCCCAGACCTTTCTGGTCTGCACCATCGACAATCTTCATCTTCATCAAGACTTGCCGTTGCCAAGGCTTGTTGGGTCCAATCCGGTCGCCGACACCTCAGCACTCGACAGACATTGTGTACCAGCCTGAATCCTGCTCCTGGTTGCCGACAACGCCTCCTGGACCTCGTGGCTGAAGAGTCAAGACGACCGTCAACGCACCTGAAGCACTCGACATCGGTGGGCATCTGTCCATCGCCTTCCTGGTCACTGGCTAGTGACCCAGACTCTGTCCCCTTTGCTTTCAGGTTCTTCAGATCTCCGATCCACTCTTGGATCCACCCGGACACTTTCCACTTGGTCGCCAGCAGCACTTTGCAGCAGATCGCCATTCAAATTGACGACGAAACCCGACCCCGAAAGGCACCTATGCACCCGGCTTCCCTGGGTGAGGTAACACGAGTACTCCGGTGCTCCCGTGGGTAGAGACTCTTCAAAGTACTAGTTCTCAAAGGGTTTGCTCCAAGTCCTCCTTTAAGTGTCCCTTTTCTTTAATTTCCTGATCGCGACTTTCTCCATAGAAGTCAACGGCGTATCGCGGTTGTGTATTTACACTGCACGCGTCCCCCGTGGCTCCCCTGTGTCACTACCTTGGGTGGTTCCTTGTGGTCCAAGCACTTCTAGAGGCTCTAGGCCTAGTGCCTAGTTCAGTCGTGGTTCTTATACCACTTTATTGGTATATGGTTTGGTACGCCCCTAGGGCCCAAACGTGTATTTGTGCTATTACTGTGTTTAAATAACTTATAACTTGTGTACTTCGAACTCTAGCCTCATAAAGAGACTAGAGGGGTGTGTTTAGCAATAAATACATATATTTTGAATATATACCTGGTGTGGTGCTCTTTCATTTGATCACTCAAGAGATTATAGACTGGTAAAACAAGCTGCTTTACATTCCTTCAAGACTTAGCCTGAAGGCTGCTCTCCATAGCTACCACTAGGATAGCTTTCAATAAGGTTGTCTTTAACCTATCTCCAATAAGGGGTTGTTTGGACTGGTGCAAGGTGCCCACTATAATTAGTGGACAGCATATGCCAGGCCAACTTCTCACATTGGTGGCAGCGGTGGGATTCCAGCTTGCTATTGTTTTACCAGATAATCTCAATTGAATTGATCAACTGAAAACCACTAAAGGTACCTAAGGTACATATAATTTAAGCTTAGAATACAGTAAGTTCTACTGAACTTAGAGTTGTGTGTTAAGGGATAGCACACCCTTTCTACAACTCAAGAGAGTTTAGTAGGCCACACTAGAGTAGGTAGTGCATACACCACACCACACTAGTAATGTCTTTAAAGGTAGGATCTAGAGAATCCTTACCAGAAGCCACTGGGCTTCTTCCTCCAAGTATGATACCCTCCCATTCTTGGAATTGAGAGCATTATGTAACTTGAGGAAATTAAGGACAGGCCAAAGTCCCACCACCCAACACCTTAAAGAGTTGTTGGTGGCTTATGACCTTAGTAAGCCCTTGGGGACTGAAGGGGTAGGAGCTGAGGGTGGGGCAGAAGAAGAGGAAGGGGCCAGGGGTAACAATACCCCCAGCCCCCCCTCTGAAACTGGCCAGGAGGGTGACAATGACCCTGACCTGGATAGCCCAATCCCTCCTGTGGAAGATGAAGAGGATGATCAGGATGATGCCCTATTTGTCCCCCCAGGAAGGATTATGAGTGTGCCCAGAAAGTCTAGATCTCCTTCTCAGGAGTCTAACCACTCTGGCACCTCAATAGGGAGCTCTGTCTCATCTCATAGGAGGGAATCCTCTCATGAGAGGAGAACAAGGTTGATTCAATATGAGGAAGCTCAGCTTGAACTCAGAAGGAAGCAAGTAGCCTTAGACAGGAGTCCCTAGATCTCTTTAGAGAGAAAAGAAAGTTGGGACTAGAGTCCCATGGTGGCAGCCATGTCCCTAGAGATAGGAAAAGGTCCTATGGCCATAGGAACCTGAGCAAGTTTGTCCCTCCCTATCAGAATGGGGATGACATCCACAAGTGGATAACTGCTCTAGAGAGGGCCTGTAAAGTACAGAAGGTCCCTCAGGAGCAGTGGGAAGCAATCTTGTGGCTCTCCTTTGCAGACAAAGGTAGAGATAAGCTCCTCACTGTTAGAGAGGAGGATGCTGATAATTACAAGGTCTTGAAGAGTGCTCTTATTGATGGGTTTGGCCTAACCACTGAACAGTACAGGTTGAAGTTCAGAGATACCCAAAAAGCACAGACTCAAGACTGGGTAGACTATGTGGATTGTTCTGCCAAGGCTCTGGAAGGCTGGTTGATGGGCAGTAAGGTGTGTGACTTCTCAGGATTGTACAATCTGATAATGATGGAGCAGATTCTTAATAACTGTAAAAATCAGCTGTTGCATCAATACCTGGTAGACTCTGATCTGACCTCTCCCCAAGAATTGGGAAAGAAGGCAGACAAATGGGTCAGAACCAGGGTGAAGCAGAAGTTTCAGAACCAAGGTGGGGACACCAAGAAGCAAGATGCTAAGAACTCTGAAAAGGGTGGGGAGAAGGGTAAAGATCAAAAGTCTTCATCAGGCCCCCAAAAATCTTCTTCAGGTGGGGATTCACAGTCTACAAAAGGGAAAGGCCAAAGAAAACCATGGTGCAAGGTCTGTAAGCAAAAGACCCACTGGACCAGTGATTGCACCAAGTCCAAAGACTCAAGTCCAGCACCCACCAATGCCCCTAAGGCACCTGTTCCCCCTAGTACAGTTGGTGGGAGTGCTCCAGCCAAGGGTTTAGTAGGGTTCACCCTGGGTACTGAGTTGGGCTCTGACCTAGTCAGAGAACTGACTCAGGCTGTGTTAGTCTGTGATGGAGGCATGGATGTGCCCTCCTCTATGAGTCCCAGTAATCTGGGCAAGTACAGACAACAGCCTTTAATCAATGGACGAGAGGCTTTGGCATTTAGGGACACAGGGGCAAGTGTCACAATGGTGACACAAGACCTTGTGAATCCTGGGCAAGTTATACTTGGTGAGATGTACCAAGTGACCAATGCTAGCAATGTCAGAACAGACCATACTCTGGCAGTTGTTAACTTCTCCTGGGGAGGGGTAACTGGCCTTAAGAAGGTTGTGGTGAGTGCAAACCTACCAGTCGAATGCTTGCTTGGCAATGACTTAGAGACTTCTGCTTGGGCAGAAGTGGAGCTCAGGACCCATGCAGAAATGCTGGGGATCCCTCCAGATGTGTTTGCTGTGACCAGGTCACAAGCCAAAATGTCTAGCACTGAACCGGCCTTGGATTCTGGAAGAATGGACCAAGTGCCTTCCAAGAGGAGGAGTAGTAGGGTTAAGGCAGTGCCTTCCCCCTTGGCTCAGGAGGAAGATCAGTCCCTTGAGGGGGATGATCTGAGTCCTGAAGAAGGAACTCTCCCAGAGGAACTTGAACCTGACCAGGTTGAGTTCTTGGGGACAGGGGGACCTTCTAGGGCAGATCTGAGCCAGGAGCAGCAGAGCTGCCCTCCCTTGAACCCCTCAGACAGCAAGCTGCTGCTGAGGCTGCTGGGAAAGCTAGTGGTCCCCATACAGTGTATTGGGATGATGGACTCCTGTACTCAGAGAGTAGAGACCCCAAGCCTGGTGCTACCAGGAGGTTGGTTATACCTCTGAAGTTCAGGGGCTTCCTATTGACCCTAGCCCATGATATTCCCTTGGCAGGTCACCTGGGCCAGAACAAGACTTGGGACAGAATTGTCCCTCACTTTCACTGGCCCCACATGTCTGAAGACACCAAGGAGTTTTGTCGCTCCTGTGTAACCTGCCAGGCCAGTGGCAAGGCAGGTGGCACTACAAAGGCCCCCTGATACCACTACCTGTGGTGGGGGTGCCCTTTGAAAGGGTAGGGATTGACATTGTTGGTCCCATGGATCCCCAAACAGCATCTGGGCACAGGTTTATCCTGGTGGTAGTGGATCATGCCACCAGGTACCCAGAAGCTATTCCCCTCAGGACCACTACAGCACCTGTGGTGGCAAGGGCCCTCCTGGGAATTTTCTCAAGAGTGGGCTTTCCTAAGGAGGTAGTATCAGACAGGGGTGCTAACTTCATGTCTGGGTACTTAAAAGCAATGTGGAAGGAGTGTGGAGTGACTTTTAGTTCACCACACCCTATCACCCACAATGCAATGGTTTAGTTGAGAGATTCAACAAAACCTTGAAGGGCATGATTAAAGGGCTCCCAGAAAAGCTTAGGCGAAGATGGGACATACTCTTGCCCTGCCTTTTATTTGCATATAGGGAGGTGCCTGAGAAGGGGGTTGGTTACAGCCCTTTTGAACTTCTGTTTGGCCACCCTGTGAGGGGTCCACTGTGCTTGGTGAAGGAAGGATGGGAGTTACCTCTCAAGCCCCCAAAGCAAGACATAGTGGACTATGTACTTGGTCTCCGCTCCCGGATGGCTGAGTATATGAAAAGGCAACCAAAAACCTTGAGGCTAGCCAGGAACTTCAAAAGGCCTGGCATGACCAAAAGGCTGTTCTGACTGTTTACCAGCCAGGGCAGAAGGTGTGGGTGTTGGAGCCAGTGGCCCCAGCAGCTCTCCAAGACAAATGGAGTGGACCCCACACTATTGTTGAGCAGAAGGGTGAGGTTACCTACTTAGTAGACCTAGGGCCACCCAGGAGTCCCCACAGGGTTCTCCATGTCAACAGGTTAAAACCATATGTGGACAGGGCAGACATGGGCTTGCTCATGGCTACTGATGAAGGGCAGGAGGAAGAGAGTGACCCACTCCCTGACCTGCTCTCACAGAACCCTGACGATGGGTCAGTACATGGTGTAGCCTTGGCAGGCGGCCTCACTACCCAGCAACAAACTGATTGTAGACAGGTGCTCAATCAGTTTAGACACATGTTTTCACTGACACCCAGTCAGACCACCTGGTGCACTCATGAAGTGGACACTGGGGACAGTCTGCCTATTAAAAATAAGATTTATAGGCAACCTGACCATGTCAGGGACTGTATCAGGACTGAAGTCCAGAAAATGTTGGAGTTGGGAGTTATTGAACCCTCAGATAGCCCTTGGGCTAGTCCAGTGGTCCTTGTGCCAAAACCTCACACCAGTGGTGGAAAAAGAGAGATGAGGTTTTGTGTGGACTACAGGGGTCTCAATGCAGTCACTAGGACTGATGCCCATCCAATACCAAGGGCAGATGAGCTCATAGATACTTTGGCCTCAGCCAAATATCTCAGCACATTTGACTTGACAGCTGGCTACTGGCAGATCAGACTAGCTGATACTGCAAAGCCCAAAACAGCATTCTCAACCCCTAGTGGGCATTATCAATTTGTGGTAATGCCCTTTGGTCTGAAGAATGCACCTGCCACTTTCCAGAGGTTGGTGAATACAGTTCTCACAGGTCTGGAAGCCTATAGTGCAGCATATCTAGATGATATTGCTGTCTTTAGCTCCACCTGGGAGGATCACCTGGTCCACCTCAGGAATGTTTTACAGGCCCTGCAAAAGGCAGGCCTGACTATCAAGGCCACTAAGTGCCAGATAGGGCAGAGTCAGGTTGTGTACCTGGGCCACCTTGTGGGTGGAGGCCAGGTTCAACCTTTGCAGAGCAAGATCCAGACTATCATGGACTGGACTGCTCCCACTACCCAGACTCAGGTGAGAGCCTTCTTAGGCCTGACTGGGTACTATAGGAGATTTGTCAAGGGGTATGGATCAATAGTGACACCCCTGAATGACTTAACTTCTAAGAAAATGCCCAAAAGGTTCAGTGGACAGCTAGCTGTCAAAAGGCATTTGATGACCTGAAGCAGGCCATGTGCACTGCTCCCATTCTACAGAGTCCTGATTACTCCAAGAAGTTCATTGTTCAAACTGATGCATCTGAATTGGGGGTAGGGGCTGTACTGTCACAATTGAATGAAGAAGGTCAGGATCAGCCAGTAGCTTTCATTAGCAGAAGGCTGACCCCTAGAGAGAAACGTTGGTCAGCCATAGAGAGGGATGCCTTTGCTGTGGTCTGGGCTCTGAAGAAGTTGAGGCCATACTTGTTTGGTACACACTTCCTGGTTCAGACAGACCATAAGCCCCTCTTATGGCTAAAACAAATGAAGGGTGAAAACCCCAAACTGCTTAGGTGGTCCATTTCCCTACAGGGGATGGACTTTACAGTGGAACATAGACCTGGGAGTAACCATGCCAATGCAGATGGACTCTCTAGGTAATTCCACTTAGAACATGAAGACTTAACTGGGCAAGGTTAGTTTAATGTCCCTACGTTTGGGGGTTGTGTAGGAG
This sequence comes from Calotriton arnoldi, assembly GCA_963921515.1. NCBI lineage: Eukaryota > Metazoa > Chordata > Amphibia > Caudata > Salamandridae > Calotriton > Calotriton arnoldi. The sequence continues at coordinate 1,258,890 of CAWUFW010003555.1, read as the reverse complement.
AGTAGGATCTGCTTCACATGGGTACCCCCACTTTTTGCTGATGCTTCACTGTTTTTCGACATTAGTCTGGCTGGGGCCCTGCTAATCAGAACCCCAGCCTAGCTGCTTCCTCTCTAAAATGGTTTCCATGTGCCTTAGGCACATCACTGATTGGAATCTGGAGTGCCCTTATAAGTCCCTAGTATATGGTATACTATGTACCAAGGGCATAGGTACCTCAGAGGCCTACCAGGGGCTGCAGCATGTATTATGCCACCCCTGGAAAACCATCCAAACTGACACCACAGGTCTGCTACTGCAGCCTGGGTAAGGTGGTGCATGCACCCCTTACTGTGATATAGGCTACCTATATCACTAAATACATACACACATATAAACCTATAAGTCACTCCTAAGGCAGGCCTTATCAATCCTGAAGGCAGAGTGCATGGTTCCTATGTGAGAGGGTGCCCCTGCATGAGCAGGGCCCCTCTGCAGCGTTCGGAGACCCTTCTCTGATGCTGTTTGTAGTGCAGCCTGACCATATACTCTTAAGCGCATTATAACCTCGCGTTAAATGCTAACTTTGGAATGGCTGCACCTAAACATGTCGTGTTTGGTGTCAAACATCTTGGAATACTACCCCCCTGCCAATTCTGGCGGCGGGGGTAGCATTCCACCCTTCTAGAGGGAAAGACATGTTAACTCTGGCTAGCCCGGTAACTTCTTTCCAAAGCCCTGGCATCACAAAATGAATGCTGCTGCCACAGACACGAGTCTGACCTCCTGCTGCTGGACGAAACTCCGGCAGGGGAGGCCTGGACAATAGGTTTCCTGTCCCAGGGAGGTGTGACCACCTCCCCAGACAGGATAATGTGTATTGGGGCTGGGCGGGAGCACTTTCGGGTGCTTTGAAGTCCTGCACTGGGGGCACACTTGGTGTCCCTAGTGCATACCCCAGTTCAAACCGGATCAGGGGCTTGCAGCCCCTGCTTTGGCGCGAACTGGACAAAGGAAAGGGGTGTAGCCACCCCTCTGCCCTGACCCACCCATAGGTGGGGCCACAGAGTAGTCCAACCCCTAAACTTGGTATAAGTATAGGAACCCAGTCCTTAGGACTTTAGATTATCCCTGGACGAAACTCTGAAACAGAATCCTGGACCTTCGACGCTCTACTCAAGATTAGAGGACAGAAGAATCTCCCTTGGGGTCAAGGAGTGACTCCCCTGCTTGGCAGGCACCAAAGACGCATCTGTCCGGTCTGCATTTCTGAAGCTCCCGTCGGACGCCAAAGTCTTCGCATCACCAGAGGTGGATTCTCAGACTTCCCCGAGGCTACCCTGAGGCCCCAGCAAAGCTGAGGCCCATAGCTATCGTGGTTAACGTGAGACCGTGACCCCTAGACACCGAGCACATTTGCAAGTGCATCCTCTTCTGGGTCTCCCACGAAGTCGTGCTTTGGGCTCCCAGTAGCCCTAGCCTCCAGCACCAACTGCACCGAAGATCACTGGCCTCCACTCCACGAGTGTCCTGTGAGCCAGATCCACGTGCGACGTCTCGAGGCTCCTTCACGGTCGCTAGCCCGTTGGCTAGTAGCCCTTCACGAAGGCCAATCTTTTTCTTCTTGGGCACCCTGGTTGCTCCAGGCCTGCCCTCACTTACCCTTGCTGGGTGAGTTCCCCAGACCTTGCTGGTCTGCACCATTGACGATCTTCATCTTCATCAAGACTTGCCGTTGCCAAGGCTTGTTGGGTCCAATCCGGTCGCCGACACCTCAGCAGTCGACAAACATTGTGTACCAGCCTGAATCCTGCTCCTGGTTGCCGACAACGCCTCCTGGACCTCGTGGCTGAAGAGTCAAGATGACCGTCAACGCACCTGAAGCACTCGACATCGGTGGGCATCTGTCCATCGCCTTCCTGGTCACTGGCTAGTGACCCAGACTCTGTCCCCTCTGCTTTCAGGTTCTTCAGATCTCCGATCCACTCTTGGATCCACCCGGACACTTTCCACTTGGTCGCCAGCAGCACTTTGCAGCAGATCGCCATTCCAATCGACGACGAAACCCGACCCCGAAAGGCACCTATGCACCCGGCTTCCCTGGGTGAGGTAACACGAGTACTCCGGTGCTCCCGTGGGTAGAGACTCTTCAAAGTACTAGTTCTCAAAGTCCTCCTTTAAGTGTCCCTTTTCTTTAATTTCCTGATCGCGACTTTCTCCATAGAAGTCAACGGCGTATCGCGGTTGTGTATTTACACTGCACGCGTCCCCCGTGGGTCCCCTGTGTCACTACCTTGGGTGGTTCCTTGTGGTCCAAGCACTTCTAGAGGCTCTAGGCCTAGTGCCTAGTTCAGTCGTGGTTCTTGTACCACTTTATTGGTATATGGTTTGGTACGCCCCTAGGGCCCAAACGTGTATTTGTGCTATTACTGTGTTTAAATAACTTATAACTTGTGTACTTCGAACTCTAGCCTCATAAAGAGACTAGAGGGGTGTGTTTAGCAATAAATACATATATTTTGAATATATACCTGGTGTGGTGCTCTTTCATTTGATCACTCAAGAGATTATAGACTGGTAAAACAAGCTGCTTTACATTCCTTCAAGACTTAGCCTGAAGGCTGCTCTCCATAGGTACCACTAGGATAGCTTTCAATAAGGTTGTCTTTAACCTATCTCCAATAAGGGGTTGTTTGGACTGGTGCAAGGTGCCCACTATAATTAGTGGACAGCATATGCCAGGCCAACTTCTCACAGTGGCTTCCATATATTCCCCTAATGATCATCCTGAGAAGTTTTTACTGGAGGCCTGTGCAGATGTACTGCGCTCTCCAGACAGGGCAGTGGTAGTGGGGGGCGACCTCAATCTCGTCATGAACAGCAAGCAAGATCGCTCAGGTTCCCGTACTGATGGTGCTGGCGCCTTATCCGCGCACGGGGGGGAGTGGTTACGCGATGTCGGTGTCAGGGACGCCTGGCGCTGTCTGCACCCCGACGAAATAGACTTTTCATACTACTCGGCCGCGCATAAAACGTACGCCCGTCTATATCATTTCCTTGTAACCCCGGCGGCGTGGTCATTGGTCGTGGACTCCACTATCGAAGCACGTGCCCTCTCGGACCATGCCCGCATACCGGCCGCGCGTTCAGCCTTCTCGCTGCGCTGGCGATTGCGGGATTCCCTGCTTAGGTCTCCGGAGGTGGTTGCGGGCATTAGACAATGCATCATCGACTATATAACAACTAATGACAGAGCTGATACCCCGCTCTCTTCAATATGGGAAGCGCTTAAGTCAGTAGCGCATGGGGCCCTTATCGCTAAGGCAGCCTATGAGAACCAAACCAGGCGGGAAAAACGCGCGGAGCTTGAGGCCACGGTCCGAGAATTGGAGACTATACATAAGCGCAATGGCGCGCCCCGTATATGGCGCCAGCTAGAAAAGGAATGCCTCCAGCTTCGCCGGCTGTATCTCGACCGAGCTGAACATACGGTGATCCGCCTAAAACACAAATTCTTTGTTGCCTCTAAGAAAGGGGGACGTATGCTGGCGCACTGCCTGCGTGGCCAACAGGAGATGCACTCTGTCAAATCGCTGCGTGACGGGCCTGGACGGCTTATTACCGACGATACCCAAATCGTCTCTGCCTTTCGCTCCTTTTATCATTCTCTCTATGCTGCGGACCCCTCTTTGCTGTCAGATCCCACGGACTACCTGAGGGACGCCGCGGTGACGCCGCTTTCTGAGGGCGCTGCTGCCGCCCTGGAGGCGCCTATCCGCATTGAGGAAGTTATCTCTGCGATCTCCCGGCTGAAGCTACAAAAGGCCCCGGGGCCGGACGGCTTTGGTGCCCTATTTTATAAAACCTACTGCGCTGAACTTGCCCCTTTGCTCACACGCCTGTTCAATTTATTTGCGGATTCGGGATCCCTCACGCCTACTATGCTGCAAGCCTCCATTTCTGTCATCCTTAAGCCGGGTAAGGACCCTGAATCTTGTGGTTCCTACCGACCGATCTCCCTGCTAAATATAGATGCAAAACTGTTCTCCAGCATCTTAGCACATAGGCTGAATCCCCATATGCCAGATCTTGTAGATCCAGACCAGTCCGGTTTTATCCCTGGATGACAGTGCGGGGACAACACCAAGCGCATCTGCCACCTGATGGACAAAGTACAACGGTCCAAGGAAGAGGCCCTTTTGTTGGCGATCGATGCCGAAAAGGCCTTTGATCGTGTACACTGGCCGTATCTCTTCGCCACCTTGGAGCGCTTCGGGGTGGGGCCCAGGTTTCGACGCTGGGTTGCCAGCATTTACACTGCTCCCCAAGCAGCGGTCAGAGTCAATGGCTTACTATCTGACCACTTTGCGGTGGGCCGAGGTACGCGACAGGGGTGTCCCCTTTCCCCCCTGCTTTTTGCCCTGTATATGGAGCCCCTGGCACAGCGGCTCCGGGATAATCCTTTGGCGCAGGGCATCCCTTTCGGCTCGGATCATCATCTAATTAGCCATACGCGGATGACATTATCTTTTCCATTACGCACCCCCTGACTTCGCTCCCGGCCGTCATGCAGGACCTCGAAATATTCGGTCAGTTTTCTGGCTTCAACATCAATACACAGAAATCTCAAGTACTCAATCTCACCATCAGCCCCCAAACGGAGGAGACTCTTAAACTCCGCTTCCCCTTTGACTGGGCCTCAAAGGGAATTGTGTATCTTGGCCTGACCCTCCACTCCAGCCTGGCGAAAACGGCAGAAACCAACTACTCCGCTCTCCTCTCCCGCATCCGCGCAGACCTCCTATGCTGGCGCCGTCTCCCTCTGTCATGGATTGGGAGATTGTCTGCGGTTAAAATGAATGTCCTGCCGCGTGCTCTATACCTGTTCCAGACACTCCCACTGGAACCCCCCGCCTCTCGTCTTACAGCAGGTCCAGGCGGCTCCTGAGAGCTTCGTTTGGGGCCCGGTCTCGCCGCGCCTGCGTAAAACGCAACTCCAGCGGGCCAAGAGGGTCGGAGGACTAGCCTTCCCCAATATCACTCGATATTTTCAAGCCTCCCTACTACGCTATTTGGTGGAGTGGAATCGTCCCTTGACAGAGAAACACTGGGTCTTTATGGATCAGACGGTTGCGGGCCACCATATTTGGCGAGATGCTTGGTTGCCACGGGCGGCACGAGCATGGGGCCTATACTCCTCGCCAGTCACGCGACCCACGATGATCGCCTGGGACAGGGTCTCACGTAGGGCCAATCTGACCTCCTTCCCGTGTCCTATGTCCCCGCTTTTCTCGAATCCTGCCTTCCCACCAGGAGAAACCACCAAAGTTGCAGCGCGGTGGGTGGAGGAGGGCTGCAAACGCGTGGGCCACTTGTTTGACATTCAGGGACTTATTCCCTTCAAGGACTTGCAGACCGACTACCACTTACCCAACACTGATCTTTATTTGCACTCTCAGATGGTCCACTGGATCTCGGGCTCTGGGACACGCTCCCTGGCCTTTCGGCCAATGAAGCCGTTTGATAAATGGATACTCAACAAAAAAAGTGATAAAAGTCTTATTTCCGAACTCTATTCCTTCCTTGCTCTGGCCCCCTCATCGACTCGCAATGCTGGACAGAGGCGCTGGGAGGCGGAGATAGAGCGCACACTTACTGATAAGGAGTGGGAAGACATTTTCCACCGGGCACACCACACTACGTATTCCGCGGGTCACACGGAGACAGCCTATAAAATTGCTACGTATTGGTACTACACCCCTGACCAACTCTCTAAATGGCAGTCGCAATGCGATGGCCTTTGCTGGAGGGGGTGCGGTAACCCTGGGACGCTCATTCACTTGCTATGGCATTGTCCGAAGCTTACACGCTACTGGGATCAGATCCTTAACGATATCGACCAGGCCTTTAACACCACCATACCCCGGTTCCCCGCCTACACCCTCCTAGGCCTCCCTAATGCGCTTACTTTTCCTTTGCGCTCGACTAGGGGGCGACAGATGGCGCTTGCGCTAAACGCTGCACATAGGGTCATATTAGCTAGATGGAAATCAGATAGCGTCCCCGACCACACTCACTGGCTACATCAACTATGGAACCTGCTTGCAATGGAGAGGCTCTCTATGGTAGCGGCAGGGAAGGACAAGGACTATGCTAAAATCTGGGCCCCCTTCCTGACTATCCTTTTCACTGAATTCCGTGAATTGACTTGCCCGCGTTATCTCCGTATCCTAAACCTGGTGCCAGACGCTACTGCATCCACCCCTTAGAATGTACATTGCTAGCGACTTACGTTACCATGGCGCGCTGACCCCAATACATCACGGGGTACTTGTGAGTTGACGCTGCCGTTTGGATCTTTTTGGGGTTTCTTTTTGCACACTGAGGAGAGGTGTAGGAGGTGGGTGGGGTTCAGGGTTTTTTTTTTTTCTCCTTTTCTTTTTTTTTTTCCTTTTTATGTTGAGTTTATTGTTCACTGTTGGAACACTCCTCATAGCCGTGATCCACAGTGGACCCCATTCCCGCTGCCCTGAGCGCCTTGCGTCTAAATTGGCACAGTCCCTCGCATATGTTCCCTTCTCTAGGGGCTATTCTCTTATGACGCGGCCGGCCCGACTGGGTTGTAGGCGGCTTGCTGTGTTAATACTGAACAGTTTTTCTACTGCTCTTTGCCTGACAGTACGAGCAACAAGCAGCCAGCCGGCCTGATAGGTTGTAGGCGCTCTGCTTATGTATCTTTGTTGTGTTCTGTTAATAAAAACAGATTTAATACTAGAGGCGTGTTTTTGGGGGAGTGTGGCGTTTGGAGTTCTCGTTTCTGTGCCCTTGTTCCCTGTGTTTTGGGCTCTTCCTGGTCGCGGGCCCTTGCCCCGCCCGCGCAGGTGGGGTGTCGTTTTGCTCGGGGGACTGGGGGGGATGCTGTGGGGTGGGGCATTTGTGCCGGTGCGGTGGTTCCGCCCGGGAGTGTGTGGTTTTTTCGGCTGGATTTGGGGTTTGCGGGGCGTTCTGGGTGGGGGGGCGTTGGGGGATCCGCGCGGGCCATGCCTCGCTGGACTCCCCCGGGTGTCTGGTTTTCGGGGGTGTGTGGGTTTGGTGGTTTCCCGGGATGGCCGCCGAGCCAGGGGCCGGGGACCCAGGTGGCCCCCCCTTGCAGGGCCGAGTTGTTTTGTGGTGGGTGGTTTTGGTGTCTTCTCGGTGCGTTTTGGGCCTTTGCCTGTCGCGGGTGCTTGGCCCGCCCATGCGAGTGGGGGGTAGTTTTTGTCGGGGGCCTGGGGGGGGGGGCGCTGGGTTGATGGTGGGTTTGTGGATCCGCGTGGATTCCGGAGCTTTCCCGCACGGACATTTGAGAGGAGGGTGATTTTTTTCAGCTTAGTTTGGGTTTTGCGGGGCATTCTGGGTGGGGGGGGCGTTGGGGGACCCGTACGGGCCGTGCCTCCCTGGACTCCCATGGGTTTCTGGTTTTCGGGGGTGTGTGGGTTTGGTGGGTTTCTCTGGGTGGCTGCCGACCCCGGGACCGGGGACTCGGGTGCCCCCTATGTATCCGAAAATGACCTAGTTTTGCAGGGGGGGTCACGTGGGTTTTTGGTCCCAGGCTTGGCGGCCGTCTGGGGGGGCCTGCCGGGCCCGCACGTTTCTGGGGGCTGGAGACCCGGTGGGGTCCGGGGGGGTGTGGCTTGCTTGGGTCCCCCGGTGTTTTCCTGCCCGGGATCCCCTGCAGACCTTGGGTTTAGCTATAGGGGGATCACTTTTTTCTCTGGTTTCTGTGTGGGGGGGTTCTGGAGTCTGCGTGGATCCGCGGATTTCCTGCCGCCCGGCGTTCCCCCCGGGTCTCCTGATGGAGGTGGTGCCCCGCTCGCGTGGGTGGGTCGGGTGCCCGCGGCGGGCGGGGGCCCGGGGCGTGTTGGGGGGGCATCGGGGTTGCCTATCGCGTGGCAGCCTGGTTTTGCAAGGTGGGGGGGGTCACCTGGGTTTTTGGCCCGGGGCTCGGCGGCCGTCTTGGGGGGCTGCCGGGCCCGCGCGTTTCTGGGGGCTGGACGCCCGGGGGAGTCCAGCGGGGTGTGGCTTGCATGGATCCCCCAGCGTTTTCCTGCCCGGGTGCCCTGCGGGCCTCGGGCTTGGCTGAGGGGGCCACATTTTCCACATGTTTTTGGGTGGAGTCGCCGTGCCGGGGCGGATGTCCTGCCCCGCAGCGTTCCCCTCGGTCTCCCGGGTGGGGGGGTTCCTCGCTTGTGTGGGTGGGGCGGGGGCCTGTGGCTGGGGGGAGCGTGTGGGGTGGGGGTGTGGCACTGGGAATTCTGGACGCTGCATTTTTTAAGAATGCGTTTTTAGCCAGTTCTGCATTGGACACCCAAAAAAAAAAAAAAAAAAAAAAGTCACCCAAAAAGGTCGGCTACAAAAGTCTGAAGTTGTTCTTCTGGAAGCTCATGGATCTCTGTAGGAGATACACCATTCCCCATATTAATGTAATTACACTTTGTCAGAACTAGTTAATGGATTCTGGCACAAATTTGGCACCGAATATAATGCGAAAGTGGGGTTCAAGAAACTTGCAGACTTTTTATCTGGTGAGAGGTGGTTATGCATGTCTGAAGTCTGCGAATTAGTTCAAGGTGACTTTCAGCTTCTTGGCTCTTTTAGAATGTTGGATAAAGTATTTAGTAATTTGGATTCTAGCCAGATTAGCAATGGTCAAAAAGTGGTAATCGCGTTAGTTGAAGCTCCCGACCATAAGTGCCTGGGGAATGGAAATGATTGTTCACCTCCATGAAAGGCCCTGATGTTAGTCAAAAAGCAATCAAAAGATGGGAAAAATACAACAGGTTGGAACTAACAAAAAGATGTTGGATTAAGTCAATATATTACATTTTAGTGTTCTGAGAGGAGCCAATTGGCACCAAATGCTGTTGTTTAGTACATGGCTGGTATCTAGAACTCCGCAATTTCTTGCACAAGTCAACCCTAGCTGGTGGGGTCATTGCTTTCGATGTGCCTCGAGGTCTGCTGCAAATTGGTTGCATGTAATCGGTCTGTGTCCTCCTATTCCGGAATTTTTCAATGAAATATTTCAGTATTTGGAGAACGATTGACAGGTTAAAGTACCCCCTAGTATCTGGTGGAAAGTTCTGTGGTATGATACCGCTTCTTGTGTACCCACTAAATTTTTAAAATTATTATATGTGGCAATGGCAGTGGCCAGATCCTTATTACTTCAAAAGTGGCGGACACAGCTGATCCCCACAATAGGGGAATGGATGCAAAAAATGAAGCACGTACGAAATAAGGAACGGCTCCACGCAATGCGGGATTAAGAAATTCGATAAACTTTGGGGGAGGTTTATGGACAAAGCCTCGTGTAGATCTAAAAGCCTGAATAGCACCTTATTGCACCTTTGCACATTAAGTACTTTATGCACTTTTGGTGGCTTAGACTAGAAAGGAAGTTGTCCATACTCATTCTTTGTATTTATGTCATGTGGAGTTTTTCACTGCAGTTTTTTTGCTCCTGGATTAATTTTGTGATGAAATGTGTTTTATATGTGTATTTACTGTCGGTGTATGAATGACATGAATTGATGTATTTTTTATCACAATTTTTGGATCTCAATAAAAGAAAAGGATAAATATTACATGACTGTTTTTATTCTTGTTACCTAAGCATTTTCTAGTTCCATTCCACTTATTCCAATTGCCCCAGCATCCTTCTCTTCCATCCTTCTACTTCACTTTGAAGTTTGTGACTTGTTGCTTGGGTTTCTAAGTCACCTCCTTCTAGGTGCTATAAGATAAAAAGCCAGAACTGCCTACGGAGCCAACAGGCTACTAAATTTAGTGATCTTTAAAAGGCAAGCTTATTTTCAAAATGTCAACAATTGTAGGGGTTTCGAAGGTGGTCACAAGTAGCACAACAGGGATATTAGTTGATACCCAGACTATCCTTAAATGATGTTCATACACATTTTCCATCCCACTACTCCTAACTCATGCTTAACAAGCCCTTACTCCAAGATACGTTTTCCAGGACCATCTATCAGGACTGTGTACATTCCACATACTTTCTTTTCATTCCTGTACTTATTGTCCTTTTAATCTCATTGTAAATGCCTCCATATCAGACTGCAAAGAAAACAAAGTTTGATAGATGAGTGTTAGAACTGGCCCTCTCTGCAGGATCACCCCAAGCTTTTTGCCTTCACATCTCCTGCTTTGCTGAATTTGTTTTTGTTGGCTAAAGGACTCTTGTGCACTTTACCACCACTAACCATTGCTAAAGTGGTTGTGCTCTCTCCTTTAAACGTGGTAAATTGGCAGACACCTGATTGGCACATTTAATTTACTTCTAAGTCCCTGGTAAAGTGGTACTACTTGTACCTAGGGCCTGTTAATTAAATGCTACTAACGTGGCATGGTCTGTCGAGATATATTAACATTAAGCCTGGGCACAGTTTGCGGAGTTCCGCTATGTGGTACTCCACGAAGTGACAAAAAACTCCTCCAAGCTACACGGAGTTCCGCAGGCGGCGGAGTGGGTAAGCTCACACCGTTCGCACTGATTTTTCGTGCTGGGTGTTTGTTCTGCACTGTAAAACGGGAACGTCATATTGCACAGTGCAAGAGGGCGCTGCTTCTTTCTGCCACTCGAGTAGAAGTTATACTCGAGCGGCAACTTCCTCAATGCGAACGGAAGGTTTCTCAACATGAGCGGTAGCGACCATCCATGACCGCCTGCGTTGAGAAATTGAGCAAGAAAGTGGTCTTGCCTTGGATTTTCCTCGCTCACCAACTTACCATTGGCGAGCGTGAGCGAGCAAAAACTCTGCTTTGCAGAGTTTTTCAGAATGTTGTGAGCTCCGCTGAGAGTGACAAACTCCGCGAACGGAGCGGAGTTCACCGCTTAAGCTTAATTTACATGCACTTGAATGAATGGGATATATGTATATGGTAACAGTCTATGTCATATGTACTTGTGACACAGGACATACCTTTCACCATATGTGGCACTGTTACATGTACAACACAAACATACAGCTATTTTTGTTTTTTTAATGGGAGAAATTTAAAGTTCAGAAAAATGTTCTGCAAAAATGTTCATAATAAGGAACATTTTCTGCTCTTGATGGAACATCTCTGCACTTTACATGTCTCTTATTTGAAAAGAATGGCTGTATTTTTCAGTCATAAATATGGCAGCGTCCCTACCATCCACTGAGAGCAAGATGCCTGGTATGTGTTAATGTGACTCTGATATGGGAGAAAATTCAACTGAAGAGTTAACTTTATGTTTATATGCATTACATAAAACTGATCATTTTAATGTTCTCCCTTGTCAAAGTGTATTTACAACGGGCAGGCATATTATTCCCAGTGGCCTGTAGACAGGGTGCCATGTTTATAACCATAAAATATAGTCATTTGATTAAATGTGAAGAATTTAAAGTGAAAAAGCATGCTTCATAAAACATTAGGACTTAATTGGCATAATTTAAAGTAGAGAAAACATTAAGGCAATGTTTCATGGAAACATTTTTCTCGACTTAAATGTTTCCCATTTAAAAGAAAATGACTATATTTTTAAGTTATAAATATGGCACTGTGTCTACTAGCCACTGGGAGCAAGATGCCTACTGTTTATAAATGTACCACTTTGGAAAGGTAGAAAATTAAAATGAAGAATTAACTTAATCATTAAGTTAACTTTTCAGTTTAATTTTCTCTCATTTAAAAGCATTGGGAAATATCATTTTGTTTTCATGCTTTAATATTGAGTTGAGAATGACTTTTATTTAAGAGTTAAATACCTCAGTTCTTCAGTTCTGAAACTCTGTGACCCACATGGGTCATAAATCAGAGTGGAGCACTGCTCATTATAAGAGTAAACCTAGTCTTTCCTTAACTTTAAAAGGAAAACGCCACACTTATCTATTGCAGTTCTTAGTTAAAAATGAACTCAATGCTGGGAGCTACTCTGAAGGTTTCTAAGAGCTACTGCTAGACTATTGTTTCTGCAGACAGACTGGAACCAGGAGAGGGAAGCAGGAAATTCCAGACACCTCTGTGGGGATAAAACTCCAGAAGCTTCTCCCACTTAAAAGCTAACACTAGGTATAAAACTAAGACTCTCAGATCCACTCTTCAGCGTACACTCTTGGACCTGCGGACACTACAGAAGAGAGACTGCTCTGCTGCCAGAGGACTACCTTGCTGCCTGCCCTGCTGTCTGAGAAGAAAGATTGGACCTGCTCCTTTCATCCCAGGCTACCTGACTCTATGTGTTACAGCGACTGCCATTGGCAACCAGCAAAACATCTCCACTTCTCGCTATAGCATCGACAGCCCACATGAAGCTCCAGCAACGATTTTTGCGCTACACCAAAGATGCCTGGCCTGCTCTTCGCACTACAGCAACGGCCACCTGCGACGCTCTCCCTGCTCCTCGCGGCATCCTCTACCGCGAACTGGACTGTTTGCGCTTGACTTTGAGAAGGTAACCTTTTTAGCAGGACTAACCTGGCCCTTGTATCCGACCAGTGCACCATCACAGTCGGCCTGAACTTCTGACTTTCATGCGGTCTTGCACGACCAGATAACTGTGAGTGGTGGTTTGTGCTTTTAGGCTTTAGGCGCTATACTCACAAAAATGTTTGAAATTGTATATCTATGGTTCTATTGAAATATTTTTGTCATTTTAATATCAAATATTCTATTAAATTCTACTCTATTTTTCTAAATTGGAGTGGGGTTTTTCTTGTGTTGTATTTTCACTTTATTACTGTTTTAAGTGCTGCATAAATACTTTAAACATTGCCTCTAAGTTAATCCTGACTGCTTTTGTGCCAAGCTACCAGAGGGTTGAGCACAGGTTCATTTAGTGACTTTTTGTGGTTTACCAAGACAACAACTGTGGCTGTTGCTTGAGTAGGGTTTCACCTCCCTCAACCAACAACCCTACTTCTCACATTATGAGCTACTCAACTCTGGTAGATCTAGTATCTGTAGCTGCTAGACAGCATTTGCACCAAAGAGATTGGAAGTCGGATGCTGGTCAGAGCAACATCGGTTTGATGCTTAGGGGCTGTTTTTGGGCTGACTGGTGTCTTCAGTAGTTGAAGAGCTGAATTTTTATTTTTTTATTTTACAGAGTTTTATATAGCGCAAACATGACACGAAGGTATCGGGTATCGGAGCGCTTTACATAGCACCTGTTGCGTTACATGAGGACACATTCATTTTTGTTAGGCACAGGGAGATTAAGTGATTTGCCCAGAATCACAGGATGTTAAGCGTCATTGCCGAGACTCGAACCCGGTTCTCCAGATTCGAGGTCGACCGCCCTAGCCGTTAGGCCAACTCCTCTCCCCTTTGGTAAATGGTTGCTTGACACACGAACGTTCAAGGCATGTGCTGCTCTTGGCTCGAAGTAGAGCAGTATTTGTATACATGTCTAAATTTAACAACACAAAGCAACATAACACAATTGAAACATAACTGCATATCACAAAACTGAGTTCAACACAGAAACTACATACAGTACAACAATAATGCAGCACAAAACAGAACAGAACACATTACCACCATATGGAAATGCGACACAACATATGCAAAAATGTTCTTATTAAGCTTTGTTCACTCCAGAATCCTGCTTTCATAAAACAGTGGTAAAAGTTGTTTGGAACAAGCACTGACTTAACTTACCAACAAGGGCATGAAATAGGGCCAGTCAGAAATGTTTTGTGATCTGGCCCAACATTTCCAGGTGTCTCACAGTTCGTGATCCTGCTTGAAGAAAACGTACTTTGTGTCTTCAAAAAATCAAGAACGCCTGCACCCTATATAGAAAGACTCTTCCACAATCTGTTAAACAGACATTCACTTTGGAAGGCATCAGGAAAGTAATCGGAGTCCTCAAGGCGCCTGTTACTGACTATGAATGAAATGTCACTAGTGAATCCAAAATCTCAGCAACCCTGAAAGTGAGGAGGAAGTGTGACTATTGCAGTTTGGAAAATAGCCTCCATCCTGGGATCCAGGGTTTTTAGCCAACAGCACGTTGCATCACGGGGCTTGAAGTTTCTCTTGTTATCCTGTATGTATGTACTCAGAAATGTTTAGATTTATAGGGCAATGCCCACTTCGTATTGTTGTTTTAGATTTCCATAAAGAAGTAGACTTAGAATCCACCCAGATTCCTGGTTTCTATACTGGGCTGGGCCAACTCTGGCTTTCATTCTTCCTAGGCTATTCACCAAATTCACTTGAAGGAGGCTTCTACATCTTAAATCCTAAGAAAGCGACTTCGATTGAACTGGGGTGCAGAAAAACATACTGACTTGCTTCAAGACACCCAGTCCCCGTCTTGTAAACCAACCCTCCACAAAGTGCTCCGAAGCAGCCAAAATCCTGGCACAGCGCTTTTTAATATTCGATTAAGGCCATTCAGTTGGTGGGGAATTGCAGATAATGTTCAGTTTTCACCAAAACAATCCAGTAGGCGGTGAGTGCGAGGTAAATAATCATTATTATTAAGTATTGAAATTACACGCATTGCAAATTACAAAGTCGGAGTTTGAAAAATAAGGCTGTCTCCGGTGGCACCTGCTTACTTTAAATTCTAAGCATATTTCTTCTGTAAATGCCTAACTTGAAAGGAAACAGATGTCAGTCGTTTCTAGGCCTTGCAACCGGTTACTGTATTCGTGGCCCCAGACTGACCTTCCTTTAGGAATGATCTGAAAACTCAGATTATAAAGGCATCTCCTGCCATTTCACAGTTCTGAAAAGATCTCCATCCAAATACCCAATTCTTTGAGTTGAATCTCTTCACAAAGAGTCTTTAAAGGCAGTTGGGCTTTTACTGCAGCTCTCGCTCCGGACGTGTATTTTACCTGTGCCCAGTGAAAAACGCTAGGTGGGTAGGGATGCTGAAGTATTGTGCTGAGAAAGCACTTTCAATACTTTTCACAGGTTTCTGCAGACATTTTAAAAATCTGATTTGCTTTAATAAAACGCAACACAGTGTGGCAGTAATGAGATCATGTAATTGTGAATGTAAGCAGCGAGCTGCAGTCTGTATGGGGCTTGAAGGAGGGTGGGGTTTGATGTGGGGTGTTTTAACTGGGTTTCTGGTTGGCCATGAAGAGAAGCAGTGGCCGAGTCTTGGGAGGGACTGGATAAGACTTAGGGGCTGGGGAAGGTTGAGTGGAAATTACAAGAATAGTGTTTCAGAACTGACAGTGATTGAAAAACATATCTGTCAGCTTTTCTAGACCATAATGAGGGTGATAACTAACTGGTGCTGTGAGCTCCATGCTCATAGAGGCTCAAGGAGCTGGGGCTATGAACTGTAAGAAATGGCGCGTTCTCAAGCTCATTAGTACCGGCCACAAATTAAATGGCTCAAAGACCACTTTACATGGAAATGTATTATATTTTATTTTGTGGAAATGGTATTTCATAACCGATAAGGCTTAAAGAGTACTTTACAGAAGTCAGAAATTGATACATTTTATGCTTACATTTGTTTTTATTGTTGCACAAGCAAATAAAAAAGCGAAGACATTTAATAGAGCTGGGACATCTCAAAGATTAAGCTTCACTTTGACAATTAGCAACATTTTAAATGAACTCCCCTCAAACCCCTCCCCTCCGCCACCTCCCACCCTCCGCCCATCCAGCCGCCATTAATACATTTTGAAGACAACTTAACCTGCAATGCAAAAATAGTTTGAAATTCATTTATTTGGTCAGTAACAATACTGCAAGTTGTAGAGGGCTCCTGACAAGGGCCCTGGCACTTATTTTTTTGACAATTTAAGTACTGAAGCCTCCTTACCTCTGACCCCATCTGCCACCTTTGGTATTTTGAGTGGTCTTGGCTCCAAAGAATTGTGCTGGGGTCGTGGGGGCATTTGAAGCCTTCTGCTTTAGGATAAAGTTCCTATATTCGAATCAAAAAGACATGTTGCTAGAGGGCACCTTAGTCTCATACTTCAATTCCAAATGTATCTGTCAGGTGGCCATTTATATTGGGGAACAGATGGGGAACTATAAAGAACCTGTGCTGCTTTTATTATTTTATCTTCAAAGCAAAAACATTATAGGGTTCCCCCAAAATAGTTCCTAATCAACTCGATGGAGTGCTTTATCAGCATCAAAAGTGCATACTGCCAATGGCTTCAAATTTACTGCTGCCTAATCGGTTGTTCAAATTAATCTGTGTCTAGTCGCTTAGTTGTCTAGTTAGTTTAAAGACTTTTTGATCTTCATATAGCAGGGAATGTAAAATTAAATTTTTTTGTTCACAAAGACTCCACTGTGGCATGTATAGTTCACATTTAAAAGAGATATTTGAATATACCTCTATCAATTTGAAGGTTCCTTCCCAGGTTTAATATTCGAGTTATTATTGGTTGAGACCATGATTTCGGCCCCTCCCCCATAATAATGT
The DNA here is from genome assembly GCA_963921515.1 of Calotriton arnoldi. Classification (NCBI taxonomy): domain Eukaryota; kingdom Metazoa; phylum Chordata; class Amphibia; order Caudata; family Salamandridae; genus Calotriton; species Calotriton arnoldi. The sequence goes on along the minus strand of CAWUFW010003555.1, from coordinate 1,242,470 downwards.
AGTTGAAGAGTTCAGTCAATGTTTGAACAATAAAATCAAACACAAGAGAGAAGAGAGGTTCTTAAGACCTATTCTTCTTTCCTCCCTATCAACTACTAAATGCACAGGAAAGTGGAATAGGGCTTTCTATATCTGTCTATACCAATTTGGGACAGATATTTGTCCCATGTTGGTTTTGGCAGATATACAAAACCCTTTCTAGAGGCAATAAAAGCTACAAATGCTTTTATCAGTTCCAAAACAACATCCGCTCCAGTAGCCTTACCGTTTTTTTTTTTTTTTATAATGAAAGTAACTTCCTCTTTCAAAATGGTTACCTCTAGTTGCTCTCATTGTTCTGTACTTAGCTTTGGCAGAATAAGGCTGGTAAATGAATGAGATATTTGAATTTTATCTTGGCATATGTTTTCTTTGTACATCTCCTTAAATGGTTAAGGAAAACAACTTCCGTCTGCTTAAAATCTTCTAGTAATTTGTTGTTCGTATGATCAAAAATTGTTTGATAAAATTGCTTATTGATTCTGCTTTCCACGTGCCATAGAGGGCTGCAAGCCTCTTCATATTGAAAGTGTTATAGCATGCTTACTTCCCACCTCTTTCAGTTTATTTAATCAATTTTGCAGCTTGTCTGTCTATAAATTTTTGGGCGTCTCTTGGATATATTGATTAGATCCTAGAGTCAGTGGCTAATTGCAGTTCTGCCTTTAGCAATTGGTTTTTGATGCCCTTTTTGTATGTTCCTAAACTTGCTACCAGTCCATATTGATCGTTATGAAGACTTCCCAAATATTACCTAACAAAGCTGACTTTTGATTTTGAAAAATATCTTCTACCATGTTCTTAACATAGTTCATAAACTTTCAGCAAGTAGAAGCTTCCTATCTCAGCAGATTTGAGATGGATATGGCTAGGCATTAAAGAGAATCACACATGAGCCGACAGATGTACAGGAAAATGATTTATCTCCTTCACTCCATGCACCAACATGTCCAGAATTAGAGAGTAGTCTAGTCTTGAGAAGTATCCATGTTTTTTATAGTGAAGTGTATATTCCTTCCACTCGTGGTCCTTTACCCTTCAACTGGATTGATCTCATTAATCATATTGTGTAGAAGTGTTCTAAAATTATGATCTTAATATAAGGAGATAAGGAAGATTGATCCTATTCCTCATTTAATAATGTATTAAAGTCACCAAAAAAGTTTAATGGCCCTGAAACTCCAGTATGTTTACCAACAGTTTTTGAAATGTCTCTGAAGCATCTATATTTGGGCCATAAAAAAGCAACAGTAAACTTGAACATCTATTATAATTATGGCTAGCACACATCTGGCCATATTTTCAGCTTCAGCACAAATTACCTCAGTGCCACGAACTTTATATGATATCTACCTACTTCTTCTAAAGTGTGTCTACTAAACTGTAAGTTACCTATCGTTTCCATATGCCTGCATTTTTTTCTTTGGAATTTTCTCTACGTTGTGTCGACGGGGCATACTATTGAAGCTTTTCACTCCCGTGTGACTGAAATATTTTGTTCTTACGTAACTAGCCTATTTTGTGGAAGTGTGGTGAAGATTTCACCTTGCGCAATGGTTTTCTTTCATTTTCTGCATAGTTTCAATGTTTATTCAACTCGTCAAGAAAGGAAAAGATTGTTACTTTTATTATCGTGCTTGAGCCATTTTGTGTGTGTTTACACATTGCTGAGGAACCCGTTGCTAGGTTACCTTGCGGCCTACTCCTCGTCTTAAACTCGCTGAGTTATTAGCACAAGGGAAAACCCGTTGAGACAGATCTTATTGTGTGCCTGTCAGTGAACCCGTTGCTAGGTTACCTCGAGGCCTCGAGACTCCTCTCAGCCTCGCTGATTCCTTAACACAAGGACGGCCCACCAAAGACTGATCGTATCGTGCGCCTGCATTGAGCTTCCCTACGCGGCATCTATGGTGCGTTAAAGATGTCAACCGGTGGTCCCGCATAATGAAATAATGTCCTCGTGTTTCCCTTACGATCCCTAACGAGCACACTATAACACTGAAAAAACACATTCATACAAGTCCACACATCCACACGAATTAAGGAATTTGAACATACCTTTCTGCGATCAGCTTCTACTTTCATCACCGACTTCGTGTAGGAGGAGAACAATCTACATAGAGAGAGGACTCCCCTCGTGGCATTTCTTGCCTGTGAAGAAAGACTATCCATTTGAACTTGTTATAGAAGAAAGACTCTACATAAGCCTTCTTCAATAATTATTTTAGATAGTTATTTTAAATTGTTATTTTATTTTATTATTATAGCTTATTATTTTAGTATATTTAGTATATTGTGGTTTGTTATTTTATTTCTCCCTTTTCAGGAATGACTGAACAAGGCATGGCTGCTCCGCCTAGGTTTTGGTTTCACCTGGGGAACCTATCATACCATGGAAACAGTGGAAGAATATGTTTTTCACTTATATGCTTGCTATTGGTGGAGATAAATATGGGCCAGTAAGGAGACAAGCAATATTACTTCATCATTTTGGTACCGAGGTAAGAAGAATTTATGATGACTTACCTGAAATCTCTAAGTACAGGGGATGGGCAACCCATAAATGTATATGAAATGTCTCTGCAGATGTTGGAAAAACATTTTTCTCCTAAAGTAAGTGTAGTCTTCGAGAGACATACATTTTTATGTCGCATGCAAAGCCATGATGAAGACATTATGACATATGTTGCTGCTTTAAGGGGTTTAGCACTAACGTGCGAGTTTCAGAATTTGTCCTTAATACGCGACCAAATTGTGAGATGCACAAATAATAGGAAAGTTAAAGAAAAGCTCTTGTCCATTGATCCTACCTTGGAAGAATCTATACAGATAGCAAGAAGCATGGAGCATACTGCAGTTTGGATTAAAGAAATAGACATGGCTAAGCCTAGTGTTAGGAATGAAAAGAAAGAAGCAGCTGCTGTAGAAGTGAAAGGTTAAGTTCAAGCAACCTTTCAAAGCTGCGGAACCTGGGAGTCGTAAAGTAGAAGATAGGATGATGATAACATGTTACAGATGCGGATGTCCTGGACATATTGCTTCCAGTCTTGCATGTGGTGCAAGGAACATCACATGCAGGGCTTGTGGGAGAAGAGGTCATTTGGCTAAGGTCTGTAGGTCAAAAGGGAAAATGCAAGACACTACTGTGAAGGTTGTAGAGAGTTTAGAGGAACTCCAAGAAGAAATTATATTAACAATAAATGAAATCAAAAATTCCGTAGCTGTAGAGGACGACAACATGTCAAGTCTAAAAATAGAAAGCTCAGAGTTGTTGAAAAAACTGCATTGTAATATCACCTTGGGAACTGTTCAAGTCAAAGTCCTAGCAGACTCAGGAAGCTTGTTCACTCTATTTTCAAAAGACCCGTATATCGCTGATGTTAAGGGTCAGCTTAATGACTTGCTAAGTGCAGATGTCAAAGCGGTGGGATATGGTGGTAGGAAGATTAATATCATAGGTATGAAGTGGATGGATATTCATTTTTAAATAAAATGGTGTTCATGGGAGAGTGTACATTACGGAGGAGGGTTCAAATCTTTTAGGATGGCGCCACCAGAAAGATTTGAACATCATTCTTGATCCCAATGCTGTGGAGCCAGTAATGTGTGTTGAACCAGTGAACAAGAACACTTTGCTTAAACTTGATACTGAGACGGATTGGGTCAAGAAGTTAGTAATGTCACTTCCACATGTGTTTTCTGACAAGTTAGGTCTATTGAAAAAAATTTACCCACCGGATACTTTTGAAGAAAAACGTAATTCCTACTGTACATAAGGTGAGACCTGTACCCTTTCTTATGAGAGAGCAACTTCAACTAGAATTGGATAAATTGTTGAGTGAGAAAATCGAGCCTATAGAATCATATGAATGGCTCGCTCCTATTGTAGTTGCTCCTAAGGAGGGGAACAAGATTCGCCTTTGCATTGATCTATGCGATTTGAACAAAAATATATGGGTTGACTGTCAACCATTGCCAAATATTGCAGAAATGTTGAGTGGAATGGTAGGGGGGAAGGTATTCAGTGTATTGGACATGTCGGCAGTATACCATCAGGTAAATTTGCATCCTGAATCCAGATCACTCACATCGTTTGTGACCCCCCTGGGTGCTTATCATTATTGTCGGATGCCGTTTGGCTTTGCGTCAGCCTCAGCAGTCTTTCAAAGGATAATGCACTGTATTTTCAAAGGTATGCAAAACGTGTTATGCTTCCAGGACGACATTATGGTGGTGGGTAAGTCATGGGAGTATCATGATATGTTACTGAATGAGGTGCTAAAAAAGATTGGTGTTATGGTTTGACTCTGAAGAAGGAAAAATGTCAGTTGAGAAGACAGGTCGTGAGTTACTTAGGCCATGAAATATCTGAAAAAGGTATAAGACCAAAGAAAAGTACAATGAAAGCTATTGAGGAAGCTTTCCAACCTGGTTTCAAGGAGGAATTAAAATCCTTTTTGGGGCTAGTGGAATATTGTTCCAAGTTTGTCTCCAACTTTGCTGATGTGTTGGAGCCCATGAGAGCCTTATTAAAGAAGGGAATAGCATTTGAATGGGGGACAGCATGTAAAACTGCGTTTGCTAACATCAAGCAATCACTTGCACATGCACCTACATTGGGACATTTTGATGTTAATAGGAAGACCATTGTATGCAGGGCTTGGAGCAGTTTTATTTCAGAAGGTAGATGGTGAGGACAGAATTATAGGATTTGCGTCACGGCGATTGCAAGGGGCGGAGCATTCCTATTCAGCTATTGAAAAGGAAGCATTAGCTTGTTGCTGGGGTATGAACCACTTCAGGTATTATTTGTGGGGTTTACTACTTTAAGTGTGACAGGGGACTCGAGGGCAGTGTGACACCTCGAATTTCCAGTGGTTGATGACTGTAATGGACCTTAATTTTACTGTAGAGTTCGTAAGAGGGAAGAAAAATGTGGTGGCTGATTGCCTATCACGCATGCCTGTAGTTGTAGATGAAGATATTTCAGATGTTTCTCGTACTGATGTGGTTGAGCCAGTATGTGCTTCTATTGATGGTGAGCTTGCTTAAAGTCAAGAAAAATGGAGAGGTGCAATACTTGGAGATGGAGAATACAGGGATTTGAAGAATTTAATAAGCAATGGTTGGTGTTCGGATATTACCTTGAGTGAAGACTTAAGCCAACATTTGGTTGTAAGGGAAGAACTGAGCATTCTTGGAGACAAAGTATTGAGATGTAATCATATTGTTCCTCCTAGAGCATTGAGAGGGAGGTTGGTTAAAATTGTGCATGAAGAACATTTGGGGAGGAATTTAACGAAAAGGAGATTGAGGCGATCTTTCTGGTGGCCTGGTATGGATAAGGAAGTGGAGGCTGTGGTTAGCGATTGTGTAGTATGTGGTAACAGCGACAAGAATAGAGTGGTTAGAAAACCTCCATTAGAATGTATGAAACGTCCCAGTAGGCCTTGGGAGAAATTGGCAATAGATTTCTTAGGTCCTGTGGAAAAGTTGGGTCATAGGGACAGGTTTCTTATGGTTCTTGTAGACTATCGCAGCAAATGGTTTGTGGTTGAGACTTTTGAGAGTGTTACAACAAGGAACGTAATAGAGTTCTTGAAGAAAGCATTTTTTGAAGAAGGGATACCCAAGGTATTAGTTACGGATAATGGAGTACAGCTAGTGTCTTCAGCCATGTCTGAGTTTCTGGCTGGTCTGGGTATCAGGCATGACAAAGTTGCACTCTATCGTCCACAGACCAATGGGTTGGTGGAGGGAGTCCACCATTTTGTCATGGATAATATTCAGCTATTTTTGGCCAATGGGTTGGCATGGAAAGAAGAATTGCATAAAATGATGTGGGCCCATAGAGTTACTCCACACTCTGTGACGGGGGTATCTACTTTTGTTGCTCTCAAAGACGGGGAGCCTGCAACAAAGGAATCTCCAATGTGGTTGCTTGGAAAGAACCAGGTGTGGGTTGATCGTGAGAGTATGTTTGCTAAAGCATCTGAGGTTCAAAGTTATAACAAGGTGAATTATAACAGGAAAGGAGTGAAAATCGTTGATTTAAAGTGTGGAGATTGGGTGGTAGTAATGGAACCTGGGCATGTGGTGAAAGGTGAAAGTAAGTTTTCCAAGCCACAAAAAGTGATCAAGGTATCTAATTCTGTAGTCAAAATTGATGATGGAAAGGAATGGAGCGTGGGGAATTTGTGTAAGGTCAAATCTTCTATTTAGTGTTCATGTTTTTTTTCTACTTTTGTGTTATAGTTATGCTATTAATTTCAATCTTTCTGATTGAATATTATTCTCGTACTGGTTTATCATCCTTGTTTTCTGCGGGGGAGAAGTGTGGGAATGCACTGTAGAGTTGAAGGGTAATTGGGCATTGTTTATGTCAGTGGAATGGGAGGTTGCTTATGTTCTATGAAATGCTGTTGGTGGTCATTATGCTGGAGGTTATGAAGATGTGAAGAGGCAAACTCAATAAAGCATATTCATGAAGAAACCTATTCAATTGTACGTGATTACTACACTCTTCCTCCCCACATCCAGACCAGATCCTGTTCAGCAGTGCATGAAAACTAGTGTTCATGTGCGTCATATACCCTATCCATTATAGACCTTCCTTGGCCACCACTTGTCTCTTACTTATATGCTGGTTTCTCACGTAGTGCCCCCAACCGCAGCACCCTAAGTTTCCTGGGGCCTGTAAGTTCTTTGAACTCCTGAGCCAGGAAGGGAAGTAAAGACCTAGGCCCAACACTTTTCAAAGTGCTTCCCTTTGTGGTCAAGTGTCATGGAGATTTTTTCTATGCCTATAATCTCCCAGATCCTATACAGCAATGATTATTATCCCATACTTTGTTCGTTCCCCAAGCCCCCAGGAAGACCTCTTTCGCCACGCACAATAAGATTGTGATTTCCATCCCCCTGGGGGATTTCAGAGGGCAAGTAAGCCTGTTAGCTACCCCTAGAATTATATATGCTCAGAATCAGAGCGGTATAGTACCAGTAAGTAGAGAGGTTAATCTGTGTTTCTTTTACTGCTCCGCTACACGCCATGACCCTTGCTCTTTGACAACCTCCAAACCCCTGGTGTCTAGGTTCCTTCTCCCCTCTTTTCTGGCTCGCTGTTTTATCCAGTGCTCTCCCTTGTGTAAGGAGCATGTAGATCTCTGCTAGGGTGTCTGGTCCTCTGTCTCAGTAATGATCTATTTCTCAAAATGCAATAAGGGTCTACCAGCTGCTTGTCTTATTGTGGGTTCCCTTACCTGATTGTACCTCAACCTTTTCCCCTCTGGTAACCCGTAATCTTTTTTAATTTGTTAAAATGATTTAAGGCCCTGTGGGTCGTACAGTTCTCCTGTATGCTTACAGTCTGCTTTCTGCCATGCACCAAAGATATCTTGTTTTAGGACTGGGTAAAATCAGGATTGCCAATTGTTGGGGTCATGAATGAAGGGACCAATGCCAGCCTCACTCTTGCCCTCCTGTGTCCCTGGCCACCATTGTCACTTTTGTGACGTAAGAGGACTCAAGCACCAGGCTCTGTGCCTCGTAGGGTACAAAACTGCCTTCCCTTTGTGAGCACACTTGACCGACCGACCAGTCTATGAAACACTAGTATTTTTGCTTTTTTCATGGTGCAACTCATGCAGTAACATTCTTATGAATATCTTTATATCACCACCTTCCACAGTCTCCAAAGTAATTAGAATTCTAATATTATTATGCCTGGATTGGTTTTCCAATATTTCTAAATGGCATTGTCGTTAGTTGTTAAATTGACTGGACTTTCTTTTTTATCTTCTGCTGAGACACCTTTGTAAAATCTTCCTACTTTTTGGTTCTCTGCACTAGGTCATCAGATTTTTTCTCAACATTTGCACATGTTGCCTGTGTCTCTTTCTGTAGACTTTATGCAGTCTTGAAGTTTTAAATAATTTTCCTGCACACAGATTTTTAAGCTGTTTAAAGAGCTCCCTGGCAGAGCTTCATTGTTGTGTACATTACTCGTTAATTGCCTTTGTCTTCAGAATTTTTAGATTGTACGCATATTAAATTGCCCTTGTGTTGAGCATTCAGGTTGTTAAAACCTTGTTTTTTTCCGCTAATTCATAACCTGCTTGGTCATGACTGCTAAAACAGAAATATGCCTCCTCCAAAAACTTCATAACTATTTACAGTAGGGACCTCAGGCACAGCAGCAATGTTTGGTGTACTAAGTGTTGTTTTGGGTCTAGCTCCCGCATAAGGGAGGATGCTGTGTCGTCTCACAAAAAAAGGTAGCCAGATTAAGAGAGTCCATGTAAGAAGCAGATTTAGGCTAATTAAATAGAAAAGGTTGGTTCATGAGGGACAATAGTGAAAGTGACAACAGTGGCAATGGGATCAATAGTACAAGTTCTGCCCTAGGTTGCTATGTTCACCATCTAAATATTTCCCTACTTAACTAGCCTTAAGAAGGATGAACTGAAGGTGAATGATTTCCAAAATCAGCTCCAATTGTGTTATTTAGGTCATGCTTGCTAGATGGTCTGTTGGATAGACTAAAAAAGTGGTACTTCTTCTATATTCTATCTCTGCCAGTGGCACCTTTAGTTTGTGATTTTTCCTCCTACTCATCTTGCATGGTTTCCCAGGCCTAATTCTTTGTTGTGGAGCTTTCATTTGATTTTCCTACCATGTCCCAGAAAGTATCTCCCGAACTCTTGTGTATCTTGGTGCTATCTGGTGCAATTAGTTAGCAATGTAAAAATTATGCATTCACATATCTTTGTATTTTTGTGTGTGGTTTAGGCCTGGGAAGAGTTCCGCTACGTGAAACTCCACGAAGTGACCAAAAAACTCTGCCGCGCTATGCGGAGTTCCGCAACCGGCACAGTGCATTAGGTCACGCCGTTCGCGCTGATTTTTAGTGCCAGGTGTTTGTCCCACAGCCACTCATACAATATATGTTAGAAGTAGTATCACTGAGTAGTAGTGCACCTAGTATACTAATTTAACTTTTGTAGTAGGTTGGTATATATGCTTAACACTCAAACACTTAAAAAACACACATACTCACTTGATGATGTCACTGACCATGTCATGAGTGATGTAATATGTGAGATCAAAAGATGTGCATTGCGGGGGCGTGAGTTGTAGTTAGCTCAGGGAACTATAACTTTCACTGGTTTTGTATGAGTGAAATCTGAGACTAACTATAACGTTCCTATAACCTTTGGTTTTTTAAGTAAATTTCCAAGGTTTTTCAAATTCTATTTTCAAACTTTAACGTCTCTGTAACCTTTGGTTTCTTAAGTGAATTTCTATGGTTTTTTAACTAAGAGTCACATTTGCAGAGTGGTGGAGGAAGGGGCAGGGCCAACGACCAGCTGTCAGGTATCCTGCTGTGTCTGACTTACTGCAGGTGACAGGAGGGCTTCTGGGCCCCCAAGAACCCTCAGCATCCAAAGGACTTCATCCCCCAACCAGCAGTGCGCCAGTAGGCACATTTGCAGAGTGGTGGAGAAAGGAGGCATGGCCTACAAACACCTCTCAACACTTCCACTATGTGGGACTTACTGCAGGTAGTAGGAGGGCTTGTTGGCCCCCAAGGACACTCTAGAGCCAAGGGGACTTCACCCCCCAACCAGCAGTGCACCAGGAGGTGCATTTGCACAGCGGTGGCGAAAGGGGGCATGGCCTCCGAAGTCCTCTGAGCAGTCATGCTCTGTGGCACTTACTGGAGGTAACAAGAGGGCTTGTTGGCCCCCAATGACCCTCTGGAGCAAAGGGGACTTCCCGCCCCAACCACAAGTGTGCCAGCAGGCGAGTTTGTAGAGTGGTGGAGAAATGGGGGGGTCTGTGGCGACTTGCCGTCTTTTTTAAATTTAGTTTTTATTCATTCAGGGAGATGGGGCTGTGTGCCCCCCCTTCCCTGGGCCAGGTTTTGCCCCGAGGACCCCATCCCACAGGGCCCGGCCTTTTTAATGATTTTTTTTAAAGTAAAAGGGAGGGGGGCCGAGCGGCCCCACTCCTGGGTTGATTTCGGTCCCAGGGACCCCATCCCCCGGGGTCCAGCTTTTTTAATTATAATTTTATTTTTAAATAATGGGAAGGGAGCCGTGCGGCCCCCCTCCTGGGCTAATTTCAGGCTCGGGCACCCCATCCCCAGGGCCTAGCCTCTGTTGTGGGTGCCCTGGTCCCACCCAGGGCAACCAGACACTTTGTTGGGGATCACAGGGGGAGCCTGAAGGCCCCCGATGTCTCTGCCGGCTCCCCGTGTCCTGCGGGAGCCGACATTGCTTTTGGACAGAGGGAGCTGCTGGGCATGCTGCTCCCTCTGTCCAAAGCAATTCTGCTCTGCTTTCAGCAACCAAGAGCATTTTTAATGCTGAAAATGAAGCAGCGTTTGCTCTGGCTTGGCGGAAGCGGTAATGCTCCTGCCAAGCCTTAGCAAACTACAAAGTCCCGTCGGTGGGTACCCCGGGACACTGCAGGAGCCGGACCTGGTGGTGGCGGTCGCCAGGGCCATCTATGGTTCCACGAAGGGGACCGGGAAGTCACCATACTCTCTTAATTATGCCCCAGGGAGGTGGCAGTCCCCGGGGCTGCACGGGGGGGTCTGTGCCCCCCTACATTTCTTCAAATTAAAGCCCCGGGGAGGTAGCAGCCCCCGGAGCTGAAGGGGGGGTCCATGTGGACCCCCACATTGATTAAGCATAAAGATCCAGGGAGGTGGCAGTCCCATTTAAAAAGAAATAAGCCCCGGGGAGTTGATGGTCCTCAGGGCAGCGGGGGAGGCCACACGGGCCTCCCTCACATTAATGTTTAAAGACACCCCCAGGTGGTGGTGGTACCCGGGGCATAACAAGCCCCAGGAGGGGGGGCTGTTTTCCCGCTCCTTTTTTGCATAATGCCCCCGGGACCTGGCCCACCCGGGGGCTCATAATTAACGGAGCATGGGAGCTGGCGTTTAGTTTAAAAAAAAAAAATTGGCTGGATTTGCAGATCCAGCGTGACTCCAGCCGAAAAAAAAAAAGTTTTCTTGGCCCTGTGGGGTCCTTCCCCGCCCCCAAGAGGTCTAGGGGGCCAGGGTGTTTCTAACCTGCTCCCTTTTCTTTTTTCTTTTAATGTTTTTCTGTGACTAGGTTCAACCGAGTCACAAGATGGCTGCCAACACTTCCTGGTTTGAAGTGTTGGCAGCCAATAAGATCTCCGCACGGGGACGGGAGGGGTTGCGGATCCTCCGTGTCCCTAGATATACAACTGGAAATTTCTTTACATTTCTCTGCAACTACTGAACGAATTTACACTATTTAATAAAAAAGGGTGCTTTCTGGACCAACAGCTACCTTCCTGCCAAATTTGGTGTAATTCTGTTCAGCGGTTTTGGCTGTAGCCGTGTCTAAAGTTTCCTATAGAAATTACCATGGAGAAAAATCGTTTTGAGACCCGCCCCCCTTTTCTTGGCCCTCTCTTGACTGATCACCCTGAAATTTTCAAGACTGCAGCTGAAGTGAGTGACATACTAGTTTTCAAAATTTCACAAGGATTTGTTAAATGACGTCCATCGTTATTGGCAAAACAAAAACGTTCTTCCTATGGAAACTAGGTCCTAACTATAACTACTACAACTAACCGTCAGTAGGATGTGTATGCATATGTACAATCACCCTTTGGAATGATAAGTTCTATTAAGGCATTTATGACGGTTAGAGCAGATGCTTTGTTCCTTTTGAAGAGACTGGATATGGATGTTGTTTGGCAATAAAGAGATTGATATCTTATAATTTGGTGATTTATTGGACTACAACACTGGCGAAGACTAGTTGTGCAGGAGACAGCATTAACAACATCTCCCCTGTACCGCTGTGATTCCAATCTCAAGTACTGCAAAGATACCTTTGGTTCATTGGAAGATCAGAGCATGTTTCTCCCTTTGTGGACATCAGTCACGTCTAAGGTGTGAACCTGTACACAGTGGCAGCTGTTTGAGGAAGTTTCGTGAAGACAGAGAAGTCTCAGTGTGAAGAGACGCAGTGTGGGGAGACACTGCTCATCAACACTGTGTACCGCGGTTGGAGGCTGCACATTGCACTGTGAGTAAGGCGGAGGACAGAGGCGCTGGGGAGAAGATGCAGCTCAACCAGGTGAGGAGGTACTGCTCCCTGAGGTTGTGTACTGCTGTGGGAGAGTGCGCGTTGTGGCGTGAGGAAGAAGGAGATCCCTGTGAAGAAACGCTACTCCCCGAAGCTGTGTACCGTGGTTAGAGGTTGCACATTGAACTGGTAGGAAGGAGGAGGTGCCGGTGAGGCGACGCTGCTGGACGAGGTGAGGAGATCTGCTTGATGAGGGGGTGCGATGCTGTTGGAGAGTGTGCGCTGCTGTCTATTCTGGTGAAGGTGAGAGCAACCATCGCGAGAAGGTGGGCCCCTAGCCCAATTGCCGTGCTGACAGAAAGAGATATGTGCCAGATCTCAAATGTTAGTTGTATGAATAGGTGCAATGTACTTTTTCATTTTTTGTTTCTCGACACTTACAGGTTAAATACTCTGCTGAGAGCAGCAGTGGAAAAAGAAATCCTCTACACACTAAAAATAGGTACATATTGTTAATGTGATTGTGAAGGTATGTAACTGATGTATCGTACTTCATTGCAATATTACAATTAAATAATATTGTTACTACATTTCTTGTTAGATTTATGTTATCAGGCACTAGTAACAGGAATTTGCTTACGGGTGTATTTTACATACAAGGAGTGTATAAGGAAATCACATATTTATTCAAGCTCATTAAAGGAAATATGTTCAGACTAAATGTTATATACTGGCCAATGATATTGTACTAGTAGAATAAACATTTTTTTCTTATTTTACAATTGTTTTAAGTTATTGTTTTTCAAATGTGATGTTAATGGAATGGCAAGTATGAAACAACCACCTCCTTTTTTGTCAGGCATAGATTAACCTATATTATCTTGGAAAAGGTAGATAAAGTAATTTGAATCATATCTAATTGCTATAGGAGGTAGCCGATTTTCACCTGCAAATATTGTTACACAACTTAGGTGCTGAGGTCAGGAAAGTGTTTGAAAGTCTTCCTGAACAAGAGGATGTTGCTGATGAGTCAAGGAACAGTGATGTATACATGGGCACTTTAAAGAAAATAGAGCCACAGTTTAGGGAAAAAATACATGTGGTACTTGGGAGGCACAAATATTTTGGAATATCTCAAGTGAAGGGTGAGAAATTAAGTAATTACATTGCCATTCTAAGAGGGTTAGCGGACACGTGAATTTGGAGAGCTAACCGATTCCCTCATTAGAGATCAATTAGTGCGCTGTACAAGTAATTTAATGATTCAAGAGAAACTTGTCGTGGGTAATCCAAATTTAAAGGATGCCACAGATATTGCAAAAGGTGTAGAAGACACTGCAGATTGTATTAGGGAGATGACGGTATCTAGTGAGCAGGTAGTGAACGAAATTGCAGATGACCAAAAAGTCTGTCAGAAATACAGAAAAAAACAGAATGGGTAAAGGACTTTAACAAAGAAAAATATAATCGGGAACACAAGCGAAAGTTTTTCAGATGTGGAAGTACAGGGCATTTAGCTAACAACATGAACTATTTAGCATAGACGTGTTAAGTAGGAAATGCAATCGCAAGGGTCATTTTGCTCGAGTATGTAAAGAATTTGGCAATAAGGTAATCAGCAGTATTGGTAAAAGTAAGGATGAAAGGGAAGACTCGAATTCCAAGTAAAAGAAACAACTGAGGTTACAGAGCTGCTGCGATGTGAAATTAACTTAGAAGGTCAGAAAATCAACGTTTTTGCAGATTCCTGTTCACCTTTTACTTTCATTAATAGTGATACTTTCCATACTAATTTTGAATCAAGTACGCTTACTTTTCAATAGCCTCATGTGATACCGGTAGGTTGCAATAGGGATCCCATTCCCCTTGAAGGTATGGTAACCATGACGATTGCCTTTAAGGATAGGAGCACGGTAGTAAAAATATACATATTAAAAGTAGTTCTAATCTTCTGGGATGGGGACATCGGAGAGATTTGGACATCAAGCTGGACCCTACGGCAGATGAGCCAGTGATGTTTGTTGAAAGATCAGTTTATAGTGCTAAATTGTGTGATGAATTCCCGGAAGTCTTCACCAACAAGATAGGGGTTTTAAGGGAGTTTCAACATAGAATAAAATTGAAAGAGAATACCAACCCATAAATGCAGGACAATACCACTTATGATGAAGGAACCATTAATCCAAGAGTTGGAGAAGTTAACAAGGCAAGGAATGATAGAACCAAGAGTGTGCTGAGTGGGTTTCTCCCATAGGGAAAACAGCCATTACAATGAAACTAGTGCAACGCATACCATTAGAACGCATGCCATCACATCGCAAGTACCATCACATCGCAATGCCACTACAACGCATGGCATTACAACGCATATGCCTTTACATAGAATTTCGTTGTAAAGGCATGAATGGTAAAGGCATATGTGTTTTACATGTAAGTATAAGGTAAGTATAGGGTTTAGGGTGGGTTTGGGGTGTAGGGGTAATTTTAAGTTTTAGGGTGGGTATGGGTTTTGGGGTGCCAAGGGTAATTGTAGGGTTCATGGTGGATTTGGGTTTTGGTGTGCCAAGGGTAGTATTAGGGATCAGGTTGGGTATGGGTTTTGGGGTGCCAAGGGGAATTTTAGGGTTGTGTGGGTATGGGTTTTGAGGTGCAAAGTGTAATTTTAGGGTTCAGGGTGGGTTTGGGTTTTGGGGTGCCAAGGGTAATTTTAGGGTTCAGGGTGGGTTTGGGGTGCTAAGGGTAATTTTAGGGTTCAGGGTGGATATGGGTTTTGGGGTGCCAAGTCTAATTTTAGGGTTCAGGGTGGGTATGGGCTCTGGGGTGGAATGGGAAATTTCAGGGTTTTGGGTGGGTATGGGTTTTGGGGTGCCAAGGGCAATTTTAGGGTTCAGGGTGGGTATAGGTTTTGGGGTGGGAAGGGTAATTTTAGGGTTTAGGGGGCATGGGTATTGGGGTGGTAAGGGTAATTTTAGGGTTTAGGGGGTATGGTTATTGGGGTACTAAGGGTAATTTTGAGGTTTTAGGGGGTATTAAAACACACTATATATATATATATATATATATATATATATCACTGAAAAAAACCATAGGTTTCAGGGACGTTATAGCTAGAAATGAGCATTTAAAAAAACCATAGAAATTGACTGAAAAAACCACATGTTTCAGGGACGTTATAGTTGGACATTTCACTCGTACAAAACCAGCGAAATTCAGCCATTATAGTTAGTTGAGCTAACTATAACTCGCGCCCCCACAATGCACTGCTGATGACATCACATATTACATCACTCATGACATGGTCAGTGACATCACTGATGACATCTCAAATGACATCACTGATGACATCATCCAGTGACTGAGTGTTTCTAAAAAGTTTAAATATGTTTTATATATATGCCAAGGTGTATTGAAGAATGAGTGTGTGTATGAGTGTCTGAATGGATGATTTAATAGGTGCATGACTGACTGAATAAGTGAGTGATTAAACGTGTCTTACTAATACATGGGTGACTGATTAATCTGTATGAATGTCTGTTTCAGTCTGTCAGTTGGTGTGTAAGTGGCTGCTTGGGTGGGCGAATAGCTACATGAGTGTCTATATGGGTTTTTGACTGGTTGTCTGAGTACCTGAATGGGTGCCTGAGTGTCTGTGTGGGTGGGTGGGGTGTGTGTGTGTGACTCCCTGCATGGATGTGTGAGTGGGTGATTCACTGGGTGTATGGGTTCAAGAGTGCATCTGTTAGGGGCTTATGGATGGGTGAGTGTGTGTATGGCTGTGCTGGTAAGTGAATGGATGTCTCAGTGGTACATGTGTGAGTAACTACATATGTGAAAGGCAGTATATGTGAGTGTTGGAGTATATAAATTATTATATGTCAGAGTGAGTGATTATGAGAGTGGCTGTATTGATGAGTGGGTGCTTGTGTCAGTGATTGTATAAGAGAGTAAGTATGTGTTAGTATCCGTATAAATAAGTGAGGTGGTGTGTGTGTACCTGTGTAGGTCAGTAAATGGGAGTGTGATTGATACTTTGCATGGCTGACTAGCTGTGTGAGTAACTCTATGGGTGAGTGGTGGTGAGTGAGTGTCTGTATGGGTGTATGAGTGCATATGATAGTGGCTGTATAGATGAGTGACTGCATGTATGAGTGACTGTATGGATGAGGGAGTGGATGTGTGTAGACCAAGGAATCAGTGAGTGGTCATGTAGTAACTGGTATTGGTGTGTCTTTGGTTTCGAGAATGGCAGTCTGTATTTTAGAGTGGGTGTATCAAAGGATATATTAGGCTGTGAGGAGGTGCATCAGATTATCACGTGGATGATGTCATCAGTGATATCATCCGTGATGTCATTTGAGATGTCATCAGTGATGTCACTGACCATGTCATGAGTGGTGTAATATGTGATGTCATCAGCAGTGCATTGCGGGGGTGCGAGTTATAGTTAGCTCAACTAACTATAACGGCCGAATTTCTCTGGTTTTCTACGAGTGAAATGTCCAACTAACTATAACGTCCCTGAAACCTGTGTTATTTTCAGTGAATTTCTATGTTTTTTTAAATGCTAATTTCGAACTATAAAGTCCCTGAAACCTATGGTTTTTTCAGTGAATTTCTAATGTTTTTTAAATGCTAATTTCTAACTATGCATACATAGGTAGGACATGTGCAGAAAGAGGAAGAAAGGCGCAGAAAGAAGCAAGAGAAGTGCAGAAAGAGGCAAGAGCGGTGCAGAAAGAGGAAGAAAGGTGCAGAAAGAAGCAAAAGAAATGCAGAAGGAAGCAACAGAAATCCAGAAAGAGGAAGAAAGGTGAAGAAAGAAGCAAGAGATGTGCAGAAAGAACCAGCGTAGGTGCAGAAAATAACCCGGAATTTGTAAAGCACAAACTAATCACCCCTAAGGGTCTCAAGGCGCTGGGGGCCTTCGGGGAGATTAAGCGAGCTGTTGCCCAGAGTCACATGGTGCTGGGCTGAGCTGCCACCGGGGATCGAACTGTGAGCCCCGTGCTCCGGAGTCAGCCGCCCTGGCTGCTGCGCCACACCTCTCCCCTACTTTACAACAGACTCATACAAAGTACCCTAATCACTAATCCTTCTCCGAAGATGTCTTAAACCTCACTTTTCTCTTGAAGGTTCGCTATTAATCGACTGCTTAGAATGTTACGCCTACCAAATATAAAACAGCAATCCTAAGCATATCACTGTTGTAAGTCTGACCAAGTTTGTGAAGGTATGCATGCGTGTGTCTCTGCTTTTACCTAGTGACATGTTAAATGAAAATAAACATACAAACACTTGAATACCTGTGTTTCAAACAGCATACTCTGTACATTTGTGTAAAAAAAGGTGTATGCATTTGTTTCTGCTCACAATACAGGGCACATGGGTATTCAATAGTATATTTGAGGGGCTCTATAACACATATATACATAAGACATATCTGTCTGTACAACCGAATGACAGAGCAGAACTAAGAAGATTTGACCACCTATAAGAGAAGCTACCCGCTTTTTAAGCTACCATCTTCAGATGCATAACACATGTGAGAATACATGTGCAAGTAGACATATACCTCAGTGGACCAAAATCACCGATGACCAGCTCACCTCCTCACTCAACAACTCCACCCCAACCATCGCGGAAAACGACAACCCCAACACCGCAGCCCGAACCCTGCATAGATGGATCTCAGACAGCACCAACACCATAGCCCCCCTCAAGAAAAACAACAATACCCGCGCCAAGAAAGCCAGATGGTTTACCACCGAACTTCGAGAGTCCAGAAGAACATGCCGCCGCCTCGAAAAGGCCTGGAGGAACACCAAATCCACAGAAGCCCACAACAACTTCAGAGCCGCCACCAACGCCCACCATCAACTCATCAGAGAAACGAGGAAAAAAGCGATTGAAGACAGAATCTCCACCCACGCGCACAACAGCAAGGAACTCTTCAGCATCATCAAGGAGTTCGCCCAACCCACTAGCGAGTCTACCGACATCCCTCCCTCACAAGACCTCTGCGACAAACTCAGCACCTTTTTCCACCACAAGATCAAGAGCATCTACGACAACTTCAAAGAAGACAACCAACACACTGAACCCTCACCAACCACCCCGACACCCGGAAACCAGTGATTGATGACTGGACAGCCCTCACCACCGAAGAGACACTGAAGACAATGAAGTCAATCCACTCAGGGTCCTCCACGGACCCCACCACATCTTCAACAGAGCCGCCGACACCATCGCACCCATGCTCTGCCACACCATCAACTGCTCCCTGGCGACCGCCTGCGTTCCCCGACGACTGGAAACACGCCGAGGTCAACCCCCTCCTAAAGAAACCCTCAGTGGACCCCACCGACCTCAAAAACTACAGACCCATCTCCCTGCTCCCGTTCCCAGCGAAAGTCATCGAGAAAGCCATCAACAGCCAACTCGCCACATTCATTGAAGAACACAACATCCTCGACTCCTCCCAATCCGGCTTCAGAAAAAACCACAGTACGGAAACCGCCCTCCTCGCCGCAACAGACGACATCCGCACCCTATTGGACAAAGGAGAAACAGTAGCCCTCATCCTCCTCGACCTATCAGCGGAGTTCGAAACAGTCTCCCACCGCACCCTAATACGCAGACTCCACGACGCAGGAATCCAGGACAAGGCCCTCGACTGGATCCGCTTCTTCCTCTACGGCAGGACGCAGCGGGTCAGACTCCCCCCTTTCCTCTCGGACCCCACACCTACCACCTGCGGAGTCCCCCAGGGCTCCTCCCTCAGCCCGACGCTCTTCAACGTCTACATGGCTCCACTCGCCCCCATCGTCAGAACCTACGGACTCAACATCGTGTCATACGCAGACGACACCCAGCTCATCCTCTCCCTATCCAACGAGCCCAACACTTCCAGACGCAACTTTCGAGAAGGCATGGAAGCCGTCGCCAAATGGATGAAAAACAGCTGCCTACAACTAAACACCAACAAAACAGAAGTACTCATCATGGGCCCAAACGCCGATGCCTGGAGCGACACCTGGTGGCCCCCGCCCTCGGAAACCCGCCAACCCCCACGGACCACGCACGCAACCTGGGAATCATCCTGGACTCTGAGCTCAAAATGGACCGCCAGATCAACTCTGTCTCGTCTTCCTGCTTCCACACCCTCCGCCTCCTTCGTAAGACCTTCAAATGGATCCCCTCGAACACCGAAAGACCGTCACTCACGCCCTGGTCACCAGCAGACTCGACTACGGCAACGCACTCTACGCCGGAATAAACAAAAACCTCACCCGCAAGCTACAGAACATCCAGAACGCCGCCGCAAGACTGGTCCTCAAACTGCCAAAACACTGCCACATCTCCCAGCACCTGCGCACACTCCACTGGCTCCCTGTCGAGGCGAGAATCACCTTCAAGATGCTCACCCACGCACACAAGGCCCTCCACGGCACCGGACCAGCATACCTGAACAGCCGACTCAAATTCCACGCACCCCAAAGGACCCTACGATCAGCCCAGCTCTCCTACGCCGTCGTCCCCCGCACCAGAAAGACCAGATCGGGAGGCCGCTCCTTCTCCTTCCTCGCGGCCAAAGCATGGAACGCCCTTCCGCTCCACCTCAGACAGACAACATCGCTCCCCATCTTCGCAAGAAACCTCAAAACCTGGCTCTTCGACAGACCCCTCCTTGATGGATGGAACCTGCACCCCCCCACCCCTAGCGCCTTGAGACCCTTACGGGTGAGTAGTCGTGCTTTAACAAACCCCTGATTGATTGATTGAGTCACGAGAGCACGCAGACCTTTAAACTTGACAGTTTGCACTTCCCATTTGAATATAGAAACAGGCGAGAGAAGTACAGAAAGGAGCAAGAAAAATGCAGAAAAAAACAAGAGGTGCAGAAAGAGTAAGAGAGGTGCAGAAAGAGTAAGAGGTGCAGAAAGAGTAAGAGGTGCAGAAAGAGGCAAGAGAAGTTCAGAAAGAGGCAAGACAAGTGCAGAAAGAGGCAAGAGAGGAGCAGGAAGAGGCAAGAGAGGAGCAGGAAGAGGCAAGAGAGGAGCAGGAAGAGGCAAGAGAGGAGCAGGAAGAGGCAAGTGAGGAGCAGGAAGAGGCAAGAGAGGAGCAGGAAGAGGCAAGTGAGGAGCAGGAAGAGGCAAGTGAGGAGCAGAAAGAGGTAAGAGAAGTGCAGAAAGAGGCAAGAGAGTTGCAGAAACAGGCAAGAGAGGTGCAGAAAAATAGAACAGGGGTGCAGAAAGAGGCAAGAGAGGTGCAGAAAGAAGGAAGGGTGCAGAAAGAGGCAAGAGGGGTGCAAAAAGAAGCAAGAGGGGTGCAGAAAGAGCCAAGAGGGGTGCAGAAAGAGGCAAGAGAATTGCAGAAAGAAGCAACAGAGGTGCAGAAAGAGGCAAGAGGGGTACAGAAAGAGGCAACAGAGGTGCAGAAAGAAGCAACAGGTGCAGAAAGAGGCAAGAGAGGTACAGAAAGAGGGAAGAGGGGTGCAGAAAGAGGCCAGAGGGGTGCAGAAAGAAGCAACAGAGGTGCTGAAGGAGGCAAGAGGGGTGCCGAAATAGGCAAGATGGGTGCCAACATTTGCAAGAGAGGTGCAGAAAGAAACAAACGCAGTGCAGAAAGAATCAACAGAGGTGCAGAAACAGACAAGAGGGGTGCAAAAAGAGGCAAGAGAAGTTCAGAAAGAAGCAACAGAGGTACAGAAGGAGACAAGAGAACTGAAGAAAGAGGCAAGAGTTGCAGAAAGAGGCAAGAGATGTGCACAAAAAGGGAAGAAGGGTGCAGAAAGAGGCAAGAGGGGTGCAGAAAGAAGCAAGAGATGTGTAGAAAGAAGCAAGAAGGGTGCAGAAAGAGGCAAGAGAAGTGCAGAAGGAAGCAACAGAGGTGCAGAAAAAGGCAAAAAAGAGTGCAGAAAGAGGCAAGAGAGTTACAGAAACGGGCAAAAGAGGTGCAGAAAGAGGGAACAGGGGTGCAGAAAGAGGCAAGAGAGGAGCAGAAAGAGGCAAGAGAGGTGCACACAGAGGCACGTGGGTGCAGAAATTTACAAGAGAGGTGCAGAAAGAAGCAAGAGAAGTGCAGAAAGAGGCAAGAGGTGCAGAAAAAGGGAACGGGTGCAGAAAGAGGCAAGAGGAGTGCAGAAATAAGCAACAGAAGTGCAGAAAGAAGCAACAGAGGTGCAGAAAGAAGCAACAGAGGTGCAGAAAGAGGCAAGAGGGGTGCAGAAAGAGGCAAGAGGGGTGCAGAAAGAGGCGAGAGAAGTGCAGAAAGAAGCAACAGAGGTGCAAAAAGAGGCAAGAGGGGTACAGAAAGAGGCAAGAGGGGTGCAGAAAAGGCAAGAGGGGTGCAGAAAAAGCAAGAGGGGTGCAGAAAGATGCAAGAGGGGTGCAGAAAAAAGCAACAGAGGTGCAGAAGGAGACAAGAGAACTGAAGAAAGAGGCAAGAGAGTTGCAGAAAGAGGCAAGAGATGTGCACACAGAGGCACGTGGGGTGCAGAAATTTACAAGAGAGGTGCAGAAAGAAGCAAGAGAAGTGCAGAGAAAAGCAACTGAGGTGCAGAAAGAGGCAAGAAGGGTGCATAAAGAGGCAAGAGAGGAGAGAAAGAGGCAAGAGAGGTGCACACAGAGGCACATGGGCTGCAGAAAGTTACAAGAGAGGTGCAGAAAGAAGCAAGAGAAGTGCAGAAAGAACCAACGGAGGTGCAGAAGGAGGCAAGAGGGGTGCAGAAAGAGGGAACAGGGGTGCAGAAAGAGGCAAGAGTGCAGAAATAAGCAACAGAGGTGCAAAAAGAGGCAAGAGGGGTGCAGAAAGAGGCAAAAGGGGTGCAGAAAGAGTCAAGAGGGGTGCAGAAAGAAGCAACAGAGGTGCAGAAAGAAGCAAGAGAAGTGATAAAACAGACAAGAGAGTTGCAGAAAGAAACAAGAAAGGTGCAGAAAAAAGGAAGAGAAGTGCAGCAAGAGGCAAGTGAGATGCAGAAAGAGGCAAGCCAGGTGCAGAAAGAGGCAAGCCAGGTGCAGAAAGAGGCAAGCCAGGTGCAGAAAGAGGCAAGAGAGGTACAGAAAGAGGCAAGAGAGGTGCAGAAAGAGGCCGGAGAGGTGCAGAAAGAGGCAAGTGAGTTGCAGAAAGAGGCAAGTGAGGTGCAGACAGAGGCAAGAGGGGTGCAGAAAGAGGGAAGAGAAGTGCAGAAAGAGGGAAAAGAAGTACAAAAAGAGGGAAGAGATGTGCAGAAAGAGGGAATGGGGTATAGAAAGAGGCAAGAGGGGTGCAGAAAGAAGCAACTGGTGCAGAAAGAGGCAAAAGAACTGGAAAAAGAGGCAAGAGAGGTGCGGGAAGAGGGGTGCAGAAAGCGGCACAAGGGGTGCAGAAAGAGGCATGAGGGGTGCAGAAAGAAGCAACAGAGGTGCAGAAAGAGGCAAGGGAAGTACAGAAAGAGGCGAGAGGTGCAGAAAGAGGCACAAGGGGTGCAGAAAAAGGCATGAGGGGTGCATAAAGAAGCAACAGAGGTGCATAAGGAGTGAAGAGGGGTGCAGAAAGAGACAAGAGAAGTGCAGAAAGAAGCAACAGAGGTGCAGAAAGAGGGATGAGGGGTAGAGAAAGAGGCAAGAGAAGTGCAGAAAGAAGCAACAGAGATGGAAAAAGGGGGAACAGGGTTGGAGAAAGTGGCAAGAGGGGTGCAGAAAGAAGCAAAAGGTGCAGAAAGAAACAGAAGTGCAGAAAGAAGTAACAGAGTTGCAGAAAGCAGCAAGATGGGTGCAGAAAGAGGCACGAGGGGTGCAGAAAGAAGCAAGAGATGTGCAGAAAGAAACAAAATAAGCGGAGAAAGAAGGAACAGAGGTGCAGAAAGAGGCAACAGGGGTGCAGAAAGAGGGAAGAGGGATGGAGAAAGAGGCAATGGGTGTAGTAAGAAGCAAGAGAGCTGTAGAAAGAAACAAAAGAAGTGCAGAAAGAAGGAACAGAGGTGCAGAAAGAGGCAAGAGGGGTGCAGAAAGACGGGTGCAGAAAGAGGGAAAAGGGGTGCGGAAGCAGGCAAGGGGGTACAGAAAGAAGGAAGAGAGGTGCAGAAAGAAACAAAAGAAGTACAGAAAGAAGGAGCAGAGGTGCAGAAAGAGGCAAGAGGGGTGCAGAAAGAGGGAAGAGGGGTACAGAAAAAGGGAAGAGGGGTGCAGAAAGAAGGAACAGAGGTGCAGAAAGAGGCAAGAGGGGTGCAGAAAGAGGGAAGAGGGGTATGATAGAGGCACGAGGGGTGCAGAAAGAAGCAACAGAGGTACAGAAAGAAGCAACAGAGGTGCAGAAAAGGGAACAGGGGTGGAGAAAGAGACAAGAGAAGTGCAGAAACAAGCAACAGATGCAGAAAGGGGTAAGGGGTGGAGAAAGAGACAAGAGAAGTGCAGAAAGACGCAACAGAGATGCAGAAAGGGGGAACGGGTGGAGGAAGGGGCAAGAGAAGTACAGAAAGAAGCAGGAGAATTGCAGAAAGAAGCAACAGAGGTGAACAAAGAGGCAAGAGGGGTATAGAAAGAGGTAAGAGAAGTGCAGAAAGAAGCAACAGAGACGCAGAAAGGGTGGAAAAAGAGGCAAGAGGGGTGCAGAAAGAAGCAAGAGAGGTGCAGAAAGACACAAGAAGTGCAGAAAGAAGCAACAGAGGTGCAGAAAGAGGCAAGATGAGTGCAGAAAGAGGGATGCAGGAAGAGGCACGAGGGGTGCAGAAAGAAGCAAGAGAGGTGCAGAAAGAAGCAAGAGAGGTGCAGAAAGAAGCAAGAGAAGTGCAGAAAGAAGCAACAGATGCAGAAAGGGGAAGTGGAGAGGAGAAAGAGGCAAGAGGGATACAGAAAGAAGGAAGAGAGTTGCAGAAAGAAACAAAAGAAGTACAGAAAGAAGGAACAGAGGTGCAGAAAGAGGCACAAGGGTTGCAAAAAGAAGGGACAGAGGTGCAGAAAGAAGCAAGAGAAGTGCAGAAAGAAGCAACAGAGGTGCACAAAGAGAGATGAGGGGTGGAGAAAGAGGCAAGAGAAGTGTAGAAAGAAGCAACAGAGATGCAAAAAGGGGAACAGGGGGCGTGGCCGGGCAAGATGGCCGGCCGGACGTAGCTCGTCTCGGCTCCTGGTTCGCGCTGGTGTGTTCTGAGCATATAACGGCGGCAAATCAGCATTTCGATCACCATGACGACCATCGCTGATGATCTAAAGGTGTGGAGCATGCAGTGAATACCTGAAAACTCCGCCAGCTGACTCCTGCAACCAGAAACGCAGCCCTACCGGGGAAGGGCCGACGCGCACCAAAAATGGCGGCCCTCGCTCCGTGGGTGACGCGGATCCCCGACCGCTGCTGAGGCGATCGCAGAGCTGGAGCTGCGGCGGCACCATCACCATCTGCGACTGGCGTCGACAGCCCTTGGCCGCAGCTTCACCAGGAGGCACACAATGTGGATGCGGCTGCATCGAAGAAGCCGTTACAACTGCACCCGCGACACCGTGCCGCAACTCAAGATTCCTCAGGTGTGTGGGCAGTGCAGCGGGGGGACCGGAGCACAACTGGCAACTTGTCGGCAGAGCGGACACTCCGGGAAGCCCTGATCTGCAACTTAGAGCCTGATCGAGTGCGCTGTTGCACGACCCCCACGTCCTGCCTGACCTTAACATGGCGGCCCAGCAGTGAACGTGGGCTACAGCGAGCGTCTCCTCACAGCTCCTACACCTCTGCCTCAGTGTCTGCAGTCAGGAAGGCTGCTTAACGAGCGCAACCAGGGCTACCCAGGGCACGACCTAGGGGGCATATCGCTTGCTGCTGGCACTCCAGAGGCTGATCAATCGCACTGCTGCACAGCCCCCACATCTCGCCTGACATTAAAATGGCGGCCTAACGGTGAACTCGGGCTACAGCGAGCGCCCCTTCACGACTCCCGCACAGCGACCCCAGTGTCTGCAGCCAAGAAGAATGCTCAACGAGTGAAACCAGGGCCCACCAGTGCACGGCCTCAGGGGCACATCGCTCGCCGGGGTCCACACCCACATCAACTGCAATACTCACCGTAGGGAGACAACAGGGGTCCAGGCAACCGGGGAATTTAACGCCGGCAGCCAAGGAAAGGTCAGACGCCAGGTCACCCCCTAAACCCTGATGGGCCTCTTTATTGGCATGGAGAGCAGCACTTAATTTAAATCAAAAGGGACACTGTTCCAAATAGAGGGTGCGAAGTGTCACCCAGTCAGTGAGAGAGAGTAAAAAGAATAGAATCGAAGGTCAGGAGAGAGGGAGAAGAAAGAGAAAGAGGCAGAGGTTCATCCCCGGTATCAAGGATCAAGTCCCGAAGGGGAGGGCCAAGTCTAGCCTCTTAGTAGCCCTCACACACCCCGAAGGATGTCATGCTTCATCATCTGGCTTTTTTGCTCCTTGTCGGGCTGGCGCTGCAATGCCTGACGGTCCCCCGAAGGGTCACTTTAACGGAGATCTTATAAGAGAAAAGCCGTAAGGTGAAGGCGGGTGTGTGGGGTGGATCCAGTGAAAAAAGTGTAAAAGTGCGTGCAGAGGTGGTGGCTAAAAATACCTAGGGGTATCCACAAGGAAGTTCTTTAATAGCGTGGTGCCCCTGGTAGATTAAAAAACCCGAAGGTTGGGTCATCATCTCTAAGCAGGCCAGGGTACTACGGTCTCTGCGCGGCAGCCTGGCTAGGGTGGAGGCCACTCTGACCGTCCTAGATGAGTCTTCCCCCGATCCGCAAGTGCAGGCCCAACGTAACGCACTGTTGTTAGAATTCCACGACCAGGCTGACAGGGAGGCCACTCTCCTAGGTAAACATCATCTGGCAAGACGTTATGGAGAGGGTGAGCGCCCCGGCAGGACGCTGGCGCGTCTGGTGGGCCCCCCTAGAGGGGCTGGTCACATCACTTCCCTCGTGCGCGATGACGGGACTACTGCTACTTCGGATCGGGACATTGTGGCGGAGCTGGTGGCGTACTATCGTTCCCTCTACTCTAGCACTTTGCCTGCTAATTTTTCGCAACACCTTTCCTATTTGGAGGAGGTGGCCATGGTCTGGCTCACTGAAGGCCAGGCCGAGTTCCTGGCACATCCGTTTACGGTCGATGAAATCTCCTGGCTATCGACGAACTCTCGGGCTCTAAAGCCCCTGGCCTTGATGGGCTTAATGGAGCGTTCTACAAGGCTTACAAAGAAACCCTGACGCCTCACCTCTTGGAGGTGTTTGCAGAAGCACTGGAGTCTGGCGTCCTCCCTCCTACCATGCGCGAAGCGGCTATATCTTTGTTATTAAAACCGGGAAAGGACCCTACGCATTGCTCATCTTACCGACCCATTTCCCTTATCAACTTTGATAATAAAATTCTTGCAAAAATGCTTTCCTCGCGTCTCTCCCTTTTACTCAACCAAATTTTATCTCCGGTGCAAGCCGGCTTTGTGCCACATTGCTCCACCGCTCTAAACCTCCGTACGGTCTTCTCAGTCATCAATCGCATTGAGCCCACAACGCCAGCCGCGGTCGCGCTATTGGACGCAGAGAAGGCCTTCGACTCTCTCGAATGGCCCTTTCTGATGGCTTCGCTCCGTAAACTAGGCCTTCCTCCTAACTTCCTTGCTTTGATCGCTCTTCTCTACTCATCCCCTTCAGCCCGATTGCGGGTCAACGGGTCTCTCTCCCCTCCTATCCCCATCACGCGTGGCACACGTCAGGGCTGTCCACTGTCCCCGATCCTGTTTATTATTGCAATGGACCCTTTGGTCCGTCATCTTCAGGAGCAGCACCTGTTCCGTGGCTTGCAATTCCCTTCCGGTCCGCTTTTGATGTCTCTCTATGCGGACGACGTCCTGCTCTTTGTGCGCCATCCCCAATCCAATCTTCAGCCGCTCATGGATGAGATCGAACGTTTCGGCTTGGTTTCAGGCCTTAAGATTAATTGGGGGAAATCTGTTCTGTTTCCCATTACGGATGCTGCGGCGACAGACGTCACGGAATACCCCTTGCGCGTGGATCGGGAGACCACTAAATACCTCAGGGTGCACCTACATAGAGAAAAGGCCCAGGTCGTTCAATTGAACTACGGACCTGCCATTGAGCAGCTCTCGTTGCAAATCGAGCGATGGATACAGCTACCTCTCTCCATGGCCGGCCGTATCGCCCTCATAAAGATGAAGGTGCTCCCTCGTTTCTTGTATTTCTTTCGCACCATCCCCATTCCACTCACCAATGCGTTTTTTACTCGTCTGTACAGCCTTCTTATTCGACTGATCTGGGCTGGTCGTAGGCCCTGAGTAGCCTGGGACACCCTCACCCTTCCGTATGCACGGGGGGGTTCGCAGTTCCGGATTTCCAACTGTACTTTTTGGTGCCCAAGCTCAATATGCGCACCTCTGGTTTTATCCTGATGCCAGGATACCTTATACGAAAACGGACCGGGAGCTGGCTGCCCCGACCCCCCTGGCATCCCTGCTCCCGAAAGGGGTCCCTCTGAATCCACACGACATTCAGCCCCTGGCCACCACGTGTTGGGATTGGCGTAAGTTGAACAGATTGTATGGGTCTGGCCCTCTTTACTCACCTGCACTCCAAATCGCAAATAATCCCTTTTTACCGCTTGCCACGGATAGAGGGGTGCTGGTCACCTTTGGCAAGTTAGGGCTTGACACTTTTGAGTCCCTTTTTCCGGATGGCCGGGCGCGGGGGCTAACCGAGTTGGCACAGCTTCCCGGGCTCACTGGGATAGACTCTCTTAACTTGACCCGACTCCAGGGCACGCTGCGCACCACCTTCTCCACCTTTCCTGCTCCATACGAAGACTTTCCCCCACTCACTCTTCTTATATCGGACGACACGGGCTCACATTTGGTCACAAAACTCTATAAGGCAGTTATGACACTTAGAGGGGGGCGGGATGCTGGGGTCCGGCAACGCTGGCAAGCGGACCTTGGACACCCGCTGCACGACAAGGATTGGGCCTACTGTTTAGAACAAACCCACAGGGTGTCTCCCAATCACGGGCATAAATTGCTTCATTTTAAATTTATTCACCGGGTTTATCTTACCCCACTCCAACTGTCTAAATTTGATTCATCTAAGTCGGCGAACTGCCCAAAGTGTAATGCTCTGACTGCCGACTTTGCTCACATGTCCTGGTCCTGTCCCCACATTCTTCCATATTGGCAGGATGTCTTTGCTGAGCTATCACGCATCATAGACACACCGTTGGTACCCACCCCGGAGTTGGGATTGTTGGGCCTGGTCAAGCGGATTAAACTGTGTTAGAGGCGATTTGTTGCGCTTGCCCTTCTTCTCGCCAAGCGGGAGATTGCCACACTCTGGGGGGCGAAGGCTCGCCCGACTAAATTGGCCTGGCAGCGAAGCATGCTATATTGCAATACTCAATCTGACATATATGCTTCACTCCAGCCTCCTACCTCTAGGCCGTGCGACATTTGGTGCATATACCGCACCTATCTCCAACGCGCACTTCCTGCATCACAGACTGTTTCCTCCCCCCCCACCCCTCTTCCGTAAATACCTGGTGCATGATTTGATCTCCTTATGCCTCCCGTGGGCTGTTGCCCCTCTTCAGGGCGGTCTGGTTGTGTGGCCGGCTCGGTCTTCTACCCGGGCCACAACCGCCGCTCCTTGTCTTTCCTGGGTACCTACATGGGATTATGCGTGAACTTTAGTTCTCCTACAGTGAGCGAGAGTATGTATCATTCCTTGGGTATGTCTATTTCTGCGAATTTTGTTTCATTTTGTCATGTTTCTGGATCTTATTGTTGTTCTGTGCACCCCCTTAATTCGTTGCCAAATGGCTTTGCTGTACATCTCATCATTTGCAAGGCTACAATCTGTGTTTTCGTCTGCCGGGGGTTGTGCCTATGTATTATGGGTTTTCTAAATTTCTGTTTATTTTTTCTTTTTGTGTATCCTGATATTGTTTGTTTCATTTTTAATAACAAAAATAAAAAAACCAAAAAAAAAAAACCCGAAGGTTGGTGAGTTACTATACGGCCTAATGTGCCCGTGTAACTTGACAAAAGGTCGACATGTTTCACACCTGGTAGTCTGAATGATCAATGGCGTTTCTTCAGGACCTAACTAGGGTGAAAGATGTGCACTAAGAGAAGGGTTCCAGAAATAGGAATGATAACCCACGTGAATCAAAGGTGGCTTGGGGTTCACCACAGGGAGAGTTTCCCTAATTAGTGGTATGGAAATCTCAGACAGTAGATTTACCCAAGCAATGGTAGTACCCTCGCTTCAACCGGGAACAGTCTCCCTAGGCTATTGACCGCCGGGCGCCCGCACCCTATTAGGGTTACGTCGGGTGCCGGCTCTTCAGCACCTACCCTCTCCTAACGGTCGCCTGCAATCACTGGAGAGCAGCACTACCATGGAAATCCAATAGCCGCTGAACGCCCTAATGACCTCTCTCTCCCCAAGATAACCCTCCTCAGCCTTGTCGGGATAGAGTCTCATAAGCCAGACTAGATATCATAAGGTGGTGCACGTTGAGACTGACACTAACATGATCCACGTTCGGTTTGACTGCGGCACCTACCACACACCTACCGGGACAGAGCGGAGCAGACGCCGCCACCCAGCAACAACGCCCGACCAACAGCAAGGAGAGAATTATACCACAGCGGTTGCTGCGGCTGCCCACTTTGCCTGCCACAGCGACGAGGGGCCACCTGGGCCTGCCTCTGCCACCGAAGAAGGTGTCTGGTAAGGCGGCAAACCGAGTTTCCGATTTCTTCACGGCAACGGAAAAACGCCCACCATCTACACAAGACGCTGGCGCAGAAACTATGGCCCTCACAAAAGATGACCTCCTGGCTACGCTACGGGACTTTAAAATGGAGCTCCGCAAAGAGCTGGGGCAGGACCTCAAGGCCTCGATCGATCAACTGAAATCCGATCTTACAGAACGAATGGCCTCCCTTCAACAAGATGTGGACTCGGTGGGCACGAGAGTGGTAGACCTGGAGGCACAAATGCAAGAACTTGATAAACACACCGCCGATATGCGGGAGGACATCCATACCCTCCAGGACCAACTACTCCAAACACAACTGAAGGCTGAGGACCTTGAAAATAGAGCACGAAGGGAGAACCTACGTATTAGAGACCTGGAAGAGGGAGCAGAAAGTTCAGATCTTGAGGCCTTCCTGGAGGGACTGTTCGCAGAAATCCTCAGTCCGCAGAAACTCGAGATCAAATTAGAAGGAGTACACCGAGTTGGAGGCCTGGCGTCCGGTGAAAGGAAGCGACGCGAGACGTGCTTGCTAAATTCCACTCCTACAAAGTAAAGGAAGCTGTCCTGTTCGCTGCCAGAAGAAAGGGGACAGTCTCCTTCCAGGACCATTCCTGCACCGTCTTTCAGGATCTGGCGCCGGCCACCCTGGCTAGGAGGCAGCTATTCCGACCCATCACATCGAAACTGTGCAACGACAATATTAGATACCGATGGACGTACCCGTTTGGATTAGCCTTTGAATACAACAACAAACAGCGCCATCTCTCAGACTTGAAGGAAGGGATGGATCTCCTGGGCCTTTCTTCAGATGACCCTGCATCAGCTCAGTATACAACACCAGAAACAACGAAGAGTGGCCCATCTGTGTACCAATGGTCTACTGGCTCTCGGAGAAACCGTAAATGAGGACCGCCCAAGAGAAGCCTTGATATCGCCAGAGACACGGTAAGGCCCCTTGAAACAACCTTTGATCCTACTAGGCCATGTTGAGGCCGGGGACCGTTCGATAGAGTGGATGAGGACATATGGGCTGAACTGCTTCCGTAGCTCATAAGATCATTTCCATTGCACTATGCCAGGCCCCTACCCAAAGGAAGTCCCACACAGCCGACTTCGGATAGGGGTACGGCCAACGGATACCTAGGAAGGAGCGCAACTTCATTTTCAGACAATAAGAGAAGTCTGGCTCCGACCGAGGGGCTCCTCGGGACAGGAGTGTCCCCACACTAGGCCTGAGACCGCACTAGTCGGAAATTAGCTCCTCATCACTAGACTAAATTCAAGGCCGTTGCAAAATGCTGTTGAACCACTTGAGCCAGTTACCAGGCCTAACTGCAGGTCATAAGCCCGCGGAACACTATCTCAGGCTCTGTAAGGGAACTAAAGCGTCAAATTGATACCCCCAGAAATCAGACTGCTGCCAGACTTAATTTGGGCTGAACCGCTCTATAATGGCCTCACCAGAAGGCAAGTGATGCATAGCCGATTGACGTTTTAGAATCCGCTCGGGACGGGCGCGGACGGGGACCTCGGTCGTACCGTCCCCCCAACGTTCCCATTAGGACTTCTCAACCCCT
Organism: Calotriton arnoldi; assembly: GCA_963921515.1. Lineage (NCBI taxonomy): Eukaryota > Metazoa > Chordata > Amphibia > Caudata > Salamandridae > Calotriton > Calotriton arnoldi. The sequence continues at coordinate 1,211,035 of CAWUFW010003555.1, read as the reverse complement.
TGTTGGGAAGTCGTCATCGACACAACATACGTTAGTATCGATAATGTTGGTTTTCAGTTTACCTTGTTGGTGGGGAGGGGGTGGAGGCGGGGGATGGTGGCGGCCTTTGACAGACATTTTATGTTGGTTCATTTCGCTCAGACAGGCTTTCATTCAACAAAAGCATGTGGGACCTTCAATGCTAGCAATCAGATTGACACGACAGGGAGATGAGATACACAGCTACGAGAGGGAGGAGGGGGAGTCCATTCTAGATAGATGGTAATAGCTATCGGCTCTTGGAATGTGAAGGGTCTCAATTCTCCCCAAAAGCGTCAGAAGGTCTGGAAATATCTCATCGACCATCATCTCGACATAGTGGCGCTCCAGGAGACGCATCTTTCTAGGGCTGAGGACACCCGCTTTCGCCACAAGCAATACCCTTTGAGTTACAAATCTTCCGCTCTCACTAAACACAGGGGAGTTGCACTTCTTTTCCACACCTCTACAAAATTTCAACCCTCTGCCATCCAGACAGATAAAGATGGCCGGCTAGTCATGGTAAAGGGCACCCTGAAAGGTAAACTCTGCACATTTATTGCAACATATGCCCCCAACACAGGCCAGGCAGCTTTTCTAGATACGTTGGTGGGGAAAATTCAGGACTTCGCAGAAGGCCCAACAATTCTATTGGGCGATTTTAAATTAACGTGGCACGCAGACCTAGATGGCACCCACCCTCACCGCTCGGACACTAGAACCTTTTCCACAGAAGCTAAGCAACGGCTACACGACCTCGGCCTTAGAGATGCCTGGCGCACCCTTTATCCTCAGACACGCGACTACACGTTTTACTCACATGTTCACTGCACATACTCCAGACTCGATTACATTTTCACTAGCCAGAATCTTATGGGAGCTCTGCGAGAGGCTAAGATCTTTCCTCTCTGTGTCCGACCACTGTCTTATATCTGTCTAGCGTGGGGTAACTCCACATCTACAACTCCTAAATGGTACTTTCCGTCTGTTCTCACGAGGGATAGGGTGCTGTGCACTGAATTAAGAGAAACAATTACAGAATTTTTTTAAACTGAACAATCCCAAAGACACCTCAGTGTATACGAACTGGGACGCATTTAAAGCAGTCTTCCGTGGGAAATGCATTGCCCTCAACTCCACCCTGAATAAACAACGATCCAAAGAGAGGGAAACTCTTGAGACTGAACTGGCCACAGCCGAAACTGCTCACAAAACCAACCCCTCTAGAGAATCCCTGCGCACCCTTACCGCCCTACGGGGGAAACTTAGGGCTATTTATAACAATAGGGCAGAATTTACCCTCCTAAAACTTCGCCGCCTCTCATACTCACAGGGCAACAAGATAGGCAAACACCTCGCTCGACAGCTAAAGGAAAAACGGGAAAGGGAATATATAGGAGTCATAAGGAGGGAAGACGGAGAGCTGATGCATAAAGATGAGGACAAGTCCGATATCTTTGGTTCCTTTTATAAGTCCCTCTACATCGGGGAACAGCGAGACACGACCATGCAACTTACTTACCTCCAGACGAATGTATGACGTTACTACGCATACATTTACAACGCGGTATTTTACATCGCGTTTGTTACAACGCAAGTCGTTACAACGACTTGCGCTGGAGGGCGCTGGACTTAGGAATAGTATGATTTACTATTCCAACTCCAGCCTACGTAACAGTAGGGAAGGTGTTGGAATAGTAAATCATACTATTCCTTAGGTTAGAGCGCCATCCAGCGCAAGTCGTTGTAACGACTTGCGTTGTAATGCCCGCGATGTAAAGGCATTGCGATGCAATGCTCCCGTTGTGATGGATGTTTCCCCCTCCAGACACTACAATTTCCCCAGGTTTCCCAGGAGTGGAACGATAAACTTACCTCTCCGATCTCCCCGGAAGAAGTGGGTACGGCCATAAAAACACTTAAACTACATAAAGCCCCGGGACCTGATGGGTTCACAGCCCAATTCTATAACATTTTTGCTCCAGACCTTATACCTCACTTAACCCGGCTTTTTAACACCATGGCGGAGAAAGGCGAGATCATTCGCTCGATGGCCGAAGCCATGGTCACGGTTATCCCCAAACAGGGGAAGGACCCTCAACTGTGCTCCTCATATCGCCCCATTGCCCTTTTAAATCTAGATGCGAAGCTCTACTCTGGCATCCTAGCGACCCGACTAAATGACCTCATGCCAGATCTAATCCACCCTGACCAATTGGGATTTATTAAGGGCCGACAGATGCACGACAACACCCGACACATAATACATTTGATCGAGAAAGGTACCAAACGTCATATCCCCGCTGTGCTGGTCGGATTAGACGCCGAGAAGGCCTTCGACAGGGTGGACTGGTCATTTCTTTTTAACACACTCACAAGGTTCGGATTCGCAGCTAGATTTATCACTATGATTCGGGCTAATTATGTGCAACTGTGCTCTAGAGTACAGGTCAATGGGGTGATGTCGGCTCCCTTTCTTCATACAAGAGGCACTTGCCAGGGGTGCCCACTCTCGCCTCTTTTATTTGCACTTAGCATTGAACCGCCAGCGATGGCCATAAGGGCAAACCCAGAGATACGGGGACTTCCCTTTAGTGGTGACGCACACAAAATATCTCTCTTCGCCGACGATGTGCTTTTGTCCCTTGCCGACCCGTCACACTCCTTAGCCCCACTCCAAACCGAGCTAGCAAAATTCGAAGAAGTGGCGGGATTTAAGGTAAATCTGGGTAAATCATACATACTTAACCTCACCCTTCCGGAAGCTGATGTCCAGGAATTGCAGAGACACACCCTGCTCCAATGGACTTCTAGCTCTCTCCAATATCTGGGAGTTCACCTGACGCCACGCGTGGATGGGCTCTACCGGGCCAACTTCCCGCCCGCCCTCTGTCGCCTCCAGGCTGATCTTATGAGATGGAAACCACTTTTTATATCCTGGCTCGGCCGCATACATGCAGTCAAGATGACCGTACTTCCAAAGCTCTTATACCTTTTTCAGGCCCTACCCATAGAACTTGAGAAAGATTTCCTCCCCAAAGCCAAGTCTATGATTCTGCAATTTATTTGGCAGGGTGGCCGAGCACGTTTTTCCTCTTCAATATTTCGGAGGCCGCGGACTGAGGGAGGAGTGGGCCTACCTGATTTTGGCCTATATTACAAAGCAGCCCAGCTACGCATGGTGGCGGAGTGGTCCAAACGTGAGTCGGAGAAGCACTGGCTCCACATGGACCGCTCCATAGCAGGAAGAACCATTTGGGATCTCATATGGCGCCCTAAGAAGGAAAGACCCAAAAACGCTTACATTAGTACCCCCACTCGCACTACTTTGCAGGTGTGGGACTCCATATCAGGAAACGACCAGTGGACCACCTTCCCCTCACCCTACACGCCCCTCCATTTTAATCCAGCCTTCCCACCAGCTCTCCAGGAGGGACCTTTCGACGCCTGGCGTGAAGGAGGTTGCCTAGCATTGACACACCTCTTCCACAATTCTGATCCCGGAGACATCTGAACATTTCCACTATATCCAGCTGAAGCACTGGGCTCTTACTCCACACATACGTGAAGCTGCCACACATCCTCTCACAAAATTTGAACTCTTTGTTCAACATGCAGACTCTATGAAAGGGGTGATCTCATTTCTATACAATTACCTACTCACTGCTACACACTCTCCACGGCCACGATATATGCACATGTGGGAGGAGATGATCCAACGCGATATTTCGGAGAGGGAATGGTCTGGGCTGTGTCCGACATCACTAAGTTCAACCACTCCATAGAACTCCGGGAAGCTCATCTTAATACTATGATAAAATGGTATTTACACCCCGCTAAGCTTAAGAGGATCTTCCCGACCACCTCCGACAGATGCTGGAGAGGTTGTGGCCTTTTGGTTAGCTTCCAACACATCTGGTGGGACTGCCCTACAATACGCCCTTTTTGGGAAGAGATTCTGGCGCACATTAAGGACATGCTAGGTTACCCCATCCCGACTACCATGGCGGAGGTCCTTCTAGGCCTCCTGAGTCCAGCCCTTGAGCACCAAACTAAAACGGACAAAGCCATGTGGACGTGTATAGGAGCAGCGAAAGTGGCCATAGCGGCAGCTTGGAAGAAGAGGGAGGCTCCGGCGGTCTCCCTTTGGCACTCTCGTTTATGGAAACTGCTCAGCCTTGAAAGAATGTCTGATATCTTTCGGGATGATTCTAAAAATTTTGAGTACAAGTGGGGACCGCTGGTTACCTTTCTTACACAGGGATTACCACAGGCTGTTTGCCCGCCCTCCATTAGGGACATGCACCTCTTTCAATTCTAAACCGCCCGTGCCTGATCAGCCATGAGCGCACTTAGTTAATTTATGCCGCCACCATTACTTTGTGGGTGGGGGAGGGCGGGGAATGGGTCCTTTTATTTCATTTGGGGGTTTGCTCAGGGGGTTTCTTTTTTCTTAGGAAATTCCTTCCCTGTTGGAAGGTTTGGCACAACACCGTCACAAAAGAAATATGGGTTGAGCCCGCAATGTCTTTTTCACCTCTTAGCATGACATGTTCTGAGCCTCTGTACATTAGAAACTGTACTTCTCACTTTAGCATTACTACATGAGACGACGGCTGGGACATGAACCTTGTATTACACCACTGCCTAGACCTCTTAATACTGCCTTACTGTAAACCTTTATCTTGATGTAGGACTTGATGCTTTGTATAGCGGTTTAAACAAAATGCCAATAAAAATACGTTTGATAAAAAAAAAAAGGGGGGACAGGGGTGGAGAAAGTGGCAAGAGGGGTGCAGAGAGAAGCAAGTGAGGTGCAGAAACAAACAAAAGAAGAGCAGGAAGAAGGAACAGGGGTGCAGAAAGAGGCAAGAGGGATGCAGAAAAAGGGAAGAGGTGCAGAAAGAAGCAACAGAAATGCACAAAGAGGCAAGAAAGGCGCAGAAAGAAGCAAGAGTGGCTTGCACACCATTAGTACCAATTTAACACCCACATTTAGCAATAAGTAACAGGTGACCATTCTAGGTTTACAAAGGACCTTCCACCATGCTGTAACACTTGTCGCTGCATTTTTGGTAACTTTTGTGCTGTTTGAGCTAGAAACAAGGCTTTTTTTGTTTAAATCTTCAGATTAGGCAGCAGATGATGGATTATGTGGCTAATGCGGAAAATGTATAATTGTGTAAAAGTCGGTGCAGCCAAACAGTCGCATAGTTCCAGTAGCCCTGCTCATACCTCTGACTAGGTCCAGAAGTGCTCCTCAGTGATTCCTTCTTTTTTTTGTCTCATTGAGTTCATAGTTTAGCTTCTATGGAAATGAGGACGACTAAACCTGAGGTTACCACTCCACAATACAAACTACCATACCACATAATTACTCTGCATAACACATAATCCCACTCTACATAATTACTAAACACTAAATACCACATACTTCTATCCACATAATTTCACTGCACAACATACCACATAATTCCACTACACACAGCGTACATCCACTCCCAAAAACATTAGTAAAAATGTTTTAGATTTACAATGCCAATAACCTACTATATTGCAAATGCTTCGTTAACTAGTAGTCACATTTGCAGAGTGGTGGAGAAAGGGTGCTGGGCCTCCGACCAGCGCTCAGGAATTCCGCTGCGTCGGACTTACAGGAGGTACCAGGAGGGCTTCTTGGCCCCCAAAGTTCCTCAAGAGTAAAGTGGACTTCATACCCCAACCCGTAGTGTGCCAGGAGGTGCGTTTGCAGAGTGGTGGAGAAAGGGGGCGTGGCCTCCGAAGACCTCTTAGTAATCCCACTGTGTGGAACTTACTGGAGGTAACAGGAGGGGTAGTCGTCCCCCAAGGACATCTTTGGGGGCCAACTACCCCTCCTATTATCTCCAGCAAGTCCCACACAACAGGATTGCTAAATTCTCATAGGCCACGCCCCCTTTGCCCACCACTCTGCAAACGCTCCTCCTGGCACGCTCTTGGTTGGGGGATAAAGTCCCTTTTCCTTGTGGGGGCCCTTAGCTGCCAACTAGCCTACCTGTTACCTCTAGTAAGCCCCACACAGTGGGATTGCTGAGAAGTGGACACCGGCCATGCCCCCTTTCTCCACCACTCTGCAAACGCGCCTCCTGGTGCGCTCTTTGTTGGGAGATGAAGTCCCCTTGCCTCCTGAGGGTCCCTGGGGGCCAACTAGCCCTCCTGTTATCTCTAGTAAGCCCCACACATCTGGATTGCTGAGAGTGGTCTGAGGCCACGCCCCCTTTTTACACCAGTCTGCAAACGCGCCTCCTGGCGCACTGCTGCTCAGGGATGAAGTCAACTTCAGTCCTGAGGTCCTCAGGACACAAGAGGACCTCATCGCCCCACCAGCAGTGTGCCAAGAGGTGCGTTTGCAGAGTGGTGTAAAAAGGGGCGTGGCCTTGGACCACCTCTCAGCAATCCCACTGTGTGGGGATTACTGGAGGTACCTGGTGGGCTAGTTGGCCCCTAAGGGCCCTTATGGATTTAGGGGACTTCATCCCCCAACTTAGAACGCGCCAGGAGGAGCGTTTAAAGAGTGGTGCAGGGAGGGGCTAGGGCCTCCGGCGAGATGCCGGCTTTTCTTTAAAAAAAATATTTTTAGAAGGGGGGCTGTGTGGCCCCCCTTCTTTTAGTATTTTTTGGGCCCTGGGGACCCCATCCCCCAGGGCCTGAGACATTTTTTAAACTTTTTTTTTTTTTAAACAGTAAAGGGGTTGCGCGGCCCCCTTCCTGAGGCCGATTTCCCCCGGGGCATGGCCACTTTAATAATAAAAAAAAGAAACTACCTTTAAAGGAGGGGGACCGCGCGGCACCCCTCCTGTGGCCATTACTGGCCCCGGGGACCCCATCCCCTGGGGCATTGCCTCTTTTTTATTTTTTATTTTATTAATGTTATGGGAGGGAGGCCGCATGGCCCCCCTTCCCTGGGCTACTTCTGGCCCCAGGGTCCCCATTCCCCGGGCCCAGGCCAGCTTTGGGTTTTTCTTTTTTTTTTGGGAGGTGGGGGCTGCGTGTCCCCCTCCTGAGGCCAATTATGGCCCTGTGGACCCCATCCCCCAGGGCCTGGCCTTACGTTTGGGACCGCAGGGGGAGCCCCAATGCTCCCGCGGTCCCAGTCGGTTCCCCGCCTCCTGCGAGAGCCGGCATTGCTTTTGGATAAGGGGAGCTGCTAACATGCAGCTCCCCTTGTCCAAAAGCAATCTGCTTCGCTTCATGGAAGTGAGAGCAGGTTTTCTGCTCTCGCTTCCATGAAGCCAAGCATAGTTTGCAATGACAGGGCGGGAGCCATGCTCCCGCCCTGCTATTGCTAACTGCAATGTCCCGGGGGTGGGCACCCTGGGACACTGCCGGAGCCGGCCCTGGGGGGTGGCGGTCCCCAGGGCCTTGGAGGGCTCCAGGAGGGGGGCCGCGTGGCCCCCACCCAACATGTGAATAGGGAGGTGGTGGTCCCCGGGGCAGTGTGGGGGGGCCCATGAGGCCCCCCATCCATAATTAAACAAGGGCCCGGGGAGGTGGCGGTCCCTGGGGCTGCAGGGGGGCCACGTGCCCCCGCACATAATAAATAAAGCCCCGGGGAGGTGGCAGTCCCCGGGCCCCGCATAAAATTCCCTCATTGCCCCCGGGACCTGGCCCACCCGGGGGCTCAAAGAAAAACAGCGCGGGAGCCTGCGCTTTGTTTTTTTTTTTTTAATTCGGCCGGATTCGCACACTCAGGGCGAATTCGGCCGAAAATATTTGTTAAAAAATGCTTTTTTTGGCCCTGGGGGTCCTTGTGGCCTAGGGGGTCAGGGTGTTTCTACAAGATGGCTGCCAACACTTCCTGGTTTGGAGTGTTGACAGCCAATCAAAATGAAGCTTGGGAGGGTTCGCGAATCCTGCTCAGCCACCAGTTATCGATATTTTTATTTTTTGAATTTCTCAGGAACTACTGAACGTATTTACACCATTTAAAAAAAAAAGCACGCTTTCTGAGCCAAGACCTACCTTTTTGCCAAATTTGGTGTAATTCCGTTCAGCAGTTCGGGCTGTAGCTTTGTCTAAAGTTTCCTATGGAAATTAACATGGAAAAAACTTGTTTTGAGACCCCCTTTTTCTCGGCCCCCACTTTACGAATCACCCCGAAACTTTTAAGACAGGAGCTGACCGTAGCACCCCATTAGTTTTGAAAATTTCAAACGGCGCCAAAGATATTGGCGAATTAAAAAATTATTTTCCTAAGGAAACTAGGTCCTAACTATAACTACCTACTGGCGACCGCCAGTAGATAATATATATATTTCCACAAGATGCCCAAAAGCGGAGCACACTCCCTGTTCGCATTCTCCAGTTTAGGGAAGATACAAATGCACTCGGCGCCAGCAGAGCCTGACGCGTTTCAGGTAAACACCCTTCCTCATAGGCTTTTCTGCATATTGACAAACTGCAAGCATACGACAACCAGTTTCTCAGTCCCTTATTTATTGCAGTTAGCACAATCAGACTCAGGTGAGTAATAGAAAATCTATATGATAGTCCTGTACTGAGTGACCGTAAGTATGAGTGACTGTACGGGTGAGTGAGTGGATGTGTGTGTAGACCTAAGAATCAGTGAGTGGGTATGTAGTTTTTGGTGTTGGAGTGTCTATGGTTTTGAGAATGGCAGTCTGTAATTTAGAGTGGGTGTATCAAAAGTTATATTAGGGTGTGAGAAGATGCATGAAATTATCACATGGATGATGTCATCAGTGATGTCATTTGAGATGTCATCAGTGATGTCATCAGTGATGTCACTGACCATGTCATGAGTGATGTAATATGTGACGTCATCAGCAGTGCATTGTGGGGCGCGAGTTATAGTTAGCTGAACTAACTATAACGGGGAATTTCTATGGTTTTGTACGAGTGAAATGTCCAACTAACTATAACTGTCCCTAAAACCTATGTTTTTTTCAGTGAATTTCAAAGGTTTTTTAAATGCTAATTTCTAACTATAACGTGTCTGAAACCTATGTTTTTTTCAGTGAATTTCAAAGGTTTTTAAATGCTAATTTCTAACTATAACGTGCCTGAAACCTATGATTTCTTAAGTGAATTTCAAAGGTTTTTTAAATGCTAGTTTCTAACTATGCCTACAGAGGTAGGACATGTGAAGAAAGAAGAAAAACGCACAGAAAGAAGCAAAAGATGTGCAGAAAGAACCAACAGAGGAGCAGAAAGAGGCCTTGTTGCAAAATCATCCTGTGCCCACAACTTTTTCAGACGGGTACTGGTGGTAACTGACTCTGACTAACCAGAGCCAGTGCTATGCTAAAAGACACTTAGAATACAGTGAAAACACCTACATACACTAGGGAACACTATGCGTTGGGGTACCCCTGTGATTAGCATGACCTCCTCTGCAAGTCCCTAGTACATAATAGGGCAGGGGATTAAAACTACCTCTTAAAACGCGCTACAGGGCGCGTTTGCACAGTGGTAAGGGAGGGGGGGCCTGAGGTGACATGTGTGCAAACACACCCCGTGGCGCGTTTTAAGTTGCGGGATTAAGTCCCCTTGAATTCTGAGGGTCCCTGGGGCCCAACTAGCCCCCAGGTACCTACAGTTAGGACCACAGAGCTGAGTTGCAGAGAGGCGTTCCGAGGCCACGCACCTTTTTTCACCTCTCTGCAACGCAACTCTGTTGTGCTTACTGAAGGTACCTGGTGGGCTAGTTGGCCCCCAGGGTACCTCAGGATTCAAAGGGAATTAATTCCCCAACTTAAAACGCACCACAGGGCGTGTTTGCGCACATGTCACCTGAGGCCCCGCCCTCCCTTCACCACTGTGCAAATGCGCCCCGTGGTGCGTTTTAAGTTGGGGGATTAGGTCACCTTGAATCCTGAGGGTCCCTGGGGCCCAACTAGCCCACTAGGTACTTCCAGTAAGCACCACAGGCCTGCGTTGCAACGCCTGTAACAAATTGTGCAGTTGTGTTTAGGTAGTGAAGAGGGTCGTGCTGGGGGTAGTGTTTTAGGGTTTAGGGTAGTGCAGTGGTGTTTGTGTAGTGTAGGGGGTCATGCTGGGGGTAGATTTAGGGTTTAGGGTAGTGCAGTGGTGTTTGGGTAGTGTAGGGAGTCGTGCTGGGGGAGTGTTTTAGGGTTTAGGGTAGTGCAGTAGTGTTTGGGTAGTGTAGGGGTCGTGCTGGGGTAGTGTTTTAGGGTTTAGGGTAGTGCAGTGGTGTTTGGGTAGTGTAGGGGGTCGTGCTGGGGGTAGTGATTTAGGGTAGTGCAGTGATGTTTGGGTAGTGTAGGGGTACTGCTGGGGGTAGTGTTTTAGGGTTTAGGGTAGTGCAGTGGTGTTTGGGTAGTGTAGGGGTACTGCTGGGGGTAGTTTTTAGGGTTTAGGGTAGTGCAGTGGTGTTTGGGTAGTATAGTGGTTCGTGCTGGGGGTAGTTTTTAGGGTTTAGGGTAGTGCAGTGGTGTTTGTGTAGTGTAGGGGGTAGTGTTTTAGGGTTTAGGGTAGTGCAGTGGTGTTTGTGTAGTGTAGGAGGTCGTGTTTTAGGGTTTAGGGTAGTACAGTGGTCTTTGGGTAGTGTTGGGAGTCGTGCGGGGTAGAGTTTTAGGGTTTAGGGTAGTGTAGGGGTCATGCGGGGGTAGTGTTTTAGGGATTAGGGTAGTGCATTGGTGTTTGGGTAGTGTAGGGGGTCATGCGGGGGTAGTGTTTTAGGGTTTAGGGTAGTGCAGTGGTGTTTGGGTAGTGTAGGGGGTCGTGCTGGGGGAGTGTTTTAGGGCAGTGCAGTGGAGTTCGGGTAGTGTAGGGGGTCGTGCTGGGGGGAGTGTTTTAGGGTTTAGGGCAGTGCAGTGGTGTTTGGGTACTGTAGGGGGTCGTGCTGTGGGGAGTGTTTGAGGGTTTAGGGCAGTGCAGTCGTGATCGGGTAGTGTAAGGGGTTGTGCTGGGGGTAGTATTTTAGGGTTTAGGGTAGTGCAGTTGTGTTTAGGTAGTGAAGAGGGTCGTGCTGGGGGTAGTGTTTTAGGGTTTAGGG